>JAXQQM020084756.1:0-266715 GCA_034641835.2 Pinus albicaulis
TTTGCAAAGAAAAAGAAGCAAGTGCCAAAAATGTTGTGTTATGTTATTTGTTATAACTTATTTTCATTTCCAACATTTGTACAAACTTTGTCAGTTGATAGGTACCCCAATAATAAATTGAGCACAACAACATTAACACTTTCAGATTCAACATGTATGATTAAATTTTTTTGCATGAGTCCTTCCTATTATCACTTTGTACCTCTTTTGATACATGAGAAATAATCGTTTAGGTTGACCCTAAGTACCACCAATAGAACTACTGAATTTACACCATATGAAAATACTTGAATTATATTGATGGAAAAATAATTGCCTCTTTTATTATTCGAAGCATCCATTGTATGTATACACTATTCATAAACATAAAATTTTTATAAATATGAGTGAAAAAACATATTGCACAAAGCAATAATTAGATCATACTAGCAAGCCAAGAAACTTCAAATTATTAATGACACCATTGTGCAAAGATGCAGATACTCAGAATTTAACACATGACTCAATCTTGATAGAACATAAAATTTTAAATGATTGGTTTCATGTAAATGTACTCCACAACATGCTATATTGTGATATGTGTATGCACATATTTTCTCAAGCTCCACACAGAAGAAGGTTTGAGAACTAAGGAAAAATATTTATGATGTTACTTGTTTACAAATTTGAGAAAGCCTCAAGGGTTACAATCAAAATCTAGAAATTTTGTTTCCTGGTGGAATGTGAGACATTCTTGGATTTGTATAACGCTTCAATTCTTGTTTAGGATCTAGGTAAGTGTGGATGAATAAAAGCTTTTTGTCATTTTTCTATATTGAATTCCCATTCTCTCTAAGTTATCAAAGGCAAGTTAACCCTGATTAGACTAAGGGACAACATATTCCATTACCAAACTTTAACCTTACAGGGAAGTGCACTACACTTGTTTGATACTTCCACACATTTTGAGGGCATGCCAATAGAAATGTCATTGTTGTTGGATACACTCGTGTTGGCTAGTTTTAGAAAAGTTATCTTTGTCAAATATGTTGTTTTCATGAAGTAATATTTCCAACCAATAGGATAAAGACTTGGCATGTCTAGGACATAGTGGTGTTATTTCTTGCATGTATTTGTGATTTATTAGTATTCCACCACTAATAACTTCATTACGTAGTTGTCTATTTAGTAGTATATTACAACAGTGATTTGTTAAAGGAAAATGATTCTAGTTTGTTTGAATGCCATAAACTGGAAGGAAATCTAGCTTTGAATTAGAAAAATGGAATATATTCTGAAAAATATGTTTTTTGATCAAATATAGGCCCGTTGCCTGATCATTAAAAAAACACAGTCACGACAATAAACAATGATTTTGGACACGATGAATTACACAACTCTCCAACTCAAAAACAAGTTAGCATATTCAGTTTTGTCTGCATCAGAGAAAAATGAATGAGTAACCTTAAGTTTTCTTTGAATATTTATAGAATCAGCTTAGAGATTCTAAATGGAAATTGCATGTGCTAATCTTGCTCAATTAATTACAGGGAAAACAAGGGGAATACATAATTTGTTGGCTTATGGGAATTGGATTCCTTTTCCCTTGGAATAGTACATTGATAATTGAAGATTACTATATTGAAGCTATATTCCCGGTTAGTATCACAATTTACAAAGTCTTGTCTTATTCTTTCTTAGTTTCTTGTTGTAATCTTGTGTTAGAAATACTTTGCTCCACCCATTAGATTTCTACTAACCAGTTTTATTGTTGAAGTGTCACTGCTTCTTAGAGATAACTAGAGGAAACAATACAACTACAAAAGTGGAGCATGAGACATTCTTAGTAGAAATTGCTAGCTCTGTTGTGTTTATTTGTGACATTTTATTTGCTTTGTTTATACAGGTCATTTGGCCACATAGTGGCCACTATTTCCCAACTAAAGAAAACTTGTTTGAGTTTCTTGCTTTTATGGGAAAAAATGAAATTAACAATATTGCTAATGTTGAGGTATATATTGTATAAATCCTTTATAGTCTACTTTAGTTTATATTCCAGTGTTCATTGAATTTCATGTCTTATACTCTGCATTGTAACTTTTTTTGTTTTCCTTTTTCAGAAAATGGACTCAGTATTGATGGTAAGAAGCAAGGATTGAAGAAATAGGGGAAAAATAACACTAGAGTGACAAAGAGAGAGAAGTGTACTGGTATAGTGGTACTCGTAGAGCCAATATCCTGCAGAAGACATACACATAAATACTGATGGTCAAGTTTTTAGAGTTGGTGAATTCACTTGCAATTCCTTGGCAAGATAATGATAATGTTTTGAAGTGATGAACAATATTTTATTTGTAAATTTTACTCCAACCAATATTAAGTTGGAAACTCATATTTTAATACTTGACATTTTATATAATATAATTTATGTGGTTGGAATTATTTATACTTTTACTTGATATTACTTGGTATTGTAATTAACATATGTAACTTTGCGTTTTCATATTATATGAACATGTAAATTGTATAACATTTTTTTCTTTTTTTTAAATTTAGTTGCAAAATCATACTAATTAATTTATGCTGATTAATAATGAACACATAAAATCAATCTAAAACTATTAAAATAATAATTTATATTGATTAATGATGAACACAAATAAAATGAATATATGACTAAATTAGTCATTTATAATGATTATTGATGAAAGTAAATGAAATGAATATAAAATACTAAATTAGTCGTTTATATAATGAATAAATGACTACTTCAAATGATAAATGTGTGACTACAAATGACGACTAAATTTGGCATATATACGACTATTAGTAGCTAATTTATAGTATCTTATAACACGACTAAAATTTAGTCATATTTCTTCAGTCATTAATTGGTTTCAAACGATGACTAAAATTTGCATATATATGACTATTAGTAGCTAATTTACAGTATCTTATAACATGACCAACATTTTGGTCATATTTCTTTGGTTATTAATTGGTTTTATCGGGTGATCATATAGTAATATATTTTGTTGTATATTTGATCATTAATTATGACAATTAATGACCAAATCAAAGATTAAACCAATGATTAAATAAATGACCAAATCAATGAACAAATTAAGGGCCAAATCAATGACTAAATTAATGATCAAATCAATGACTAAATTAAGGACTAAATCAGTAACTAAATTAATGACCAAATATACAACTAAACAAAAAAATTGAGATAACCAATTAATGACTAAGCTAAAAACGACCAAAAGTTGGTCGTGTTATAAGATACTGTAAATTAGCTACTATTAGTCACCGACCGACAAATATTCAATTAATGACTAAGCTAAAAATGACCAAAATTTGGTCGCGTTATAAGATACTGTAAATTAGCTACTATTGGTCACCGACCGAAAAATAGTCGTTTATATGCAAATTTTAGTCGTTTTTTAGTAACTAATTAGCCATTTTGTACTAGTGAAAGGCTAGGGGTTTTCAGCTTTAATATTTCCCATAAATACTGTGTTTATATGTGTGATTGTTTATGGTTTTAATGTGCCCATGCGATTGTTTAATTTCCGCAAATTGATGATCAATAGTAGAAGAGGTTATGTATTATGCATGAAGCTCAAATAGTGTGTGATTAGGATAATCTCGGTGAATAATTTAACAATTATTCAAATTTCTACACATTTTCCATGTTAGATTCATTATTTAAAACCCAAAATGGGGGAGCATTATGAGTTCAACTTGTCTCATATGATGGTTATAATATCTCTTAACGAATTCACATGACTCTCTTTGAGTTTTCAAGGCTTATGAGGACTAGAGATTTTTAGTCTTTTTTACGAAGTGTTGAATTTATGTAATGCAAGATTATCAATACAATTGATCTCACACCCATTACAATTTTTTTCATAATATTAAATTTTCAAAATGTTTTTCCAAATAAAACACTCTATAAAACTTTCATTTCAAAAATCTCTTTAATACTCCCACCTATTAATTAAATTTTCTCTATATATATTTTATTTATTATCTTAAATTACATGAAAAATGTGTTTGCGATTTCAATATCATGTTTTACCTTGCATTCCTTTCACTCCAATAAGTAAATCTTAAATCTTTAGTGAAGTGCATTATAGGGATTAGATAAATTGCCCTCAAAAGTCCACTCTCATCGAAATCCTTACCCACTTCGGATTTGGCGTTTCATAGGATTTTTTTTTGTTTTTAAGAAATATTTGAAGGGGGAAAAAATGAAATGAAGGGATGTTTAAGTATTTAAGTTCCCTGCCATAAATTCTGAGAAGTGATTTAAATAGAGATTAAGGTAGATAATCAACTTAGTTACAACTCTATTTATTTTTTGTCACAATTTTTTAATAGAAGAGTTTGAAATGAGATTCTTATAAATACTAAGGGAAATATAAAAAAAAATGAAGTAGTGATATATTTTAGTTAATTATAGTTGGCATATATTTTATAAGGATTTTTTTTGTTGTTTTTTTCAATTGTCATAAGCAATTTACATATAATAACATAATAAATTTTAATTCTTATAAATTTATATAAAATATAAGGGAGTTGTCTTTACTACGATTTTTTGGACTTTTTGACGTGATTGAGGTGAAATCTTGATTTGTGTTATTTAAACTGGTTTTTTGACTTTATATGTGGATTCAGCATCCTGAAAAATCCCTATGGCACTTGGTTTGTGCAGGGGTTACCCATGAAACTTGTCATTTCAATAATTTTCTGCCAGATTTTAGAGAAATTAGACAAGAAAAATGCACCAAAAAAATCTTCCAAAAAATCACACTAAAAATAATTCCAAATACAAATGACAACCATGAAAAGCAAATAACCATCATTATAAATTTGAAATTGAAATTCCAAAAGTGCTTACCCTACATATACTAGGCAAGTCTTATTTCCAAGTCCATCGACGATAAATGCGCCGAGGCAGGAATGCCTCAACACAGAAGATATGCCGCTTTAACCGACAAAGGCATTCCTTACCTCGATGCATTTATGGGCCGATGTGAACCGAGAAATAAGACTAGCTCCATATGCTTTTGCAGTTTATATTATATATAAAACAGTACATAGACAAAAATTTCTCAGCTGTGACAATGCAAACAGCAAGAAAACCCCATAGATTTCCATAATTATTGCTCCTTATAGAGTGAAAGAGCAAAATATGATAAGTTGGCCACCACATATTCGGGGAATTATCCATCCCGTGCATATGGAAATATCCTGTGTTACAAATGGAATACAGCAACATTCAACACATCAAAAAAGATATAATAAAGAAAGTAAATGACATCAGAAAATGAGATAGATAGGCGCAGAAAAGAGGAAGTGAACGGTCCCTGTTCCATGCCTTCCATGAGATATAAAGATGATGTTAGATCATGTGTTGTATATTAAGCGCACTCGCTTGTTCTATGGAAACAAAATACTATATGCCATCCTGTATTTGTCAATAAAAGTGTTCATCAGGCTCACTTGAGAAAATATGTAATCATCCACTTGTAATAAAATCTGGCTTGCTTGCTTAAGAGTAAATCAGGCTCACTTGACACTATTAAGACAGGCTCGCTTGTTGCTGATGATAAAAAGCAAAAAAGTAAACGGATGACCCGCCGTCGTGTAGATATAGATGTACCCTATGAAAGAAACGGCTCCCCGTGCAGTATACCTCGTATAGTCCCGCGCAAAAAATATGAAAAAGTTAAAGAGAAAGCATGTACGCCAAAAGGATATTCCAGAAGTCTAGCAGCTATGGAATCGATATTTGATTTTGCCAAATCTGTAGACCATCTTTGAAGTGAAACACCTGCATAATCCCAAATTCTGAGCTTATACCTTTTTTGGAGAGCCCATCTGCCCTGGAGTTGTTCTCTCTGTAGACATGGGAGATGGGAGGTCTGTTGAGAAGCATCCACATTCTGCGAGTCCTGTGTACCCATCCCAATAATTCAGGAAATTTCATAGCCATTATGTTAGTGATCCAACCAATAACCAACTGAGAATCCCCATAAACATGTGCATTCTGTAATTGTAGGTTTGAGGCAGCCCAGAGACCACCCCATAGAGCCATAACTTCTGCCTTATTATTGGAGCCCATTCCTCCGTTCCAGTATATGTGAATCCTCTCCCGCTGCGATAGCTTGATCCAGGCGCCACAGCCCATAACACCCTCCACACATGCACCATCAAAATATATGGCCGGTATGGCCATCTCGTGGGGTTGGATACGGATAGAACAATCCACAATATTCAGCAGAGGAGAGGGCCTATCCTCCATCCATCTATTGATAGAGGAAAAAACATTATCAAATATCAACTTATTCCGACCCATCCAAACCTCCCAGATAAAATAGAAAGGCAGTGATCTATATTTTCCTTTCAGTTTGTCCCACTCCAAAGCACAGGAAATGAAGTCATTTGGAAGCCAAGCGGGATCCATGAAATGTGAAGAAAAAAGCCTCCATAGATTCACAACAGTAGGACATCGGAAGAATAAATGTGGTATGGAATCCTCTTCCACGCAGCATATACAGCATCTGAAAGGACCAGAGAAACCCCGCTTGATGAGATTCTCCCCAGTGAGAATCTTGCCTTTCCACACTAACTACCCAAAAAGAACAATCTTTGTGGGGATTTTTCTGCACCAAAAAGATTGGAAAGACATGGATATCTACCCCATATAGGCCGAGGTATTAAGCATTCTGTATATGTCTCTGACAATTACTCCACCGTTCTCCATTGGTCCATCCCATACAATAACATCAGAATCAGCACCCCAACAAAAACCAGCAGCGCGGAAAGCATCCCTCAGTTGTTCCCATTCATCAGCAGCCGATCCGACCAGCCCTATTTGTTCAGCCGTTTTAAATTGAGGAGCGCCAAATGACCATATATGTATAGTCTGGGCCAGAAAATGATATCCTCTAAGGGCGAGCATGAATTGGAGATCCGGGGATGGTCCAGCATCAATAGGGAGTGCAATTAATTTATTGAAGGTGAATGGAATCTGACTGTCGTCCTTGAAATACCATGCAAGACGATCCACCACATAAGACATAATCTTTTTGAAGCTCCACCAGATAGTGGATATATGCCAAGGGAAAGAGATCTGCATGTGTAAGAGCCGGTAAATGAAATCACCTTCAATATATTTGCATTTGATAACCGCACTCCAAATACCATTTCCATGTACATCCCTCCAAAAAGATTTTATGAGCAGCACCATATTGAAAGTCCTAGTATTGAGAATTCCCCAACCATCGTGTACCTTTGGTCTGCACAAGAGCTCTAATTTTCACAGATGTATTTTATGTGATGACTGTGATTCTCCCCAAAGAAAACTTGCAATGATACGATTGATCATTTTGACGATACTGTCTGGTAGATAATATAAATGACCCCAATAAACCATCATCTGTGAGATAACCGTTTGGATCAAAATAAGTCTACCGCCAATGGAAAGCCATCTGTGTGTCCACCTGGATATCCTCCTTCTAATCTTGTCAATCAACCACATCCAATCTCGGATTTTATATCCGCATGATTTAATTTTGAAACCAAGTATGTAAAACCTTCGGAGGCTTCTTTAAATTCGACTCCCATAAAGTCTGCAATGAAAGAAACTTCCTGTAGATCCCCATATTCATAAACGATGAAGGATTTGTTTTTATTCATGGCAAGACCAGTTGCCGATTCAAAACGGATGAGCATAAGATGAGTGTAGAACCAGTGGTTCCGTATCAGGTATCCAAATAACAGAAAATCATCTACGAACAGTGAATGAGAGCAAGAAACCGAATTTGAGAAGAAGAATCCTTTTATATATCCCTTCTACTCCGCCCTATGCATAATACAGCTGAACCCGTCCATGATGAGGATAAAAATTAAAGGCGACAGAGCACATCCCTGTTGTAGTCCTCGACCTGCAATGAAAAAGGGGGTCGGAATACCATTAACAATTGCTGCATATCGAACCGTAGATATGCATGTCATGATCCGTCTTATAATTCTAATTGGGAGGCCAATTTTCATAAGCACAAGCCTAACATAGGACCAATCGATAGAATCATAAGCCTTATGGAGATCAACCTTCATCATAATAGCTTCCTTTTTCTCCGAATGAATTGTATGCATCACCTCTTGTGCGATGGCAGTGGCATCATGTATAGATCGTCCTTTTAAAAAACCATATTGCTCATCAGAGATGGAGGTCGATAAAGTATCCTTCAGGCGTTCAGTGATAATCTTAGATGAAATTTTATATAGAACATTGCACAGAGTAATCGGCCTAAAATCAGTAAAAGTCTGGGGGTCTGCCACTTTTGGAATTAGGGCGATAAAGGTAGAGTTGAGATTAGCAGGCATAACACCCCGAACCCTGATTTGTTCAATGATTTGTGGTAGCTCCTCACCCATTAGCTCGAAAAAATGGATAAAAAATTCCGCAGGCCAGCCATCTGGTCCTGGGCATTTATCTTTGGAAAAGGACTTTAGAACCATTAAAACTTCATTCCCGGTGATAGGCTTATCCAGATTCGAAATAGCTTGTTCATCAAAAAACCGGTTGACATGTTCGAGCAACCATACCTGGTTCTCATTACTAATCCCCACTTGTTGTTTACAGAACGAGGAGAAATAAGCAAACGCCTCCTTCTGAATGTCAGAGCTAGTATAGGCAATGGATCCATCTTCCTTATTGATACGCCATATAGAGTTCCGATTTTTTCGCTCATTTGCTGTGTTGTGGAAAAATTTTGTTTTCTGATCCCCCTCTGCCAGCCAAGTGATCCTGCTCTTAAGGCGACAAGTAACCTCCTCGATTTTCAGAATATCCCGTTTTCTTTCTCCCAGCCGTATTAGACGCTCTAAAGTTGATTCCTCTGGATATACTGTGAGAAAATAGGATATAATATCCTCCATCTATTTTTGGATATCGTTATATTCAGTCCTAAGTACCTTTTTCTTTTTTCGTTCCCAGCCCTTTGATGCAAATTTAACCTTCTGTAGCCTGTGATGGAAGCAATCCCATGCCACATACTCCGACAATTCTCTTCCTTCGCGCTAGATTTCTTGTACAAGATTGATGTATTCAGGGTCTTCAAGCCAAATTCGATTAAATTTGAACGGGCGACCTATTACAACTTCGGGAGCAGACCATGATAATATGATAGGCAAATGATCCGATAAGTCAGAAACCAGCACCAATAATCTGGGATTCTCCAACGTTAACATCATAGAATCATTAACCGCCACCCGATCAAGCTGCTTCCCAATATATTCTGCGCCAGCACGTCTATTTGTCCACGTAGGAACAAGTGGCCATGGCCTAATGTCAATCAGCCCCTGTGATAGGAAGAGGTTATTTATGAAACCGGCAAGGGGATCCAACCGAGCATTTTACCCCCATATTTCGTCTCCATTCAGAGAGGAGTTAAAATCTCCCATCATGATAAGATTTGGGAGAGATAAAATACCTTCCACCTTCATTCTGTTCCAGAAAACCCTCCTGTTTGAATATGAAGCATATAAATTTATGATATTAAAAATGCATGTGTATCCTCTAAGCCGACCTGTTAGCAAAATACCCCCAAAAAAACTGAAAGCTCTGAAAGAAACTCTATCTGGATTCCACATAGTGACCAGACCTCCAGATCTACCATTTGAATTAACTGCCGCAACATGCCAACCTTTCTTGAATTTGAGAAACATATTGATAGCTTTTGATCTGTCTGACATAGTTTCCTGTCCCAAAAAAATAATAGGATTCTTTGATATAATGAGGTCCCTCAGGCAATGGAATTTGGAGTCATCGCCCAACCCCCTTATGTTCATAGAGATGATGTGGGTCATGGGGAAGTGGGTCGAGGGTGGCTTGCTCTAAGCGCCCTAGGTGAAAAGTCCAGTGAATTATGTTTAGCAATGGGGTCATTAGATAAACCTGCATCATTATCAGAAAAAAGTGAAATAGACTTGAATTTTCCTTTATTCAGTCGACATGATGCCTTAGATTTCTTCTTGATGGATGTAATAGCAGTCGATAAGGTAGTAGATTGTATTGCGGGCGAAGTGGTAGGTTTCTCAAAGACTGTAAGTGCAGCAAGATCAAGATGAGGGTTCCCCATGAGCGACTCAATGTCACTCCCTACAGAATTTCTAGGTGTTTCAGATAGAAATATAGGGCGAGAGTGAGCGGGCGTGTTGAGAGGGGACCCAGGGGTTCCTTCCCGAGTAAAGGTTTCATTCGACGACCTCCCATCGAAATTGCTCGATGTTTGACCGACATATACAGTAGTGTTATAAAGAGGAGGGTCATCAGAAGGAGCATGCTGTTGGTTGACATGGAATGTAACCAAGGGATTTCTATCAGTCGAGGAAATGTTGGGAGCAATCCTATTGGAAACATTTTTTGGCCTCTCCAGGGAGCACCTAGAGATGGGGTTATTTTCTTGGAAAGTAGACTCAGAGGGGGCAAAAGTAGGACAGGGTACCGGGGTGTCGGAAACCCCCAGTATATTAGGGGGGGATATAGGGGTGTAATTTGAATCATTTTCAACTTGTGGGTCTAGTACTCTACTTAGATTACGTGCAACAGATGGGAGAGATGCGATATTAGAAGGGATCACCACATCAGGAGCAGAAAAATCATAAAGTCCTTTGGCAGTTTTATAAGCATCTTCCTCAAAGGACGTGGAGATCGGATTACCTGATGGGAAGCCCCTTGACATGCCCGCAGCAGAGTTGTGATGACGTTCCATACCCTCATTCCGCACAGCCATATCCGCCCTTGTAATGCGCAGCCGATGTGGACAGTGTTCTCTAAGGTGTCCCGTCTTGTGGCATATAAGACACCGAAACAATATTCCCTAATAGTCAATACGTTGACGATGCCTTCTACTACACCATAGTAAATCAATATCGCCAGGAAGGCCACCCACATAATCAATCTCGACAAGAAGCCATGCAATCCTTTTTTCAGCCGCACCCACAATACTAGGATCTATGTATTTGGCAGCACCAATAGAATCCCCAATCGTCTTTAGTGCCTTAAGAGTCCAGAATTCCAGTGGTAATCCAGGGAGTTTAACCCATACCACCTTACTTCTTGGAGCTTCCATAACTGGATTGAAGCCGAGGAACCAAGGAATAAGTTGCATGAAGCTTCTACCACGAACCTAGGTCCTGCCAGTGATCTTGAACACATCCTTCTCATCCATAAAATGTATGCTAAACCATCCATTTAGTAGTGTGCTAACCTTGGGTGAGTAACCAATAATAGGATTCCATTTTTGATGAATCCATGATACAGTGTCAAAATCCTCTCTATCGGGGAACATCCATCTGCCAATGACCGCCCTTTTTTGCAAACTCACCACCCTGATATAGAGGTCCTCATAGTCCAATGAAACCTCGCGGATCTCCATTTTGTGTTTGAATATATTCTTCCTTCCACCACCACGACCGCGTTTATTTTGCTTGCTGGGACGACGCTGATTCAACACCTGAGATGCAGAGCAATTCTGTAGAGCTTGTTTGATAATAACGTCGTCAATCACAAAATCATTTGAGGAGCTGCTCCCCCCTTCCCCCGATTTCTTATCCATCACAATCACCCGCCTGTAATCAGTCCAACAAGAATTACAGCAATGTGTAGGAAGTGTCAGTACGTCTGTAATTCAGAATGCCGCCACTGTGAAGAGTTGATGACACATTCAGAGAGCCATCACCTTAGATCAATGCCAACAATATGCATTGAACATCGTCCTCATTACACCTCATCCAGAAGTTGGTGAAAGGTAATGTCAGCCTTATTTTAAATGAAATGGATAAGAGAGAGGGATAGGATAAAAACATGTAAGATAACGATCAAATTCCAAATCCCACCGAGAGGACGTCAGCAAATAATAATGTCAGACCACCCACCCACCCCTGCCAAAATTAGGCAGTAAAAGATGACCACAGAAAAGATATATTATCCCATAAATGGCGATAAGACAGAGATGGAAAGGATTCAACTTCCCGAATAGATCAATCGAGATATATCTTCGAAAGATCACCCAACCATCAGAAAACTACAGCCGCCACTGGAGGGACGATCAGATCACACGCATCCAGCATTGGGCAAATGTCAGATACTAATCTAGAATAAAGAGCCATGAGCTGAAAAACTTTTCAAAATTTCCGAATCGAGAAGCCGGAAAAAATCTCGGTATATTTCAGGCGATAAGCCATCAGAAAAACCAGATTCATGTCCCTATTAACCTATAGATTACATCACCAACAACATATGCATCCGGGAATAGACCACCACCTTTTGTAGACTCTGAAACCCAAACTCTTACATGGCCGAGAGATAATGATGAAATCCATCCATTTTCGCCACATAAGGTACCATTTGCTACCTAGATTTGTAGCATCCGAGTTTGGGTCAGATGATGAGGATGTGAGAGTTCGCATCACATTAGTAGATCAGAAGTTACCAACAGCCGATTCCACTCATATGGAAATCGTCTCCTCATGTGTAAACCCGTAACCACAGGAAGCAACAGCGGACACTAACATGTACATTTGAGGAGATAAGATAATAACACAGCCTGCATAAACGCTAGAACAAGCTATTCTATATTTTGATAACAGCATGTCATTCATCTAGGTCCACGCTGGGCCCACCAGTCCACAACTTGCAGCTGATATTCAGTGTCCCCCTGGATGTTAATGCGAATCTTGGTGCGATCAATTAAAGTCCTGACGGTTACGGAAATGCAAAATGTCGGTCGTGGCAGTGGGTACGGAAATGCACGGGTTCGTATACTTATCCGTGCCATTAGTACAAATTGATAAAATATAATAATAAAATAGAGGAAGAGAGGCATTGAATCCGGATGTTGCCCAATGGTAAGGAATGAGTGGTCCCATCCGATAGTGGAAGATATGTTTCGAGAGATTTGGTGAATAATATTTTTGTCGTTGCTCTTTGTCGCTCTATGCCACATAGATTAATTTACAATATAATAAGTTTTCATTGTTTTGAATATCTTAAAGTAATTAAAAATAATTTAATGATCAAATTTATAATAAAAAAATTATTATTATCATTTTTAGGTAATTTTTTATTTTTATTTTTAATAAAAAAAATAAATTATATTTTTAAATTAATTTATATATATTTTTAAAGTTACATTGTAAAATAAAATTTAGTATCATTTTAAATAAAAAATATAATTTAAATTATATTTTAAAGTTAATTTATATTATATATTTTTAAGTTACATTCAAAATTAAAATTTAGTATCATTCTTTATTTGTGTTAATAAATTCAGTATCATTTATTTATGTTTATCGATTTATTAGTAGGGAAGTTAGACCATTACTTTAAATACGTGGCTTTAGTCATAATATCGTTAAATATGTGGCTTTAGTCATAGTATCATCTAAAATTGATATTATAAAATACAAATTTAATAATCAAATGTAGTTTGAAAATAAATCATGAAATATAAGTTTATAACCATGTTGAGATGGTTTAGAGAAAAAGTATATAAACACTAAAATTTGAGTATTTAGATGGAAGGGGAGTCCACTTATATAGTGTCATGAATTCCTTTATTTTCTTCAATTGAGAAGCTCTAAATTAATTAACTTTGTTTAATATAAGCGGTTTGGAGTTAAATTTCTTTAATTGGGGTTGTATTTTGTCAATGTTAAAGAACAATTTTTCATTGAGCTTTTAATTGTCTTACAAAAACTTTTTTTATAATTATTTTGATTTCCCAATACAAATCAATAATTTAGTAATATCTAATTTTCCCGGTGCGGTGTTGAGGCTTTAATATCTCTCCATAATTTTGAAAATTTATCGGATTTTCCATGTAAGTTTTGTTAATATCGTTTTTATAATGTTTTGATTTTCTTTATATTAAGTGATTTTGATTTTGATTTTATTCTTATTTTGATTGTTGTATTGTTTTTATTTTGCTGTTATTTTTTCAAAGATTATAATTTTGCTTTTCAAAGACTATAATCTTGTTCCATTTTGATTTATAGTTTGAAAGTTGTGACTAGTTAAAATTTGGTCATTTTTACTTTTTCCACATGAAATGTGTAAATATCAATTTTATTATAATTTAAAAAAATAAAAAATTGTTTGTCAAGTTATTTGTGTTCTTCATAAATGACTATGGGCTTAACTTTTGGCTTGAGAAATTGTGACCTAGAGGTATATAAGTCGTCAAAATTACCTGGAAATCGCACCCAACGTGGGCCACACCATCCCTTAAGATGGCTAGATTTTTTCCCACAAAGTTTTCAACCAGTGTAAGTATCTATTTTATTATGGTTTAAAAAAATAAATTGTTTGTCAAGTTATTTGTGTGCTCTTGATATGATTACGGGCTTAACCTTTGTCTTGAGAAATGGTGACCTAGGGGCACATAAGTCGTCAAAATCACCCAGGAATCACACCCAATGTGGGCCACATCATCCCTTAACATGACTGGATTTTTTCCCACAAAGTTTTGAACCAATGACCTCAATATCACAAAGTGACTTAACAATATACCCATCACCATCTATTCTACACTTAATAAGCATAAATAAAATTAATTTTAATATGTAAATAATTTTTGTTAAATAAATAAATTAATTAATTTTTAATTAATCAAAATAATTTCATTTAATAAATTTAATTAATTAAAATTCATTTTTAATCTAATAAAATGCTAAATATATTTTATTTAGATAATTTAGATTATTTTTTGATCAATTATTAATTTAATTAATCAATTTTATTTTATTTTTAAATTATTTATATTAAAGACTTTACTGTAATTATTAAATTAAATTAAATAATAATTAAAATAGATTATAAAACATATTAAAAAAACCACAAAACCACTTATCCAAAAACAACGTCATCTTGGAGGTTATGATTTCAAGGATTTCTTCTAGAATCCCTTGATATCTCCCGAGATCAAAATCCTAAGAGACGTGGAATGGATCCACATAACACATGAAACCTGGCATATGATATATGAGAAGGGAGCTTGCGTACTCTATTAAAGAAGGGGCAAATGTTTTATTGTTTTTTTTAATATTAAATGAGGGTCCATCCTCCACCTTCAAGACCCCTCTTTCCATGTGCTCTTTACATTAAACCATACGCACACCAATCCCTACCCTGTTTTAATTTAACATATTATATTTTTATTTTATTATTATTATTATTATTATTTTAATAAATTCCTTATAAGGAAAATACTAATAAAATTGTTTAACATGGTTTATTTACCAACAATTAATTAGTTTTGGGACTCTAACTTTGGAGAGTGATATCTTGAGTTTTACTCCATCAAATCATGCAAATGAGGACTAGTTAAAAATTCATTTCAGTGGAGAAGAATCGACTAGTTAAAAATTCATTTTAGTGGAAAAGAATCTAGCAGTGGTTATTTGACCAAATCTAATTATTCACTACTCGAAAAATTAACAAAAGTCAAGAATGCAAATTTGAAACAAAAAAGAATTATCAGTTTGTTTTGAGCAAATACCATTTTCCAAGAGGCTTTGTTGTTGCCAATTTGCTTCATATTACTTGTTTTCCATAGAAATTTTTAAAGAGATAAATGAAAAACATGGATTTTCTTTTATTTAATTTATTAAATTAAAGTTTTAATTTCACTGTTTTTTTTTCACAATTTTGCATTTTGAGTTTTGCAAGCAAATTTAATTGGTTTTAAATTATGTTTTCAGATGAATTTTGTAAAGTTTATTTAGGAATATTAAGCCCAGGAGTCTTTGAGGAATATAATTAGAGGAATAAAGGAAAAATAAGAGATTTTTCAGCCAAAGAGATATGATCTCAAATATTAATTTAACCATCTTTCAACAACTTTTATTTTTGGGATTTTGTTTGTAAAATATAAATAAGAGTTTGGAAAATGAAAAGAGGTTCCAATTTCTGAAAGGAAAAATCTCTTTACACTACTCTAGGGGTCAAATCTTTGGAGGAAATTGAAGATTTTGGGCGAGATCTAAGAGATAAATTTCATGCTATCATGAATTTTTTAAGATTTTTATGTACTCATAAAGTTGTTATCAGACCTGGAACTTTTGTACACTATTGTTTGGTTTAAATACTGATTAATAACATTAATTTTAATTCAATTTTTGATCTAGATAAGTATTTGATATTGGGTTTTGCACTATTGTAAATCCAATTTAATTTTATGCTTATTTAAATCATTGGAAAAAATTGCCTTTTAATGATGGATCTGATTGATGTCAAGTTGAATGATGAATTCAAGTAGATATCTATGTCATCATTGTTAGCTATTTAGTTGTTTGATGACACTTTTAACTCAGTTTTAATTACCATTGCATTTCAATCTAGCTATTTCTTTGATGTGACAGTACAACTTCCTTTGAATTCATTCATTGCATTGAAGTATGAATTTGTGAGATATTTGATAATAATTTATTAAGATATTGATAGTTTCACATTGGTTTTAACAACTGCAAATTGTATGAACTTCTTCAATTTATTGACTCATTTTAATCTTAAGTTCACATAAGGTCCATTCCACTTATACCTTGCTCTTCATTGAGATGGGGACTAATCCTTTTTTTAATCAAGATAGATTATGATTTATTTTTGTTAATTACATGGTATATTAGAATTGCATTTACATTTAGGAATGCATTGCTAAAATTCTCCTTATGTAGGAGGAACATCATTGGTGGCTTGGTTGAGCCCTTATGTCAGCTTAAGGACTATTTTCTTGTAAGCATGTTGTAAATGGGTAAGTCTGATGCCTCTTCTTGTTGATAACTAATTAGAAATACCACAAGTCAACAGGGAGAGTGAGGGGTAACTAGACCTATTTTAACCAGTTGGATAAGGGCCCAATTAGGGCCTTATCGAGTGATCTCCCAATGTTGATGTTGATCAATTTTTGGCATCAACATTTTTGGTGCTATAGGGAGAGTCAACGACAAGTTGTCTATTCAAAATTTTGTATTTATATGCCATAGTTCCTCCTAAAATTCTCATTTGGAGTTGCATATCTAGACGTGAATCTTCCACCACTCCAATGAAAATTGTAAGATTTTTATTGATGATAAAGTTTGATGGTTTAAAGAGTAATCCTTCCACACATGAACATGCTTTTCTATTTATTTAAAAAATTCAATTTCTACTTTTTTCTGATATTGACAAAGTTGTTCTATGCATGATCTTTACTCTAACTTTCGCAAGCAAAGCCAAAAGATGGTGTGAATTTCTACCAGTTTCCTCTATCCATAGTTGGGATGGATTTATCACAAAATTCCTTCACGCATTTGATAATTATGACTACGAATAGGTATGTATCGAATTTGAATATTTACAAAAAAATTAAAATGAATCTGCAATAGATTTATAGTTAGATTCAAGTTATTTTGTCTAAAATTTAAATATCAAGAATGACTTACAGGTATTAATTAAACATATATTTTTGTTTCCTTGTATTTCAAGTAATTGCAATGAATAGGAAGATTTCACCTTTATAAATGTTTTCACTATTGTTGAAGAGCCTATGGTTTCTAATAGCATGGTTGATCCTCCTCAAATAAAGAAATTAGATATTGATAAACAACCTTAGAAAGGCATAAATTCGTTCAGTGAGATTAATAATGTTGATCATGAAATTGTTTTAAATAAAGTCACTGTCAATAAATCAGTTATTCCAAATTATGATAATTATGATGAAAAAATGAATCAACAAGCAACAATGCAAATTGAAGAAGAGGATCCTTCTAACAGTGTGCTTCCTACAATGATTTCTTCTCGGTTTTGTAAGGCTGTTCATGCTTTTCGACCATACGATTCAGATTATTTAAATATTCACTCTCAAGAATATTTACTTATCCAAACTCATAAATTTCTGGAGAACATTTTAAATTTTGATAAATATGAGTCTCTACTTCAAGAATGCAATGAAGTGACCAAATTGGAAACTCACCAATTATTTTATAATGATTATTCTAAAAGGGTAACATATGATTATTCTAAAAGGGTAGTATTCTCTCTTATTTGTGTATACAACCATTTTTCTCTTTATCTTGATCTTTTTTCTGATATTAATTCATTTGTTAATTGCTCAGCAATTCATTCTCACAAAAATTATATTTTAGAAACTAGAAGAGTTGTCATAAATTTGACAAATAATGAATTGTTGATTACTTTTGATGGGGATAAAGAGTCATTTAATGATCAATTTTTCAAGCGTGCTGAAAATTCTCATCAAAGTGCATTTAATTATTCTTCTTGTTTTAATGTCTCTTTTAAAAACGAAGGGAGTGCCAACAAAAATTGTGAAGTCATTTAAGATGACAATTTCGAATTTGAGAATATTGAGTTATTTCATCCATAATTAAATTCTCATGTTCTCAATATTTTAATTCAATTTATATTTCAAGATGTTATATCTTTTTATAATGATATCGCTACAAAATATTCTCTTTCCGAATCCCCAAAATGCCATAGTAACTGCAATTTTCAAAAAGAGAAATCCATTCCAATTTTAAAATTTGACATTATTTAAGTTCTCATTATGGGTCAGAGTCTTAAAATTCTTTCACTTTCACAAGTAAATTTCGGTATTAGTCCCAATTTCATTTGATACTTGTGAGGAAAAAAAAATGCAATTCAAATAAATCACAGTTTTCTTTTAATATTATTTGTAACATTAATGTAAATGGGCGATGTAATTTTATGTTATATTCTTCATTTATTATGGTTTGTTTTATATTTCTATCCATATTCTATATTCCAATTTTTAGATATTTTTTGCTGGCATTTTTAGCATGGAAGCATTGAACAATCACCAAACATGTTTTTAAAGTAAATAAGAATAAATTTCAAAACCTAAATTAGAGCATCTAGAATTTCGAACTTTTCAATTTTAATTAGTGTTCATGTCATATCATCTTATTATACATTCAAAATTTAATCTTCCACATGCTACAACGCTTGAAAGTGCATTACTACAATTTGGCCAACTATCTCATTTATTTGATAATCCTCTCCGACATTCAATAATTTTCCAATCTTACTTTCATGGTCCATTTGAAAGTTGTTTGGAAAGTTCAATTTCAAAGAAGATTTCTGCCAATGTTTTTTGTCCTGTATGTAACACTAATTTTTTTTACAGACTATAAAATTTAAAGGTACAATATTCAAATTTGGTTTGTTTTCTTTGAATCTTCTCGAATCATTAACAAATGTTTATTTTAATTTATATGATTTAATTGGAATATGGTTGGAGAATTCATTTTAAAAGAGATTTCTTGTAAATAAATTTATTTTCTTGAACTTAGAAATATATGTACATAACAGAGCAAAGTTTAATTTAGTTATAATTTTATTTTTATTACTAATATTTTATGTGTACATATCTGCACGAATAAAAGAATTTCACTAGAGCCACTGAAAATATGATTTCACCTGTTTTTAATCTGCTCCGTGAGGAGTACGATTAGTTTAGTTTACTTGGTTTTTTTTTTTTTTTTTTGGCTTACACAATATTGCAGGTGTGAAATAAGAAATAAGAAAGCAATAAGCCTTTAATTGTTTTCTTGGTGAAGAATGGTTAGAATCCATAATCCAATGCACATGTGCTACTCTACATTTGTTTGGTTGTCCAAATTTGCAAGATTCCTCTCCATTACCATTTGGTACTTAGATCATTTGGGTTATTGTTAATTCATGCCCATTTGGATTCTCACATGATTTTGGTTGTATACATTGCTCCATTCCAATAAAAGGCCGGCTATACATTATTTTCGTTTCAATAAAAATGCCCCAGTCCTTTCCATATATATATATACATATATACCACATAGTTCGAGACTTCAACACTCTTTAAGTGGTATTTAAAGGAAATTTTGGGCTGATATATAATCAAAAAAATATCACAATAAGTACAAAATTCAAATCAAAATTTGTAAAGAAAGGTATTAACAATTAAAATGCGAAGTAATATTCACTCTGGCAATTTTTTGTTATTTTCATTTTTTCGAAATTTTTAATGATTCTTATTCTTTTCATAGGCTTGATACTTGCTTTAGTTTAGATTCAATAAATTTGATGATTATAGGCATAGGTGAATTTTGATAAGGATGCAACTTCTTCATGCTCTTTAATATTGATCATGAGAAGAGTTCACTTCTTTAAAACATGAAATTTGGAGAAAATCGAGATCTCTTAGATAAACCATAACGATATTCTTCAAGGTAAATTTAAAATGTTTATTTTAATCTTCTAGTAAGTTTTATTTTAGTTTTAGTTTCAACTTTGTTTAAATAATTGTCTAATCTAAGTTTTGCAAGTCCAAGTATTTATTTGAAGGTTTATCTCTGCTATTAACATAGATTCGAAATTTACTTACCTTGTTTTGATTGCTTTCAAATTAAGAAAAGTAGTTGCGATGATGCTCACGTTGCAAACAAGTTGCATCAGGAAGTCTCTGCACCTCTATATTATTTTCATTTAGTATCGTGTTCATATTATTTTCAACGCTTGTTGTAAGCCTCATCTTTAATAGATAATCAATAAGGCTTGTCAATTAAGGTTTAGTTTTTAAGCAAGATATTTACGAGACAAGGGGCATCTTGATGTGACTTCATCTTGTACTCATAGTTTCTCCCTAGATTTACAATTTCTTTTTAATAATAATAAAAAATCTCAATTAATTAGAACCCTACAAGAAAACTAATCACTCAACTTAAATGAGAATGAACATTTTAAATCAGTATTCTTTCTCTTCATGTTGAGATCTCTTTTCTCGTACTGTTTGATTTTTCATATTTTCATGGTTTTTATTTTACTTTGCTTTCTAGTTTGCTTTTTTCCTTTCCTAAGCAGTTTCCATTTATCCTTCTTTAATTTTGATTTTTGTAGGATTTCAATAGTTTTATGTTTGTAGGGATTTTCTTTCACTGCTTTGATTTGGATTGTATTTTTTGATATTTCTAAAATCTACATGGCGGAAGTTTTCCTACGCAACATTAGCTGGTTTACATGGGGAAATATTTGCTCTGTCTTTTCAATATGATTTCATTAATATAAAGGTAATCATTGATAAGTTTTCACTTCCTCATACATTAACCATTATCTATGGAGAACATTGAGATATGATTCAAGTATTATAACCACATCTAGATAAATGAACAAGTTTCCTCTAGTCTTTACTTTTATTCCCCTCCACAATTAAATCATTTACTTTAGTAGATGAAGAAAAGATTGGTGGAGTTAAAATTAAATAGTACAACATCTATTTATTTAAATAGAAGACTTCTTATACCAACTCGCTCTCTTTACCGAATTTCTAAAAGAAATTCTCCAAATATGTTAATCAAAATGGTGTCACATAAGAGAGTTGAAAGAACATATATGTAGGAAGTACAAGTAAACCTGTCAAGGCTAGGGATACTTACTAGTAGTGGGGTCATGCTTATATGGTACTGAGACATCTTTATCGAGGCTATGAACAATCACGAGCAATGAAGAAATGCCAGGAAAAGAGGTAATTTTATATTCAACAGATGCATATTAATCCTAAAAACTTCTTAGTCATCTTTTTTATCCAATAGTAGAGAGAGGATTGAGAAACAATAAGTATTCCCTATATTTGGATTCATAGTTATAGAACTAGTCATTCAAGTACTTTTATTTTTAAGAAATTATCTTACTTTGATTCATTTTGATTCATTTTATGTGGGACCTTTGGAAATGGTGTAATACGTAAGAATATTTCAGAATATTATTTCAACCTTTGATAAATTTAGCTCTATTATTATAAGCCAGATATAACTGTTTTGTCCTCGTGTGTCACCAATTGTTGAGGCCTTAACACCTCTCCATTATTTTCAAAATTATGGGGCCCTCCATGTAAATTTTGTTAATATTGTTTCTATAATGCTTTGATTTCCTTTATATTGAGTAATTTTCACTTTTCTTTGATTTATGTTTTAATAATTCCATTGCTTTCATTTTGTTGCCAGCTTTCCAACGACTATACTTTTGTTCGATTCTCACTTATGGTTTGAAAGTTGTGATTTGGTCAAAATTTGATCATTTCTACTACCTGGGCATGAAATGTGTAAATATCTATCTCTCTTTTTTTTTTTTTTACTATACCCAAATATAATTTTAATATGCAATTTTTTTATTAAATTAATTAATTTATTCTTAGCTAATCAAGTTAATTACATTTATTTAATTTAGTTAATTAAAGTTAATATTTAATCTAATTAACTTGTAAATATAATTAATTTAGTTAATTTAGTTAATTAATTTAATTTCGATTATTTTTTTCAATTATTAACTTAATTAATTATGTAGACATAATTTTAATTTAATTAATCAATATTATTTTATTTTTAAATTATTTGTATTAAAAACTTAATTTTAAATTAAATTATAATTGTTTAATATTTATTTTTGAGATTTTTTTCCGGATTAATCACATAATCACTCTTTATTGTGGACATTTCAAACCAACTATTATGGTTCATCTCGGATATAAATCACAATAGTTGGTTCGAAATGTAGACCACAAAGAATAATTATATGATTAATATCGAAAACGATCTTAGAAAAAAGATGAATCACATAAGCCTAAAATCAAGATATATTTAATATTTCATTAAAATTAAATTAAATAAAAACCGAAATGTATAAAACATATTATAAATAAAATAATAAATAATAAAACAATAAAAAAAAACTGGATCCTAGAACGACCTCATCTTAGAAGTTATGATCTTCGGGATTTCTTTTGAAGTCCCCTCGATATCTCCCGAGATCAAAATCTCGAGAGACATAAGTGTTGATGTGGGTTGGTTCCACATAACATAACATATCAACTAGAAATTGCATCGAGAGGTGCAAAGGAACGCCGATAAGAGGAATATGGACAATCATAGTTAACCTTAACATTGGTAGCATAAAAATATTATCATGAATGTTTTGATGATATGCTGAGCATGAGCAGAAACTCCTCCTTCCTCCAGTTTAGACATATTTGCTGGAAGACATAACATCCTCTACTCTAATCTAATCCCCTTAGACTACAAAATCTAAAATAAAAAATATTAAGTGTTTGAAAAAGTAATCAATATTTAAGTTATTATTTAAATTGACAATAAAATTATCACTTTACTTGAGTAGTAAATAATTTATTATTTAATCATTTTTATTTTTTCAATTCCACATGCTGTATGTTCGAAGTTGAAAGATTATTTAAAGGCTTCACACATATTTCTTTCACCATAAAGGTGTTACAGACAATGGAGTAAACACTACATAATGTTTATGTGGTAGACACTTGCAAGTTGCAAGTGTTAGTTATTTAAAAAAATTAAATGTCTCCCATTTCGACTTGTTAACGTGTCAAACAAATGTTGCAAGTTGCAAATGGCTAGTGTGGAATTGTCACCACTCATGTGACCTCAGAAAAAGACTCCCACTTTCTCCTTACTCTAGTTTGAATTGTGGAATGTGACCTTTGTAGGCCACTGCAATCCGAGCTAGGCCTTCGGATCCATTTTTTTCCCCGAGTGGTCAGTAGACGCTCTAGGATAATCATTCAATGTTGACGCAGAAGATGCCCCATGATTCCATCACTCACGCATACAAGATGCCCCTCGTTTCCATAACCGATAAGCAAACCGACCTCGTTTCGTTTTCATCATATAGAGTCCTTATCTTGGCTTTTACAACTGCTTCCATATCCTTGCACGTATACAAGTATTTTGCCTTTGTGGTTAGAGGCTTTAAACCTGATGCATGCAAGGACATGGAAGCAACCATAAAAGGGAAAGAGGGGAACTTCATTGAAATTATTTACATATTTTATGAAAATATGGGCTATATAGACATTTTCATAGTAAGTATGCCCCAATAGTTTTTGTATTTTGAATGAGGCCATAAATATTGTCCCATTTACACTTGTAAATATTTTTCTTCTATACAATTGCTTGTAAAAAATAACTACTCATAATTTTCTTAATGTTAATTGTTTGAGAAAATAAAAACAATACCCTACCTATAAATCATTAAAACTATGTAAGAAAGCATATAGAATCTTCATAGATATATTCTTAGAAGTAGTGGGAAGCTAAGCGGTTTCATTATCATCTCTATTACAAACTTGGAAAATGAAATAAGAAAATACTAGCAATACATTGGAAAGTGAAATAAGAAAAGACTAGCAATACATGTAGATGCCAAAGAGAATTGCCACAAAAGTTGGCATGTCTCTAGAGACTTGAAAAAACTACTTAGAACACAAATCACAAACCATACCACTTAAGTGAAATTCCTTTGACTATTATTTAAATAAAATATAAAATATAAAATATAAAATATAAAATCATCAACCTTTTAAATTATAATTAATAATTTATATTTTAAAAATAAATATTAATTAATATATTATTATAAAAGAAACTTCTAAATAAATAAAAAATTTATTTATTTACATTAATAAAAAAATACTTTATTAAAATTCAAATTATATATATATATATATATATATATATATATATATATAGATATATAGATATATATAATCTCGTATTAAATATAAAAAAATATTAAATATAAACATGTTATTTATATTTTTTCATTTTAGAAAATATAAATTTATATTAAATTTCATTTTCAAATTAAATTCCTCACATCCTAAATTAAATAAATTCTCATAAATAAATAAAATCATTTTTATTGAGTTTATAGAATATTTAAAACTGAAAAATAATTTTGTAAGGTATTAATCACTGTACACAAATTAATAAAATTAATATGATTTATATCTAGAATAATTAAACTATTTTATCAAATTATAAAATAAAGTATAATATATATTAGAAATTTTAAGAATGTCATGAAATTTTATGACAATCATTCGTGTGCCAACATATTCAAACAAGAAACTTTCTACTAGGAGCTTTACATATCTCAGTTCTAATTCCATTAATTGACTTTTGTCTCTGCTACATACCAATCCCTCCCCTATCCACATCTGCACCAATCTCTCCACAGGAATACGTGCATCTTCGGGAAAGACACCACAATATAGAAAGCAATTCTTGTAGTCAGAATCATCCTCCACCTTTAAGAGCCCCTCTCTCCACATGCTCCTTACGTTAAACAAAGAATACACCAAACCCTCTCCATTTTGAATTTAACTTATTATGTTTTTTTATTATTCAAAATTATTTTGTTTTATTTTTAAAATAATTTCAATTCATTAAAAAAAATATTAATAAAGCTGCCTAACAATATTAATTTACTAGCAATCAATCAGTTTCACGACTTTGACTTTGGAGAGTGATATCTCTAGTTTTACTCCACCAAATCAGGTGAATGAGGGCTCGTTAAAAATATATTTCAGTGGAGAAGAATTTGGAAGTGGTAATTTGATCAAATATGGTAATTTACTACCCAAAAAATCAGCAAATTCAAGGCTGCAAATTTGTAACCAAACGAATTTTTCAAAGTTTATTTTGGTGAAATATCATTGCTTTGTTGTTTCCAATTCATTTCATATTGTTTGCTCGTCAGAGAAATATCCACATAGAGCAATGGAAAACATGGATTTTTTATTTATTTAATTTATTAAATTAAATTTATAATTTGAATGTTGTTTTTGACAGTTTTGCATTTTGGGTTTTGTGTGCAAATTTAATTGGTTTTTAATTATGTTTTTAGATGATTTTTGTAGAGTTTATTGGAGAAGATTAGGTCTAGGAGTCTTTGAGGAATTAAATTGGAGGAATAAAGGAAAAATTTGGGATTTTTCAGCCAAATAGATCTGATCTCAAATCTTCATTTAACCATCTTTCAAGAACTCTCCATTTTGGGATTTTATTTGTAAATTATAAATAAGAACTTGGAAAAGGAAAGGAGGCCCCAATTTATGAAAATAAAAATCTCTTCACACTATTGTAGGGGTCAGATTCTTAGAGGAAATTGAAAATTTTGGGCCAGATCTAAGAGATGTATTACAACTCCAAAAATTCCATACCATCATGAAAATTTTGACATCTTTACATACTCATAAAGTTTTCATCAAATTTGCAAATTTTGTACACTATTGTCTAGGTAAAATGTTGATTGACAACTTTCATTTCAATTCAATTTTGATTCAATTCGTGATCTAGATAAGTATTTTATTTTATATTGGGTTTTGCATTATTAAATTAAATTAAATTATATGCTTATTTAAATCATTGGAAAACTACCTTTTCATTGTGGATCTGAATGATATGAAGTTGAATAATAAATTCAAGTAGATATGTATTTGATGATACTTTTATCTTCATTTTAATTCTCATTTCATTTCAAGAACTATTTCTTTGATGTGATAGTAAACCTTTCTTTGAATTCATTCATTGAATCTAAGCATGCGTTTGTGAGATATTGATGATTATTTATTGAGATCCTCATATTTTCACATTGGTTTTAATAACTGCAATTTGTATGAACTACTTCTTCAATTTGTTGATTCATTTTAATCTTAAGTTCAAGTATGGTCCATTCCACTATATCTCATTCTTGATTGAGAGGGGGACTAATTCATCTTTTAATCAAGACAGATTGGGATTTACTTTTTTTGTTTGCATGGTATATTAGAATTGCATCTACAATTAGGAATGCATTATTGAAAGTATCATATGCAGGATCGACATCATTGGTGGCTTGGTTGAGCCCTTAAGTCAGATTAAGGACTACTTTCTTGCAAGCATTCTGCAAGGGGTAAGTCTGATGCATCTTCTTGTTGAAAAGTAATTAGAAATATCTCAAGTCAACAGGGAGAGTGAGGGGGTAACTAGATCCATTTTAACCAGTCGGAATCACCATACCAAACGGATAAAGGACTAATTGGGGTCTTGACTGGGTGATCTCCCCAATGCTGATGTCGTTCAATTTTATCCATTTGGAATCAACATGCAAGTATTGCTTGTTTTAGAGATCCTATGACCCACATAGTTCCCAACATGTCCACTTGGTATTCTTGCTTCACTTGTTGTATTTATTTAGGAATTGAAAGGGCAGTGTTCTCCCAAAATATTTCATCAAATATTTCAACATCAGATTAGGATGTGGAGCTCGGTGGATGATTAGAAGGTCATTTCCCTCTAGAAATAGCAGAAGCAGAATCTCATCGCATGCTTAGCCAAAGGTATGGGAGACAATACCAAGAGAACATTGATATACTAATTAAACATAGAGAGACAAGGAGTTAATCAAATAAGATTTTGAAAGGAGACCTTAACTGAGAGAATAAGCACCAAGAATGGCAAGGGTGAGAAAAGGGAGAGAGGAGTTTGATTCCCCCATTGAAAGATGCAAGGGAAACCTAGATGTACGGGTTAAGAAGTAAGGAGGAATAAGACAATATATAGGATCCTACATGAAGAAAGGAGTAAAAAAACTCTACAAAAAGAAGATGAAGCAAAAAACTAATAGATAAAGGGTCTACCACCCCTAAAACAAAGAATGATTAGATAAAACATAGAGGAAGGAAAGGAAGATGCTTCCTTCAGAGTTTGAGAATGGAAATAACTTAGATACCATAAATATATTTAAAGATAAATGAGAACCAAAACAAGTATGAGTAGATATGTCAGCTTGAAACATGAACACCTAGCTAAGATCAGTTGAAAACATGATTATCCATCCTAATTACATATGCCGTCACCATATCTAATGGGATTCCCAAAGTCGCCAAAGTGTAATTATGAACAAATGTAGGAGGGAAAAATAAAATTTGTTTCAGACCAAAATCAACGTGGAATGGATACTTCATGGATTTTCATGTACTTGGAGCTCACATTCGCGCCATGTGTTAGGGCCATTAACATTCAAGGCCGATGGGTAATGATTGGGGTTGTGTGCATGCATTGCCATGAGTACTCACTTTCCATGTCCTGGAGATGAGATTCACACCATGTGTTAGGGCCACTGACATTGAAGGTTGGTGGGAAGTGTCGTTGGGACTCGTATGCGTGTGTTTCCATGAGTACTCACTTATTGTGGAGTAGCTTTTTTGTATATTTTTATTTTAAAACAAACTTGTAATTTGTATTTTTTTTGTAATTATATGTTTATTGTCTTTTAATATAACATTGTTTAATGCTAATGTGACAACATATACCCTATAATAGGATATCAAGTGCCCTACACAATGAAATAATTATAGTAATTATTTTTAATACTCATTATTAATTAAGAATGTAGGTTAATTATTTGTAATTATTTAAGGAAAATTGTCATAAAAATATATTTTTAATACTTTGTAAGGGGGTATATTTTTACTTTTACCATATGTTTTTAGGTTTTTTCTTATTAAATTATATGTTCAAAAAATTTGAATAGGTTCTTCACTGATTAGTAATAGTTTTAACCCTTACACAAAGGTCAAAAAGTGGTTTCAATGTGAATACTATTCACAAGAAAGCCAATTTATTTTATGAAAATGATCTTAAATGATGTTCTTGGCCATCCTATTGTTATAATACATTGATAATAACAATAAGGGAGATCTTGGGGTGGCAGGAGGGGGAGGGATTATTTTAAATCCCAAAGGAAAAATAGAAGTAAGATGAGCATGGGGTATGTGAAAAAAGACCAATAATCAAGCAGAGGCCTTGGGCATGATGTTAGGACTAACTCTAGTACAAGAAAAAGGAATTAGGGAGGTGGATTTCCTAGGAGACTCTTTGTTGATAATCAAACACACGGTCAAAGGGACTTCGGCTGAAAAATGCAATCTTAATAAAATCCTAAAAGGAAAAATATATATTGAGACAACCTCGGGAGAAGTCAATTACTATCATATTCTTTGTGGCATAATAAAGAGGCTGACAGATAGGCGAACTAGGTCTACCTTATGGAAGAAGTGATCAGTATGGTAAATGGAAAGGAGGGAAGGCACCATATTCCCTAACTAAGTTAAAATGAGAAAACTCAATGGGAAAAATATCAAATCTAGAGACAAGGGATTAAGAAACAAGTTTGTTGAACCCCTAAAGAGATGGAGAACTTGGAGTAAAAGAAATTAGTGGTATTGGTTTGATGAGGTTGGGCTCAAACAAATCTGGTCCTTCCTTCCCCTCTTCTTCCTTCTCTCCCTGCCCACTCTCTTCCCATCTCCATCCCGGTGGTTGGTATCTCATTGGTTAGTTTCCATCTATCTCGTCTATTAATGTTGTTGCCTATCTTCTCCCCTAGTCATCCTTATCTCAACCCTCGTTATCTTGACTCCTCATCTTCACTCTCACCTATCCCCGTTGCTTATGCCTCCTCTATCTTGGTCATCGCATCTCCCTTTGGGAGCCCCTGTCCCTTGTCACATCGAGCCTTTTTTCCAAATATGGTTAATGATGATTTATGGCATCTCCTTCATGAGAGATGGTTTTGTATTTATGACGTGAACCGTTTGGAGCATCACAAGCGATTCATCTGTCTACATTGTATGTTGGAGAAAAGGTGCCAAGGGATATATCCTCGGAAGGGTGAATGGATGTTGATGTATTCATGGCAAGATCATTCGATCTATAGAATTAAGAGGGATGCAATTAAATCCCAAACACAGAGAAGGCCAGTTGACAAGGGACTATCTTTGCGATAAAAGGGCCGAGGAGAATTCCAAGTACATAATGGAAATATTAGTTAATGAGATTTATTATGGCACGATGCAACAGCTGAATGATGTCAGCCATGCTATTCCTGACCCCTATTTATTCATAGGCTCCAGGGACCTGAAAGAAAATAACGGAAATATTGTCAGTAATATTGGTTGGAGTTTTCCGTTGAGGCAGACTCTGACCAGGGTGGCGAGCAGTGACAATGTATGGTTTATGTTGAGTTTGGTTCTTTGGGTTATTGCTAAGGAAAGGAGCAAAGGTGGCAGAGCTTGGGGTCTAGAAATTGCAGGGTAATTTGGGGGGTAAGTCTGTTGAGAGAGCGTGGTGGTGTTTATGTGTTGTGAGTCTCTTTGAATTTTAGTCAGGGATTTAGAGAAGGCAGTAGTGTTGAATTTTGGCATCCTGCCTCTAAGTGCTCGAGGGTGAAGATAATTGGGGTTACCTGCATGTTTTGTTTCTGTGTTAAGTTTGAATCTGGGCTGTTGGAGTGGAGCGGTGGGAAAACTGGCTCCTCTCCTACTTTCTTGCCAGTGGGGGAGGAAGTTGGAAGTTGCGATTCAGGGGGAAAGAACTTTGAATTTGAGGTGAGCAGTGCTCCTTCGGTGCAAGAAGTTGGGGTGAGGGTGAAGCTGAAAGGTTCGAGGAAAATTAAGAGATTGAAGGAAGCACAATGGCTTTTCCCTGGTGGGAGAATTAGCTCGGTGTTAAATTGTTAGGTCCCCATATTACCTACCCTTATTTTTATTAGTGTAGCCCCCTTATTATTGTTGTTGTGCCCCTGTAACCCCCATATTGTTATTATTATTCCCTTACGTTTTTATTGTTAGGTTGGCTAAGATTATATTGTGACCCAATGGGCCCCTATATATAGAAGGAGGTTTTATCATTTGTATCATCCAAGAATTGTTCATTTATGTAATGTATTGGAGGTTGCCCCCTTGAAGTGGCTGATTTATAAGGCGTTGATCTCTCTTCTCTTCTATTTTTGGAGCTGTTTTCATAACATTTGGTATCAGAGCTTTGGATTCTAGGGTTTCGCTGCTCCAAACAGGTCATCATGGCATTTTCGCTATAAATCTTCTTCTAAAAAGGTTTAGAAGCTGAAATTTTTATAGCGTGAGGTAAAAATCCTAAGAAACGTCTTGGAAACATTTCAGATCTTGATTCACAATATTTTTGGAGACATGATCTGTGGAAGTTAGGGATTTTTGCAGGCTCCTGAATTTAACCTAAACAGGTCATCGTTGAATTTTCGCAATAACATTTTTTATACGAGGGTTCAAAAGCTGAAATTTTTAAAAAGAGAAGCCGAAATCCTAAGGAACGTCATGGACAAATTTTAGAGCTTTATTCGCAAAATTTTCGAAGATATGATCTGTGGAAGTTAGTGTTTTTTAAGGCTTCCGAATTTCATCTCAAAGAGGTGACCCTCGGAAAATCATCATAACTCTCAGTCTGAGCATTTGATTGGAATTTTGTAAAAAGTGGCCACAAGTACACGGACTATAGTTTCCTTTGTATCAATTTCAGAGCCGAAGGAGGAAATAGTGACATGTGTCGCGCCGTACAAGTTCTCTCTACTGAACCAATCCATAATTAGGTCATTGTGGGAGACTGGACATAACTTTGTCTTGAAGAATCCAAATCAAGTGAGACCTATGGAAATTAAAAGAAGCTTCAGAGGGGTACTATAGGGCTAAATTTTAGATATTGAAGATTCAAAGTCACAGAGATAATTCACTTTCAATATTGAGCTCCTCAAAATCAATTAAAGGGTGTGTATTTTTTTTTTCTTTTCGAATTGCATAAGTCTTGTGTGAAAAATTAGTTTGAATTGATTCCAAGGGCATATTGTAGAATAGATATCAGTATTCGGTTGTAAAATGCCTCCTAAAAAGAATTCAACACCCATTAATCCTTTAGAAGGCTCTACTATGGCTCATGAAGATGGAGAATTGCAACATGACATATCAAAATTACAAGAACAAGTGCACCAAATTTCACTCTCACAAAGAGAAACAAAAAATGAAATGGAAACTTTGAAGAAAGACATGGAAGCTAAGATGGATGGCATGGAAGCTGGCATGGAATCTAAGATGGATGACATGAAAGAAAAAATGGAAAACATGAAAGACAACATGGAAAACACGAAGAATGATCTAAATGCACACATGGAAGGTTTGACAAAGTTGATACAAGAAATGTTTCCTAATGTTGAAAATATAGTAGAGGAAACCCATGATGAGAAAAAAATAAATATTAATCATGATTTCATAAAATCTAATGTTGGATGGAAGAACCACCATATTCCAAGGATGGATATGAGGAAGTTTGATGGCAAGGATCCCATAACATGGATACTATATGTTGTAGCCTAATTCGACTCAGCTAAAAGTCAAGAGAGGGTCTCAGTAATTCAAGGTTGTTGAGGAAAAAATTATTAAGATTTAAAAAGAATTGGAACACGTTCAAATTAAAATAATCGCAAGCTCAACATATGTTGCTCAATGATTCACCTCTATTGGATGACTTAATTACATTGCAAGGCGGATATTTGGAGCAGTCATTCGTGATTTGAATCAAGTGTTGGCATTTTGGGAAACCCAAATAGTTATTTTTTTTGAGTAATGAATTGGGTATTAAAACAATCACTGCCAAATAATCTGAGTTTTAAGATTTCTTATAAAAATCTCATAATAGTAGAAGCAGGGGCTTTAATGAGCAGGTTGCCCAGGAAGCTAATGCTAAGATTTGTACGTTTGGGTCTTACCAGATATTCAGAATTTTTGAACTACAATTAAGTGCATGAAGTTTTGGGCAAAATGACGTGATGTCTATTCAAATGTAGCAGGTTTTCTATGGGTGTTAATTGGGCATTACTTATGGCCAAAATTTGTCAGCTCTACCCAAATGCATTGCCTAGAATGTTGGTTTGCTTCGTTTTCCGAGTGTATACGTAGTGGCGCTGGCCAAACCCAATTGAATTCCGCGAGGAAATTGCCCAGAAATCCAAATATTTTTAAGAGATTTCAACAATTCTTCAAATGTCTATTTTCCCAGAAACTTCTTTTAAAATTGGATTTGACTTATTCTACAGAAATTCGATTTGTGTTTGACAATTTTGTCCACAGAAAAGATCGTGGATTCATAAAATGAATTTCAAATTCGAATACTGCTGTAAATTTCGATCTCATCTTACACCAGATGAGTCCAAACCACTTTCAAAAACAAATCCAGTGGAATATATAACTACTCATCGAATTTATCTTGGTTTTCTCCTTGACTGTTTTAAGGTTTGGTCAAACATTGCAGGAACAGGATGGAGTTCTCATTCGAAACAAGGAGTTGGAGACTTGGAGATGTTGTATAAGGACAAGATAGTCTATTTACAAATAAATTTGCTTTGGGGCTACATGTGCCAGGTTGCTTTGATAAGATCCTTCCTATCAACAATTGTTTATTGCAACATAAAATTGCAAATTAGGTACTAGCAATTGCACAAGAGTGTTAGCAACATCCAGCATCAAATATATCAACCTATGATGTTCATATTCACATCGGATTTCTAAAACATCTTTCTTTAATATCAGGCAGAGAAACTTTACTAGCGTTTTAGAAGAAGCAACAAATTTAAGAGGAGATGGCTCAGAAATGGTTCTGGATTTGTTTTGTGGCTCACAATTGCGTAGGGAAGCAAACACATATAATATTGAAGTTGAATCAACGACTTGGATCATCCGGCTCAGATCCAATGGTCTTGCGGCATCACAAACTAAACGAAACTTATGAGAAATAGTGCCCCCGCAAAATGGTTTGGTTTAAAGCATTATTTACAAAATATATGGTTATGATGCATTACGACATCACTCAATCTTTTCTCAAGAAACTGCTATAAGTGCTTCCGTAAGCAGTTTTCAGTTTTCAAAACCATGGGTGATTTTGTCAAAAGGGTGTAATGGTGGGACCCAAAATACACCATTCGTTCTTTTAACTTCCAATCCTATTTTTGGTTTTATATTATATATTATATATATATATATATATAATATTAAAACAAGCATTTTGTAATTTTAATTAATTCCAAAATTTCCAAGAATCAATTTTAAAACTGATCATAACAGTAAGTTAGATTAGATAGCAGATATAAAAGCGGAGATAAGAAGAGGAGGGGAGGTTCGGGTTTTTGGACCTCCAGAGAGTGATATTTGTATTGAGATTTCAAGTGATTAATGAATGAAAAGCAAGCTCCTAGCATTCATTGATATTGATGTGTCTTCTAGTTTACATAATGTATTTCTTGTCTTTGAATAAAATGAAGTATCGAAGCAGCAGGTCTCTTTTTACGTGTGTAAATAAGAGTTAAAACCCTTAATAGGCGCTCCTTCATTTTAACTGTTCCTTTCTTATAATTCTTCTAAAGTTTGAGATGATAGATTCTGTACAACAACATATCATTTTGGGCTTTTTCCTTTCATTCATTCTTCTGATCATTTCATTCCATATCAGCAGATAATAGCATTGTGGGACATTTATAGCATTTTATTTTGAAGGTTTACTGATTAAAATCTGGAGGTGATTAAACAAGGATCAATATTTAAGCACGGATTCCTTTTCACAGCCAAGGAATTGTTTCTTAAGGTACAACATTAATTGGCGCCGTTGCTGGGGATCAAAGAAGTGAAGTTCATTTCCCTAGGTTTCCTTTCTATTTCCTCTGGTTGTTTAGTGAGGAGGAAGTACTCGGCTGTGTTTACTTTTTACAGAATTCTCATTTTCGAAAAGCCAAGCGCGAGGTCAAATACCTTGTAGCAGAAGGTTTCATAATCCCTTATTCCTGATGGTGAACAAGAATCAGATTTGAAGTTTGGTTGTTTATTATTCACCTGGCGACTCCACTGATGAAGGTTTCATTAGATGAAGAATTTTTCTAGCAAGACGATGAGAAAGTATCATGGAAAAAACATGTATCAGAATTTCCGTTTTTTAAAGGAGGTTCTATTTTTTACTGTCAGTTTAGTGGTCTATTTTCCCTTTTATATTAAAAGGATTGTTTCCTGCTTTATTTTCTCAGAATATTATAAGGCCCAAAATGTAAATTCATTATTGGAAAAAGATGATTTTTCTTCTGCTTGTATTATAGATCTTGACACAAGTGTATCTCCTAAATATGAAAGGAGGGATGATTGTTGTATTACAATCTCGAAAGATAATTAGTTACAGTCTGGGCATAAAGGTGATGATTCATCATCTTTGGATAATAATTTTTTTCCTCACAAAAAATTGACTATTTTTCAGTTCAAAAACAAAGAAATCTTTAAACCCCTGAAGCTGCCCGCCATTCTCCATCAATATCCTTCAAAAGGATTCAAGTCCTTGCCAAGTTTCTCCGGGAAGGAGAAGGACATTTCAGCTAAACTACATATCTTGGAATTTGAGTACTTTCTGGAAAAATTTCAAATTATTTATGAAGACGTAGCTTTAAGGATGTTTTTTCATTCTTTAAAGCAGGATGCCCAGCAATGGTTCCAGTGTTTGGAAGCAAGTTCAATTAATTCTTGGCAAGATATTCAAGATATATTTCTTACATATTGGGGCGAGAATAAGTCATATGAAAAGCACCTCTTGGAATTATATTCTATCCAGAGGCAAAACAATGAATCAATTTCCGAGTTTAATAGGAGGTTTCAAAAAATTTATTTCAGCATGCCAAAAGAAATTCGACCTCCAGAAGAAGCAGCTATGGTTTACTATTTGAAGGCTCTTTCTATTGTCTTGGCTTTTTATCTCAAGGAGAGAAAGCCTCGTACTATGACGCTGATGTTTCTTTATGCACAAGAAATCGAAGATAATGTGTGGGCTTGTAGAAAATTTTCTTGTGATGTAGAAAGAACAAGTTTTGTCGAAGACAAGAGGGCCTGTGAAGAAAACATTGGAATTTCTTTACAAGAGAATTTAAATTCAGAGGTGAATAAAGATTTCCAAAAAGTGTCAAAAGGTTCCTATATTGTTGAAATACAAGAATCTAATCATTCTGAAGATTCTAGTCAAAAATTCGTCACAACAATTGAACAACACTATGAAAGCATGGAAGATCATTGCAATAATTTTGTGAATAGCGAGGAAAATAGTGCAGTTTCTCAAACATGTTTGCAAGAGGAGGAAAAGTTTCGTCAAGAATTGATGTTATACGAATAACATCAGCATTATGGAGAGAAAACCTTGGATTTTTATTTTCAGCCTAAATGCTTGCCTATAGAAAATGGCAGTGAAGTTCCTCACACATAATTTCTAATTGAAAAGTCAAACAATGAAAGAAGCTACCATGTTCAAAGAAGTCTACTTCAGTAAAATGTTCAAGAAAAGAAGATAGCCAAAGTTTTGTCTCATGATTTCTATGATCTAGTTGCTGAATATATGACAAATTTATTTGGTCAGCAACAAGCTTTTATGCAAGGGTATGCACAAAATTTTGTATATGAAAAATTTTCATGGTACATTTCTCTTTTGATTTTTAAATTTCAGCAGTATGAAGGTATTAAATCTAACAAGCAGATGTTGGATTGGTTCCATTGGAAGGTTGACTTCACTTGAGTAAGTTCAAACATATACATACATATATAGGAGTTTTACATAAATAAGCTCAGGAGTTGAGCATTCTAGTTGCAGTATTTTTAGTTTATCATTTTCAGTTCAAGAATAAAGATCCTAGAAGAGAGAGGTTTCAGAGAAGTTTGAAATTTTCAGAGATTTTAGATTGGGAGAAAATTCAGTTTGACTCGACTCCATGCCCAATAAAGGCTACTGGTCTACAAGCTCGCTTTGCTCCATGCCCAATAAAGGCTACTGATCTACAAATTCTTATCACTTTGCTACCAAAGTGCTGTCCCCAATTGGAGCCAGATGTTGTAGCCTAATTCGACTCAGCTAGAAGTCAAGAGAGGGTCTCAGCAATTCAAGGTTGCTGAGGAAAAAATTATTAAGATTTAAAAAGAATTTGAACATGTTAAAATTAAAATAATCGCAAGCTTAGAATATGTTGCTCAATGATTCACCTCTATTGGATGACTTAATTACATTGCAAGGCGGATATTTGGAGCAGTCATTCGTGATTTGAATCAGGTGTTGGCAATTAGGGAAAACCAAATAGTTATTTTTTTTGAGTAATGAATTGGGTATTAAAAAAATCACTGCCAAATAATCCGAGTTTTAAGATTTCTTATAAAAATCTCAGAATAGTAGAAGCAGGGGCTTTAATGAGTAGGTTTCCCAGGAAGCTAATGCTAAGATTTGTACGTTTGGGTCTTACCAGATATTCAGAATTTTTGAACTACAATTAAGTGCATGAAGTTTTGGGCAAAATGACGTGATTTCTATTCAAATGTAGTAGGTTTTATATGGGTGTTAATTGGGCATTACTTATGGCCAAAATTTGCCATCTCTACCCAAATGCATTGCCTAGAATGTTGGTTTGCTGCTTTTTTCGAGTGTATATGCAGTGGCACTGGCCAAACCCAATTGACTTCCGTGAGGAAATAGCCCAGAAATCCAAATATTTTTAAGAGATTTCAAAAATTCCTCAAATGTCTATTTTCCCAGAAACGTCTTTTAAAATTGGATTTGACTTATTCTACAGAAATTTGATTTGTGTTTGACAATTTTGTCCACAGAAAAGATTGTGGATTCATAAAATGAATTTCAAATTTGAAGACTGCTGTAAATTCCGATCTCATCTTACACCAGATGAGTCCAAACCACTTTCAGAAACAAATCCAGTGGAATATATAACTGCTCATCGAATTTATCTTGGTTATATCCTTGACTGTTTTAAGGTTTGGTCAAACATTCCAGGAACAGGATGGAGTTCTCATTCGGAACAAGGATTTGGAGACTTGGAGATGTTGTACAAGGACAAGATAGTCTATTTACAAATAAATCTGCATTGGGGCTACATGTGCCAGGTTGCTTTGATAAGATCCTTCCTATCAACAATTGTTTAATGCAACATAAAATTGCAAATCAGGTACTAGCAATTGCGTAGGAGTGTTAGCAACATCCAACATAAAATATATCAGCCTATGATTTTTATATTCACAACGGATTTCTAAAATATCTTTCTTTAAGATCAGGCAGAGAAACTTTACCAACGTTTTAGAAGAAGTAGCAAATTTAAGAGGAGATGGCTCAGAAATGGTTTTGGATTTGTTTTGTGGCTCACAATTGCGTAGGGAAGCAAATGCATATAATATTGAAGTTGAATCAACGACCTGGATCATCCGGCTTAGATCCAATGGTCTTGTGGCATCACAAACTAAATGGAACTTATGAGAAATAGTGCCCCGCAAAATGGTTTGGTTTAAACCATTATTTACAAAATCTACGGTTATGATGCATTACAGCATCACTCAATATTTTCTCAAGAAACTGCTATAAGTGCTTTCGTAAGCAGTTTTCGGTTTTCAAAATCATGGGTGATTTTTTCAAAAGGGTGTAACGGTGGGACCCAAAATACACCATTCGTTCTTTTAACTTCCAATCCTATTTTTGGTTTTATATTATATATATTATATATATAATATTAAAACAAGCATTTTGTAATTTTAATTAATTCCAAAATTTCCAAGAATCAGTTTTAAAAATGATCATAACAGTTAGTTAGATTAGATAGCAGATATAAAAGCGAAGATAAGAAGAGGAGGGGAGGTTCGGGTTTTTGGACCTCCAGAGAGTGATCTTTGTATTGAGATTTCAAGTGATTAATTAATGAAAAGCAAGCTCCTAGCATTCGTTGATATTGATGTGTCTTCTAGTTTACATAATGTATTTCCTATCTTTGAATAAAATGAAGTATCAAAGTAGCATGTCTCTTTTTACATGTGTAAATAAGAGTTAAAACGCTTAATAGGCACTCCTTAATTTTAACTGTTCCTTTCTTATAATTCTTCTAAAGTTTGAGATGATAGATTTTGTACAACAGCATATCATTTTGGGCTTTTTCCTTTCATTCTTCTTCTTATCATTTCATTCTATATCAACAGATAATAGCATTGTGGGACATTTATATCATTTGATTTTGAAGGTTTAATGATTAAAATCTGGAGGTGATTAAACAAGGATCAATATTTCTGTGACATAATTATATGAATGTCTTAAGCATAGATTCCTTTTCACAGCCAAGGAATTGTTTCTTAAGGTACAACACTATAGATGGAGCAATATTTTGATCTCAATAATGTGCAAAATGCACAAAAGGTACGCATTGCGACTTTACATTTAGAACAAAATAAATTTGTATGGTATCGATGGCTTTATTCTCATAAAAAAATTGTCACATGGTCAATTTTTACGGAGGAAATAATAGCACATTATGAGGATACAAAAAGAAACACCTTCTTTAGCCAATTGATAAATCTCAAACAAAAGGGTTCAGTGGTGGAGCACATTGAGGACTTCCAAAAATTGAATATAAGGGTAACTGATATTCCAGAGGAACACAAGATTGATGTCTTCATAGGGACTTTAAAGGAATAACATCCAAAATGAAGTTCGCATTTGGGAACCTGATTCATTGGAGAAGGAATTTAGGTTGGAAAGAAAAATTGAATGTAAAATTATGGCGAAAAGGAAGCCTACCACTCACATCTATAAAGATGGAAGTATTGCTACTCCTAGAATTCCACAACCTACAAGGTTGACACCACAAAAATTAGAATAAAAAAGAGAAAAAGGGCTTTGATATAGTTGTGATAGAAAATACACTAAAGGTCATAAGTGTGCTAAGAAGAAATTATTTTACATAGATTGTGAAGAGGAGGAAGAAAATGAACAAGAAACTTCAAAAGAAGAAGATATACACCAGGAACCAAACCTAGAAGAAGAAGAAATGAGCCTGACCATATCGTGTAATTCATTGGCAAGAATTACGACTCCTCAAACTCTCAATATAGAAGGACATATAAAGAATAAAAAGTTAATAGAGTTTATTGATTCAGTTAGCACCCACAATTTTTTTCATTGTAAGGTAGCCAAGGAATTGAATTGTTTCTTATACCCAGCACCAGAATGTCAAGTGATGGTTGCAAATGGAGGAACTATAAATTGCTCTAGAAAATGTCGTAGTATCAAGCTAACCATGGGGGAATATCTATTGAATATTCCAATGCTTTCCATTCCAAGGGGAGGTGTTGATGTTGAACTAGGAGTACAATGGTTACAATATTTGGGGATGGTAGCTTTTAATTTTCAAGAACTTTTCTTGAAATTTTTTTTAGAAGGAAAGGAAATCGAATTACGGGGTATCACAGGGAAGCCGAGAAAGATAATAAGCTCTAATGTCTTGACAAATCTTCTAAAGAAATAACAACGAGGCGTAATTGCACAATTATGCTCACTAGAAGTTCCAACATCAAAATCATCTATTTCTCCAGATCTCCAAAAAGTCTTGGACAATCATTCTAAGGTGTTTGATACTCCCAAAGGACTCCCACCTATTCGTGATCATGATCATGCTATTAATTTGATTCTAGGAAGTGCTCCTTCAAACATCAGGCCTTACAGATATCCTTATGTCCAAAAGAGCTAAATTGAACATATGATTGCTGAAATGTTAGAAGTCGGTATAAATCAACCTAGTTAAAGTTATTTCTCTTCTCCAGTAGTATTGGTGCACAAGAAGGATGGATCATCGCGCATGTGTCCGGATTATAGGGAGCTCAGTAAGCTCACTATTAAAGATAAATTTCCCATTCCTGTGATTGATGAATTATTGGATGAATTTATTTTACCAAGTTGGATCTTCATTCATGATATCATCAGATTAGAATGAAGACTGAAGATATTCTGAAAGAAACATTTCAAACTCATGAGGGTCATTATGAATTTTTGGTCATGCCTTTTGGCCTTAACAATGCACCTTCTACATTTCAAGGGTTGATGAATTCCATTTTCAATCCATTCCTTAGAAAATTTGTGCTAGTATTTTTTGATGACATACTAATCTACAACAGTTCTTGGAAGGATCATGTTCAACATGTTGAAAGGGTGCTCAAACTATTAGAGGAGAAACAATTATATGGAAAAACATCCAAATGTTTCTTTGGAGTACAAGAGGTGGAATATCTGGGTCATATTGTATCTCACGAGGGTGTTAAGGTAGACCCTAACAAAATTAAATCCATTAAGGAATGGAAAGTCCCCAAAACCATAAAGCAGTTGCGAGGATTTCTTTGGTTACCAGGGTATTATCACAATTTTATTAATAATTATGGGAGAATAGCAACACCTCTAACAACATTATTGAAGAAAGATGTGTTTTCATGGACTCTTGAAGCAACTAAGGCCTTTGAACATCTTAAAGAGGCAATGTGCCTAGCACCGGTCTTAGCTATGCCAGACTTCACAGAAACATTTATTATGGAATATGATACCTCAGGAAATGGAATTGGTGATGTGTTAATGCAAGAAGGAAGACCCATTTCTTTTGAAAGTCATCCAATCAAAGGAAAGTATTTACAGAAAGCTATTTATGAGAAGGAAATATTAGAAATACTACATGCACTAAATAAATAGTGACCTTACCTAATGGGAAGGAACTTCAAGGTAAAAACTGATCATGATAGTCTTAAACACTTTTTGGAACAAAGACTATCTTAAGAAGAGTATAAAAAATGGGTCACAAAGATGTTGGGTTATGACTTTGAAATCATCTACAAAAAAGGGAAGCGAAATGTTGTTGCAGATACACTCGCAAGAAAGGATGAAGAGGTGGAAGCATTGCTTTGTGAAATTTACATTATCCAACTAGATTAGATAATCAAAGCAAGAGATGAATGGAATAAGGACGAAGAAGTGTGGGCACTCATTCAAAAGTTGAAGTAAGATCTTAGTACATTTGATACAGTTAGTTCGAAAAATGATTCCTTATGGTACAAAGATTGCTTATATCTTTGTAAGAATTCCCAAATAAAACAAAATATTCTTTTGGAATTGCACACTTATCCTTTAGGAGGACACTCAGGATTTTTAAAAACTTACCACAAGATGAAGAAAGAATTTTTTGGGATGGCCTTAAATCTGATATTCAAAATTTTGTGGCAGAATGTTTGGTTTGCCAGCAAAATAAAGTTGAGACAATTAAGATCTTGGGTCTTCTACAACCTTTATCCATTCCAAGTCAACGTTGGAAGGAGATTTCAATGGATTTTATCACAAGTTTACCTAAGTCCAAATGAAAGAGTGTCATCATGGTGGTAATTGATAGACTTACCAAGTATGCACACTTTTGTGCATGATCTCATCCATTTAAAGCAAGTACAGTTGCTACTGCATTTATGGAAACAATTCAAAAGCTATATGGAAACCCAAAGATTATGGTGTTGAGATTCAACAAGATGATGAGCTTAGTGAAAAGAGTCGCCTTCACTAAGTGGGCCTGCAGGCTATTTTTGGCGCAAGTCTATTTTTAGACACGATGATCATATTTCAAAAGTTGCAGGATGCTATTTTTGGATGTTTGATCAAGTTGAAAAAATAGATGAAATTATATTTTTAGAATATTGGGTGAAGTCTATTTATAGATCGTCAATCTAAAAATATATGCATGTCGATTATTATTATCTCTTAATAATAATCAGACTCTAAACAACAACTTATTCTCTTGGAGCACTTTAGTTCAGTGCACAGATGTGGCACATCAGCTGACAAAAGGAATTACGCTATTCCTAAGGGTTTACTGGAGCTAATTCATGGAGGGCTTAGTTAGAACTCAAGTGGCAGAGTTATGACACAGTTGGAAGTAGTTATGGAGTTGTATTTAGTTTAGCTCATGTTAGCCACCTATGAAATTTGTTATACCAAAAGGTGGCTAAATCATTTTTTGGAGCCTTCAAGGAACAAATTTTATTGCAAAAAAGTGTTATCTCTTGAATACTCTTGAAGGCCTCATGCCTTTGTCCAAATATTCCCTACTGTGCCCATTTTACACTCTGGAATTCTGTTGATTTCATGAGAGGAAACTACTGCAAAATCACCTTTTTCCCCTTTTCTCACTTGAAAAACCAACCTCCATTTTTCTCCCCTTTTCCTCCATAAAAATCCTCTATTTTTCATGATTCCCCTTCTTCCATTCATGGAAATCATTTTCCATAGTTTAAAAATCATTTTTGAACTCTGCCGAAACCCCCAAAATCCATTGAAAACTTGAAAATTTCATAAAAAATACCGTTTTTATGCTGCAGACTTAAGCCCCCTTGGGCTAAGTCCTAAACCACTTCCTCATTATATGCCCTGGTGCTGGAACCAGGTGCTAGACCCATCGGGAGCTTATCGCATTGGAGTTTTCCTTTGGGAGAATTTTTAATGTTTTTCCCCCACCTTCGATTGCGATGGCCCGATCGTGCAATCCAACGGCCACACTCCTCCCCACACCCTCTGAGGTAGTAAAACCAAATAACTTAGGATTTTGTAATATAGTTTTGTATTGTGCAGGTGTTTGAATGAAATTCCGTTTTATGAGTCAGACTCTATACTTCATGATCAACTATCGATCACTGGAAGGATTGATGTCGCTCAAGTATGGTACTATAATGTTTTTGTCTGGAAACCTGGAGTTTAATGGACCGAAGTGAATAGGAAGCAGGGTGTTAACCTCAGTTTAAACCTACGGTCACTCACTTTTCAACAGCCGGAAGAAGTTTTGATCGCATCGATTTTGGTACGGCAAGGAAACCACTCAATGGCAAGCGATCCTGTGAAAAGCCGCCATGTCGACGGGACAATACCGCCTAATCGCTCCCTCCACGCATGTTAAATTTCGATTGTGGGCTCGGCGCGATATTGACGTATGCCGTCTGATCTGAGGCTAGCTCATCAAACGGTGATCGCACTCAAAGGAGCTTGGGGGATAAACTAAGGTATGGCGTGACCCATGGCCCACAATCAATTTCCCTGGGCCCCATGGCCACGACAGTAGTCAACACCCACGCGACAACAACTGATTAGAGCGGGTCTTGTTTGGTTGCTCGCATCGTCGTGAAATCCGGACCCAAAATTTTTATAAGGCAGATTTGATATAAATTTCAGGTCACATTTGGGCTGACGTCAGCAGGCCGCAAACGGACCCGAGGAGCTTTATAAGGCGGATTTGATAAAAATTTCGGGTCACAAACACCATGACGTCAGAAAGCACCTTTTGTCACTCGAAATGGTTTATGCAGCTTGGTTTTATCATGAGTTTTGAAGTCTGGGGTGTTAGTTCCCAAATCCACCTTAGGCTGAAATAAGGCAGAAGAAGGACAACACCAAACCACACTCAGCCTCGTAGCTAGCCCTACGAGGACAGGAGAGGGCTCTCTCCGGGTCAATCTCAATGAATGATCCGGGGTAAAATCTTGATACCCTTAACCAAGACCTTTTAATTCAGCTGATAAATAGAATTGCATTTAATTAAAGACGTTAAAGAACTTAAATGAACAACTGTAGCTGTAAATAAGAGGAACATAAATGAACGAGATCAACAATCATAAGAACACGTCGTTTGATGATGGAGTTCGTCCAGGAGGGACTACATCTCCGGGCCTCGGTGTCAAGATGGTGTAGGCCGCTGCATTATGTGTTGTAAGAAGAGATGTACATGGATATGTTTCCCTATGACATACAAGGAAAAATTGCCCTCACGCAGGAGTGGCTTGACTTCTTTAAGAGATGTTCCACTGCAGAACTCTCATACATAAAGAAATAATCCTATCAGTATGACCATAGCTGACATGTAGCAAATGAGAGTATCTCGCCAATCCTGGCAAACAAGGGATCTCAACAGTACACAAAACAAATAAGAGCATCCCGCCAATGTGGCATAAAAGGGGCTCATACATGACACAAATTCATAGCTGAAAGTACATCAATAACAACACAAAGCAAGATCCCTCAACTCATGTATCAACCGGGATCTGCAAAACATAATGCATCTCAACGAGAAATAAATAAAGAAGTACATGGAATACACATCATATACCTCATGCTACCATTTGCTGAAGGCTGAGCAGCTCTGCGGCAGAATCTGAAAGCACCATCAATCTTGTGGCGTCGAGAAAGTGGAAAACGACTGCTCACATGTGCAAATCTGACACCGGCATAGTCCACTTCCAAAAGTGGCTGGAAAATCAAAAACTCAGATGCAGAAACTGAGTACGCCATCAGAATCGTGGCGCTGAGTAGTGTTGAAACGACATAAAATTTGTCCCATTTGGACAAAGTCGAAATTCTGCCCTCCTGAAAATTGAGCCTCAATCAGGGTTCCGCCTGCCTCTTTCTGGGCTCATGGTTCCACATGACCTGCATAAAAAAATATTAATCCTCGATCTGCGTGCACACTCTTCCGCTCCTCCATGGCCTGGGCGCACTGGTAAAAAGACGAGTTTATATAAAATTTGCTGGGCGGACTTACCCAAGTCCCACCGTTGGCGCATTGGTAAAGTTTAGAAAATGTTGAGGAGAGGTCGGGGGGTCAAATCCCGCCCCTCCCAACATAGCACGCATTTATTTTTTTTTAAAAAGGCGCGTTTTGTTTTAAAAACAATATCATATTGTTTTATGGGGGGCCGGACCCGCATTGGGCGGCCCGCCCCAACCATTTGCACATGCATTGGTTCACCGTTGGTTAAATTTTGTGTTGGTTGTTTTAAGTTGGGCCGCCCGTGGAGCGGGCCGGCCCACGTGGCCGGGCGGGTTCGATTCCCGCCAGCCCATTTATACATGGTGCCACATATGGGTACGTGGGGTCCGGTGGGGGTCATGGCCCGCCGGCCCTTTTTTTAATATATTTTTTGTTATTATAAAACAACTCGGCCTTTTTTAAAAATCCGGTTTTGGACCGTAGGGGTCATTTTAACCAGGCCACAATTTCGCCCGGAATCTGGCCTGAGCTTGCCGGAATCCGGTGGCCGGAAAATGTCCAATTTGTGTCCTCTTTAAGGCTGCCCAGTCACCAAGTCAACCTGAAACTTTGATCGCTCCTAACTCCTTCATACGGACTCGGAATTGAGTGCCGTCTGCGCCGTTGGAATCAGAAAGACGAGATCTACAACATGAACTTAGTTCGAGAACAATCCGAACACTTTGATTTTTGAGTCTTTTACTCAAGCCTCTTGTACCTGTACCTGATTATTCCACCTGGATCAAACCTCCCCACTGAGGCGCTTTTGGTCCTCCAAAAGCATCAAGCTTTACGTATCATCAACTGTCTACAACTGTCATTGAAAGGCGCATCCCCACATGACTCCTTCACCTGGCGTACTTCGGAATCAAGATGCAAAGCCATCATGTACAACTGCTACAATGTGATGTCTGAAAAGGCACATCCCTTGAAGACTCCTTCACCTTACGTACTTCAGAATCAAGATGCAAAGCCAACACATGCAACTGTTGAAATGCAAATGTCTGAAAAGGCACATCCCATGAAGACCCCTTCACCTCACGTACTTCGGAATCGAGATGCAAAGCCAACACCTGCAACTGCTAAAATGCAAATGTCTGAAAAGGCACATCCCTTGAAGACTCCTTCACTTGTGTCTTTCGGAATCGGAATGCCAACACCTGCCTGAAGTTGCCATGAACATTACATTCTCAATGTGACCAACAATGACCTAGATGTTTCCATACTTGCCACGAGTTTATAACATGTACTCGGTGGTCAAGCTTACAACAAAATGGAAATCATACATCAACAAAATTACAAGAGCAGACCTCATCGTCGCATTTCGAAGTGATGGAAAAACTCCTCATCACTTTTACATGAAAGAAATGCATCAGACGACTCATACAACATGACCAAAACATAAACGTCGCATCTCAAAGTGATGGAAACATATAATCACTTTTACATGAAAGAGATCTAACACACGACTCATAAAACAAGGCCAAAAAAAAATGTCATGGTCGCTTAAACGAGTGATGGAAACACATCATCACTTTCATAATAACAATGCGACAAATGACTTACAAGCATGGCCATGACAAGCTTAACATATCTAGAAAAAAAATCTAGAAGAACCACTTCTCATTTATTAAAACGAGTGGATCATTTCCCTGTGGCGAACTTGCTTGTCGATCAGCTCTTTCAACCGGTGTATGCATGGGCTCTTTGGCTGTACGGCGCTGCTCTGGATGAAGTTTCCAGCATGTGGCTCTTTGGTGGCCACTTCGGTCGCAATGGGTGCAAAAGTTCTTTTTCCTCCAAACCTGCTTAACTGATTTCTTTTCCTGTTGGGGAGAAGGCTTTTCATGCCTTTTCCGCCTTTGTGCTGCCATCCTCTTCCAGCACTTAGAAATCACATGGTTATTTAAACCACAAAATAAACAAGTTTTACGATGCCATATTTTACGACCATGGTTATCGACATTCTTGTAATCAAAATGCACTCTGGAATAATGAGACTTAGTATACCTTCTGGGGTGGTCTCCGGTGCGATCATGATGATGGGAGCTCGCCTCGGTTCCTTCACTGCAACGTGCACTGCCATGGAATGATGGCGAAGTGTCCCTATCATTCCTCTTCCTCGGAGAGTTCATCATTATCTGTTTGCCTTTGATGTCCTTCGAACATCCTTCGTCAATGTACCCCAAACCTGCATAACGAGATCGTTGCACAACCTCCAAAGGTTCGGTTATGCCTTGGCCACGAATGCCAAGTCCTCCTCCTCTGTACCCCATTTTAGTGAGGAGCCTCATGCCGGTACCTGTGATTGGTATCTCCACACTTCCAACTGAAATGAAATCATGTGAAGAAACTGAAGAAAAATCAACACTATTTACCTTAGGTGTTGATTGCGAAACAGATGAAGAAAGCTGTTGTAAGCCTTCGTTGTTGCGCTTCACTTCCGTCACTGCCTCTGACACGACTTGTAGCTGAAGCTGCATCTGCTGCATCTCCTCCTTCTCTTTCTGTAGGAATGCTTTTAAGGCATCATGATCTCTCTGAAGAGTTTCATTGTTGCATTTCAAATCTTCCCACGCCTCTGTCGTGGCCTGCAACTGAAGCTGCAACTGATGCTTCTCCTCCTTCTCTTCATGTAGGAATGCCTTCAAGGCATCATGATCTGCTTGCAGAATTTCATTGTTGCGCTTCCAATCTTCCAACTCTTCTGTTGTGGTTTGCAACTGAAGCTGCAACTGTTGTTTTTCCTCCTTCTCTGTGTGTAGGAGGGTCTTCAATTCTTCGTTCTCTGCTGCTTGTTTTTCGTAAGCCTCGTACAGTATGTCCGCTTTCTCGGACACCCTGAGCATGGTTTCATACATGTCCTTCACATTCTCCATGGCTCAAATTAGCAAACGTTCAATGTTCACGCCTGCAATCCAATCAGCAAGAATACCTGCTCCGATACCACTTGATCCGGGGTAAAATCTTGATACCCCTTAACCAAGACCTTTTAATTCGGCTGATAAATAGAATTGCATTTAATTAAAGACGTTAAAGAACTTAAATGAACAATTGTAGCTGTAAATAAGAGGAACATAAATGAACAAGATCAACAATCATAAGAACACGTCGTTTGATGACGGAGTTCGTCCAGGAGGGACTACATCTCCGGGCCTCGGTGTCAAGATGGTGTAGGCCGCTGCATTATGTGTTGTGAAAAGAAGATGTACATGGATATGTTTCCCTATGACATACAAAGAAAAATGGCCCTCACGCAGGAGTGGCTTGAATTCTTTAAGAGATGTTCTACTGCAGAACTCTCATACATAAAGAAAGAATCCTATCAGTATGACCATAGCTGACATGTAGCAAATGAGAGTATCCCACCAATCCTGGAAAAAAAGGGATCTCAACAATACACATAGAAAATAAGAGCATCCCGCCAATGTGGCATAAAAGGGGCTCATACATGACACAAATCCATAGCTGAAAGTACATCAAAAACAACACAAAGCAAGATCCCTCAACTCATATATCAACCGGGATCTGCAAGACATAATGCATCTCAACGAGAAATAAATAAGGAAGTACATGGAAATCACATCATATACCTCATGCTGCCCTTTGCTGAAGGCTGAGCTTCTCCGCAGCGGAATCTGAAAACACCATCAATCTTGTGGCGTCGAGAAAGTGGAAAACGACTGCTCACATGCAAAAATCTGACACCGGCAAAGTCCACTTCCAAAAGTGGCTGAAAAATAAAAAACTCAGATGCAGAAACTGAGCACGCCATCAAACTCGTGGCGTCAAGTAGTGCTGAAACGACATATAATTTGTCCCATTTGGACAAAGTCGAAATTTCGCCCTCCTGAAAATTGAGCCTCAATCAGGGTTCCGCCTGCTTCTTTCTGGGCTCATGGTTCCACATGACCTGCATAAAAAAATATTAATCCTCAATCTGCGTGCGCGCTCTTCCGCTCCTCCATGGCCTGGGTGCACTGGTAAAAAGATGAGTTTATATAAAATTTGCTGGGCGGACTTACCCAAGTCCCACCGTTGGCGCATTGGTAAAGTTTAGAAAATGTTGAGGAGAGGTCGGGGGGTCAAATCCCGCCCCTCCCAACATAGCACGCGTTTCTTTTTTTTTAAAAAGGCGTGTTTTGTTTTAAAAACAATATCATATTGTTTTATGGGGGGCCGGACCCGCATTGGGCGGCCCGCCCCAACCATCCGCACATGCATTGGTTCACCGTTGGTTAAATTTTGTGTTGGTTGTTTTAAGTTGGGCCGCCCGTGGAGCGGGCCGGCCCACGTGGCCGGGCGGGTTTGATTCCCGCCGGCCCATTTATACATGGTGCCACATATGGGTACGTGGGGTCCGGCGGGGGTCATGGCCCGCCGGCCCTTTTTTTAATATATTTTTTGTTATTATAAAACAACTCGGCCTTTTTTAAAAATCCGGTTGTAGGGGTCATTTTAACCAGGCCACAATTTCACCCGGAATCTAGCCTGAGCTTGCCGGAATCCGGTGGCCAGAAAATGTCCAATTTGTGTCCTCTTTAAGGCTGCCCAGTCACCAAGTCAACCTGAAACTTTGACCGCTCCTAACTCCTTCATACGGACTCGGAATTGAGTGCCGTCTGCGCCGTTGGAATCAGAAAGACGAGATCTACAACATGAACTTGGTTCGAGAACAATCCGAACACTTTGATTTTTGAGTCTTTTACTCAAGCCTCTTGTACCTGTACCTGATTATTCCACCTGGATCAATGAAAATATTAAAAAGGGGCTTGAGATGACGCTAACAACAACTGATCTTAGGCTAGATAAACAAATAGGAGGGTTTGATTTTGATTTTTAGGGGTTTTTGTTGAAAAAAGGGAAAAACAATTTTTGGGCTTGGGGATGAGGCCAGATCTTGCAGAATTCAAGTTGGGGCAGGGTAGGCAATGGATTTGATGTCTAATATCGAATGAATGGATGGAAAAGACTGCTGAGGAGCTGAATAGGGCAAGAGAGTACAAGGATCCTCTTCAAACTGACGAAAACATATAAAACTAAACAAAAGTCTAAGGCAGAGCACCAGCAAATCAATGAATTCTACCTCGAATACTCATTTGTTTAATTCAGAAGCATAGAGAAGGATGGAATACATATAGCATTAATGAAACTTACAATAACATAAGAAGAAACATCATCAAAACTCAGAAGCCACAAGGATCCCAACAAGTGCTGCAAAACTCTGGTCTTTCCTTTGCCAAAAACTGAATATGGATGTACAATGAGGTGGAAAACTTTTCCCAAGTATCCAACCCTGAAAATGTCTTAGAAAATACAATATATAGACCATTATAACCCCTTCCCATGCCTCTAGGGGTCGAGCTCATGCTTCTAGGAGCTGTTTCAACCAATTCTAAACATGGAGCTAAAATCTAGGCAGCCAAACAACTTGCCTTTATATGCTAGGAAACTGATCCATTCACTCAATTTTCACTTTCTAGTGAATGAATCATCTAGAACAAGTAAATACATGCAAAAATTACATCATGGTTACAAAATTACATCAAGCTAGATCAATAATTACATCAAGAGGCGAAACTAGTCAATATTGGCCGAATTTCTGAGCTGGAAGGTGAAAAATAGGTTGAATTCCTCTATGCGTCGCGCTCCAAAGCTCTATGCGCCGCACTACTTTGGACCTGGTTTTGGAGCACTTCTCGAAGTCCAAATTGAGCTCATGATAGCTCGTTGGAAATCCCTGGATGTCTGCTATCAAACCCAAGTAGAATTGTTCAATTTGGATCTCATTTGCACCTCCAAAACTTCAATCTCCCAAGACTACTTCCTGCTGGTGCAAAAGGTGGCAGAAAGGTGATTTTAATGGTGTTTTTGGCCCTTAAGACCACCCAAAATTTGATGAAATGCTTCGGCCATTCCTGAACATACATAAGATATCATGAAAAACCCAAAAATGCAAAGTTTTCCTCCAGAAGATGTCCCAATCATAAGCGCGCGTCGGGCGGAAAAACCTGTTTTGCAACCAAAATTTTCAAAATGACAAAATATTCTCCAAATTTGCTGAAATTTGGAGTGAAGGTCTCTCATCATGTCTCATGCTCAGCCAAGGAAGCTTCGGCCAAGATTCGGAGTGGATCCGGCCTCTTTCGACGTTTCAGTGCCTTTCTCAACCTTGCCTTCAGGATCTTCATTTTTGCTCTGCAAACGTGTGTACGGGCCCAATAGTGAGTCTTCATGTGTCTGAGAATGTCTTTGTCCCTATTGGCCTTCGCCAAGAGCTTCTCCAGATGAATGTTGACATGCGTGAGGCAAGTCGCTCGCTCAACCGGTGTCATGTCACCTGGTCTCTTCCGGGCCAATGCACGGTCTTCACGGATTTGCCGCAACTCTAAGAGTGTGTGCTGATCCTCCAGTTGTTTATTGTGCTGCTCAAAATAATGTATAACCCACTGAGATCTTTGCAACTTCACGGTCAAAGTATCAATCTCAGCCTTTTGTTCCTGGATGATCTCTTTGAGCTTTGAGCTAGGAGAGCTCGCATCAACATCGATGAGTATAAAATCAATGTCTTGTCCTCTTGAAGGGCCCTCATCGTGCATATGCCTCTTGCCTCTATCCTGAACCTGTACCTATGCTGATGTCAAAGGCAAGACCCCTTCCACACCATGTGGAGATAGTACTCGCGCTGCTGATGAAGTCAACGAGACCCCTTCCACCCCGGGTGGAGATAGTACTCGTCGTGATGCTGCAAATAAGGCTCGATGGCCTCTCTGATATGTCACACACACCGGAGCACTGATAGGCTCAAACCCGAGAACATCAAACTGGTGTGAAGGCTCTCCCTCATCATGAAAAACCTCGGGAGGCTGTGGCGCTGCAAAGAAATCACGGGAAATGAACTCAGCCCACGAGATGCCCTGTAATCCAAGTTGATGCACTACAATGATTTTGATGAGCGCATAATGATAGATACTGTTATGCTGCTGCGCTGGGGTCTTCTTCTGTACAAGGACCGTCATCCTCTCTATGTTACGGTACATGAAATATGGAATGCTCATCAACCGTACTCTCGTGAAATGCATCAATAGCTAGATGTGATATGCATACAATCGTGAAAAGCGCCCTTCACAACTGAAGTACCTAATGATAAGTTTCATCAATGGTGCGTACTCTTCCTTCAGAAACTGGAATGGAAATACCCTACTCAGCTGCCTCAAATATCCGGGTCTGATGTAAGGCTCATAATATGCTCTATCCAACTGCTGTCGCTTATTCCACTCTTCACCGATGTTTGGTATCCCGGTCACCTTAGAAATAGTCTCTGGTGACAAAGTGAAGTTCACTCCAGCAAGATGTACATGACCATTATGAAAATGTATGACAAATAGGCGAGCTAACTCATGATGATGCTGAGTTTGGGCAATCATCTCACAATATTGGAAACATGACTGGCGTTGAAAACAATCCATTGCAAGCGGGCAAGCCTGCAATTGTGTCAAAGAAGTGGGTTCTTCCCTGACATGCCTGCCACTTTTGTGAGATCTCCTTGGTACATTAAGCTCGGTAGATGAATCACTGTCCTGCTCATAATCTTGCTCATATGGTGAATCTGTCTCTGACATGGTGCTGAAATGTGTTTTTCAACTGTATGCTTGGTTGGTTAGAAAATGAGCAATTGGTGTATTTGTTTCAATGCCCAAATGGTCACATATATATCAAGGTGCTATAAGAAATACCACAGTGGGAAAAGGACTGTCAAGTGAGTTTTGAGTGTGAAGACAGCCACTGTTTGACTGTATGGGGATTTGGGGATTATAAGTAATGGGAATGGGTGATAATGATAGGGGGGTAGTTTAGGGACAAGAGTCAATGAAATGGGAATATATAAGTGAAATCAAGAACATAAGCCAACCCTTGAATGTTATGGCAATTAAGAGTTTGTCAATGGAGGGATGTGGTAGCAAATGATAGGGTTTGGGAATTAACACATAGGATCAAAAGGGTATAGGGATATGGGATAGAGGATATAGGAGAGGGACTGTGGGACTGTGGTGTAATAATGTGACAATAATGAGAGCCAATGAAAGCAGAATGATAGTTAAAACACCAAACAACATCCAACACCTCTTTTCAAAACCCTATGGAGCAGATTGCTATATGGGTATAGGGTTACATTTTAACCATTCAAACTCTTGGATTCCTCCTCTTTAACACGTAGCAAACACGTCTTCAAATCAATGAACAAAGGGTTTTAACTTACTTGGAGCGGAAAAGTTGTTTTATTTTGAAAAATTGCAGAGTGTTGATGAATTTCGGGCTTGATGGCTCAATGCACCGTGTGCACACCCAGTGCGCCGCACTCTGTGGGTGCGCCGCGCCTATGGAAAAAGACACTGTCAGTTTCGGCCCAATGCGCCGCGTTGATTCAGTGCACCGCACCTCTCTCCTATGCACCGCGCTCAATCTTCACACACAGTCACGACCTCTTTCAATCACTGTTTGGTCTCCAACTTTGAAATTCGACTTCCCAATGATATTTTCTGAATGAAACTTGATGCAAATGGGTTAAATAGCTTTGAGAAATATCTTGTAAAGAGATGGCTTTGATTTTTTCCTTCTCAAAACCCATTTTGTAATTTTTTTTTTAATTTTGGCACTTTGTCAATTAATTCAACTTCTGTCTTTTGCTTTTTCACTGATTTTTTGAGTTTTTAGTGATGAAATGGTTGATTTTTTACAGGGATGTTGGCGTTAAACTTTGGCAAAGGAAAACCAGAGTCTGCTTTGAAGTCTTCATGGCAGAAAAAATACATGATTATTACAAAAAATGAATTCGACAATTTCTTATTCAAAACAGAGTTTTGAACAAGAAATGTCCTCTCGAGCATATTTAATGATGAAAATTTTGAATTGAAAACTTATTGAAATCCTCCTCATGGCCTGTGGGAATTTATTAAACATGTCAAAAGACTAAACCCTAGACTCAGAAACCAAAAGACTCTTTTTGACCAAAATAATCATTTATGACTGTGAATGACATGAACTGAACTTTGATGAATTTTGAGGAGTTTTAACCAACCCAGCAGGTACAAGCATGAGGGAAAAAAAGAGAACCAAAACCTTCCGTCAGTCAATGGCATGCCCCTAACGGAATGCAGATGAGCGAGCGGAATGAGACACCTAAACAATGAAATGCAAATAGAGAAATGATCTCCAACGAAGGGCTGTAAAGTCTGACTCTAACATTGGCTCCAATGGGGATGGTAGCTCCTCGGAGGTGCCAAGAACGACAGATCTTTGGGAGAGCAGACTAGTGCCTTCGTCCATTGGGCTATGGAATCCATTATTTGACAAAACAACTCAAGACTGTTGACTAAATTTATTTGACTGAAACTTTAACTTAAACTGACTCAACTCTTAAAACAGAAATGACTGAAACAAACAGACTCAACAAAATCAAATGAAAACTGAAATCCTTCCTCAGGATTATAGCCTTCACTTTGGGCCCCATACTGAAGAAAAGACTACAGTTCACACTTACAATGAAATTGAAATACATGATATGTACAATGACAATGAAGAGCAGAAAAAATCTTAGAAATGGTAGCGCTTGAGCAGCCGGCCATTGACCGGCCCTCCTGGGCAGTCTTCACCATTCATCTCCTTCAACAGAAAGGCGTTCTGACCTCGATATGCTGCAATCTTGAATGGACCTTTCCAGAGGTTTTCAAACTTACCGTGTTTACCTTTGTCTTCATTCCTAGCGTCCCACTTCAGTACCACTTCTTCCAACTAAAATTTATCTGCCTTCGCTTTCCTGTCATAGATATTTTTGATTCTCTCCTGCAACTTAAATGTGTTCTGGAAGACCTCTTCTCTCGTTTGCTGTAAATGAATCATCTGATTTATCCTTCTCTGCATATGGCTTTCTTCGCTACCAGCCCCCTGAAGAAGCTTGACTACCGGAACAACAAGTGAACTAGGAAAGATTGTATCTACTCCATAAACCAACTCGAAAGGAGACATACCAATTGAATTCTTTTGACTTACCCGATCAGCCCATAACGCATTCACCAGCTTCTTATGCCAACTCTTCTTATTGATGTCCAGAAACTTTTTAATGATATTGACTAGAGACTTATTGGAAGATTCTGCCAAACCATTTCCTTGCAGATGATAGGCGGTTGAATGCCCCAAAATGATTTTATAGTTTGCACAAAAATCAATCATCTTCCTTGATTTAAAAGCCACTGCATTATCTGTGATCAATTTACTTGGGCAACCAAAATGGGACAAAATGTTGTTCTCAAGGAAAGAAATAATTACCAAATCGGTGGCTTGTCGTGTGGGCACTGCTTCGATCCATTTAGTAAAGTAATCGGTGGCTGTTAGAATCCATCTATGTTGTCCTGAGGAAGGAGGATGGATTTCCCCGATGAAATCCAAACCCCACTACTGGAAAGGGGCGCTTACCTCAACAGGCTTGAGTGGCAATGGCTGTAATTTCTGTCTTCCTTCGAAAATCTGGCACTCATGGCAGCCTTTGATTATTTTATAGACATCAGCAAACAATGTGGGCCAATAGTACCCTGCTCTCAAAATCTTATTGGCAGTTGTCTTCCAAAAATGATGACCGCAAAATCTCCTTTGTGAAAACCTTCCATTACCTTCTCCGCTTCTTCCTCCACCAAACGATTCAATAACACACCACCTGGATCCTTCCAATAAAGTGTAGAATTCAAAATACAAAATTTTGTAGCCTTTAGTTTCAAAGTCCTACCTTTGTTTCTAGTCATGCCGGGCGGTGATGACAAATTTTGAAGAACATAGACGATATCTGAATACCATGGGGAATCAACAAACATTTCCGATACCTGAAGTGGCGAATTCTCCTCCTCTTCATCAGACATAGCAGCAATCAGATTTATGTCTAATGCGTGCAAATTCGATTCAGCCATAAGTTTCGCCAGCCCCTGTCCCTTGATAAGTTTCGTGGGCCTTATTTCCACATCATATTCCAGCAAAGCTGCGATCCACTTACCACATCTTCCTTCCGGATCAGTCTGTACTAAAACATCTTTCACAGCAGCGTTAGGAACATAAGCTAAAATATGGGAATGCAAAATGTATACCCGGAAATCCTTCAATGCCTTTACCAATGCCAGAGCTTGTTTCTCAATGATGTTGTATTTCAGGGCTGCGTCTCTAATAGTTCGACTGAAAAATGCTATGGGCTTCTCATGTCCATCTCTTTTCTGCATTAACACGGCTGCCATGGTATGTTCTGAAGCAAAGGAAAACAAAATGAAATCTTGGGTGTAATCCGGGCTGATTAACACCGGAGCTGAAGATAGTGCCAACTTCACCAAATCAAAGGACTTTACCGCATCTTCAGTCCACTTCACTTGGCTGTCCTTTTTCAGCATATTTGTTATTTCTCTCAAATTCTCAGCAAGGTTAGGGACAAAATGACGCAAAAAGTTCATTTTTTATCGTTAAAAGACTAAATTTCTTTCTTGTTCCTAGGAGGGTCAATTTGCTGGATTGCTTCAACACGTGCCGGATCAATACGAATGCCATCTTTGGAAATAATGTGACCAAGTAAATTACCTTCATCCATGGTGAATAAGCTCTTTTTAGGATTAAGCGAGACACCATATTTTCTGCACTTCTGAAAAACAACCTTCAAGTGATACATATGCTCTTCATCTGAATTTGAGAAGACAGTCAAATCATCAAGGTATATAACAAGGAAACATCTTTTTCATTCGCAAAAGCCATGTCCATCACCCGCTGGAAAGTTGCACCAGCATTCTTCAAACCAAATGGCATCTTGGCATAGTGAAATGTTCCCCATGGAGTAGTGAAGGTTGTTTTGTCACGGTCGTCCTCATGGACCAAGATTTGGTTATATCCAGAATAACCGTCAAGTAGTGACATCCGAGATGCACCCACTACTCGCTGCAATATATGATCCATCTTGGGCAATGGATAATTGTCCTTCAATGACACCTTTTTCAGATTTCGGAAATCAATACACAATCTAATCTCACCTGTCTTTTTCCGCACTGGCACTAAGTTGGAAATCCAATCAGAAAATCTGATAGGAACAATGATTCCTGCTTTGTACAATCTGTTTACCTCCTTCTCAATCGATGGCAGCAATTTCAGATTGATTCTTCTTAGCTTTTGTCTGAAAGGCTTCTGATTAGGCTTAATAGGGATAGTATGCTGGATGATATTGGTGTCGTATGTCTTTAAATCTGAGTAATCCCAAGCGAAAGCATCAGCAAATGAAGACAACAAACTCACATATTCAGCCCTTACCTCCGGTGACAATGACTTGGATAAATTTACCATTTTGGGATTTTCAGCTGTCCCAATATTTACATCCTCTACTCCTTTTTCAGTCGGTCGTAAAGTTGGTTTCTTGGCCACATCATCCTGATCGAAGAGTTCTTCTAAAGGTATCAAACCTTTAGGAATAATGTTATCTTTCAGCTGCAACACTTTCATTTGATTAACTTGAACATCATCACCATCATAAAATTCTACATCAATTGAGGTATCTTTGAACTTACCTTTACTCTGTAGAAAATCATTAATCTCATCATCATCATGGAAAACTTGCCAACATCTTTGATTATTCGGTACGGTAGGACGGTGCTTCACATGGATTTCGAACTTATTACTTGAATTCATTGGGATCTTCAAGTTACTTGTTGCCTTGGCAAGCGCATCAGCAATTCCATTTTGAATGCGAGGAATACAAGTCAAGGTATAATCTGAAAACTGCTTCAAAATATCAAGGACAACGTTCTGGTAAGCCCGCATCCGGGGATGTTTCGTTTGATATTCACCCTTTACCTGCTTAATCACCAATTCGGAGTCGCCACAGACCGCAATTATCTTAGCATTCAACTTTCTAAGAATCTTTAAGCCAACAATCAGAGCTTCATACTCAGCCTCATTGTTCGAACAATCAAATGCCAACTTGTAAGAACATACCCGTACATTTCTTGGTAACTTGTTAGGAGCGGAAAATGGACTGCGTACCCAAATACCAATCCCAGCACCATCGTTGCCCACTACACCATCGAAATCCATGGTCCATAGACCCTCTTCATCATCCTCTAAGTGCTGAAATTGTGCCAGCTCTGTTTTTTCTGCTTGCTGTCCACTATCTTTAGCTGATTTCTCACCTGTGCTTTCCGGTAGCTGCCTTTCTTTCTGCAAAACTTCTCTGAAATTCTCGGTAATCTCTGGAATATCTTCTGCTTGAACCAACTGACTATCTACATCAATAAAACTATCGGAAAACAAAACAAAATACTCTAGATCTATATGTACATAATTAGGTGGATGATTAACTGGTTTCTCCTTAGTGGTAATCATATACTTCATTTTTTGTTCCCGGTACAACTTTCTCATTTGGCCAAACACGGGAATCGTCGCATAGGAGAAATCTAACTGTAGTGTCCCTTTCAATTTTGCTCCCCAAGATCTGGAAAGCAACATACCAAATCTCGGAGGAATGTCTGCTACAACAACGTCCATCAAAACATTCTTTGTAGGAATCTGATCCAAACTTACAACCAAGTCTTTAATGAGCCCAATACATCTCACTCTGCTAGAATCAAATGAATAAAGATCGTGGTACTTCCTGGTAATGTCTAAACCCAACTTCTCCATGATTTCTTTCGGCATAAGGTTATGGGAAGCACCAGAATCGAACATGGCGTTATGCAACACAAACTCGTGCAATCGAAGATTGATATAAAAAGGAGGTACTTCGCTGTCCGGAGACTCACCATCTAAAGCTGGTCCAAATATCAGTTCCGATTGATCATCTTCAATATTCACCATGTCAAACATGGGATCGAAATTCAAAATTCTAGAAACCTGACCTTTATAACTACTGTTCCTCATTAGTTCATTCAAGGGAATAGATACCTTCAAATTCGAAATTTCATTCTCCAAACTAAAAGTTGAAGTCTTTTCGATCTCTTTGGCTGGAATATATTTCTTTTCAACCTTCTCTCTTGATGAAATTGGCTGATTTTATTTTTCTGCTGATGACGACTTAGTGGTAGCAGGATCAACTACCTCTTTTGCTTTCTTTTGTGCAACAGGTGAATCATTTTTAGGTGTTGAAACTTCCTTCCTCTTCTGAATTCGATTGAATGGTACCTCTCTATTTCTAAGAGAGTATTGCTTCTGCTGAGCTGACAATGCATTCATGTAACCTCTTTGATATTCATCCGACTCTTCCTCAAGGGCTGCATCATTAGCTAGGATAAAATCCTCATCTCTTTGTACCGTTGAAATTTTTGCATACTCATCATCTTCGGTGATATAAATGGGAAAATCGTCAGGAGTAAAGAAATGATTTTCCTCCCCCACTACATCATCTTCATCATCTGAATCCTGACCAACAAAATTCTGCTGAAGAGGTGTCTTTACTTGCTGCTGGACTGCTGGTTCTTGTGCTCGCTGTTCTCGTTGCTTAATCCTGAATTGGGGCTGCTGCTGACCATAGAAGTTAGGATTCCGAACTTGTGGTTTGGGCTTATCAATAGTGAGCCTTTCGAACATCTTTCCAATTTCACGAAGTATCTTATCTGTAGATGTAGAAGCTTCTTCCTTTATCACAACTTTCTTCTCGGCTTTCAGTCTAGCTCTCTTATCATTCAAGTTTGCCTCAACACTCACGGAAATCTTCTGCATGTCCTCTAAAGTAGGCGGATATCTACCTTGTAATGAATAGGCCATCTCCGAATCAAAACCATCTGGGATTTTTAACAAAGCTGACTTCTTAGAAGGCCTCAAGTCATCAGGAATTGCATTATAAACTGTATTAAATCTGATAATATAGTCTTGTACGGACTCACCAAGATTGCGCTTGATCTTTGTATACTCAGAAGTGATTTGCAGCGAATCTTTCTTCATCTCCCACCGATCTAGAAACTGTCTCTGAAGGTCTTGTAATGTATTAATACTTCCGGGCTGTAAAGCTCTGAACCACTTGCGTACCTCACCTCCAAAAGTTTGGGCAAACAATATCATGGAGACATTCTCTTCATCAATTTCATGCAGATCAAAAAAGTCTGTCATTCTAACAATATGCTGCTGAGCGGGCACACTTTGAGGCTTTCCATCAAACAACGAAATTTTACTCTGATAATCAGCGGGCATAGGATCCAAATTTTTTGGCAAAACAAGAGGTGTGAATCTAGCAGCCATGGCTTTTGGTGGATTTATGATCTGTCTTGGAGAAATGGGTGGAGTAGGAGCAGTAGGTGTTCGGGGTGTATGTGGTGGAGATGGAGGAGGAACTACTGCTGATTGCTGATCAGATATTGATGGTTGCACTGGAATAGTAGGGATAAAAGAAGGCTCAGCGTGAACTTGTAAATCAGAAGTAACTGCTGATGGACCAAGAGTTTCAGAAGCGGATTCAATAAACTCGGGAATATTCGTTTCCACAATAGAGTTCTGAAGGTTCAGAATGTAATTATCAATGGATCGATTAGCTTGTTCAACCTCAAGATACTTAATGAACTCAGGATTTATGACAGTATAACTAGTAGCACTTTCAGATTTGGTTTCGAACAAGGATAACTCGAACTGATCATCAAACTCAATATCTTCAAGGAACTCAAATACAGTCGGGCATGAATGAGATTTCAACAAAGGGATCACGGGACTTTCATGACAGAGGATTATTGAAATTAGATTGGGATTCTCATACACTGGAGGTGGATCAGGATCGGGATTTGATCTAGTATGTCTTCTGGAAGCCAGTGTATTGATCTATCCAAAAATCAAAGGACAAAATGATCTATTCAGCTTATCGAATTCTAGACTCAATCATCCAAAAGTCCAGAACGATATAATGTACTGGGGTATGTTAGCGCTCAAATCTACCTCAGGCTGAAATGAAGTAAAACTCAAGGCTACATCAAACCACGCTCAGCCTCGTAGCTAGCCCTACGAGGACAGGAGAGGGCTCTCTCCGTCAATCTCGATAAAATGAGCAATAGGGTGCGAGATGAATTTAAAAGGGAACTGATTTTAGGCTAGTAAAGAGATAGGTATGTTTGATTTTTGATTTTTTGGGTTTTCGCTGGAGAAATGGGAAAACAAATTTTGGGTCCGGGGATAAGGTCAGACCTTTGCAGATTTCGAGTTGGGGCAAGGTAGGTGAATGTCTTGATGCTTTTGATTGGATATATGGACAGATTAGACCGACGAGGAGCTGAAGAGGGCAAAGAAGAACTTGTATCCTCTCCAAACAGTCGAAAACATATAGAACTAACTGAATTAAAAGGCCGAGCACTGTAAACAATGGATTCAACCTTATTCACTCATTCAATTTAGTTCAGAAGCATATGAAAGGATGGCATACATTTAAACATGAAGAAACTTACAGTAAACAAAGAGGAAACACCATCAAGAACAAAACACCACAAGGATCCCAACAAGTGCCGCAAAACCTCTGATCTTTCCTTAGCCAAAATATGAAAATATGTACAATGATATCAAAAGTCTCCCAAGAGTCCAACCTGTAGAATGCCTCAGAAATTACAATATATAGATCACTCTAACACCTTTCCCCACCTCTAGGGGTCGAATTCCCTCTTCAGGGATCAGTTTCAACCAATTCTTTTCATGGAACTACAATCTAGGCAGCTAACAACTTGCCTCTAAAAGAGTGGGAACTGATCCATTTACATTATTTTTACCCTTTTGAGAGTGAATCTTCTAGAATAGATAAAAATAAGCCAAAGTTACATGCCAAACATAAATTTACATCATAAAAACCCAAAAATTCCATCCACAAGAAAAACTGGTCCATACTAGGCGAAAATCTGAGCTGGCAGTTGAAAATTCAGCAAAAATTTAAGTGGGTCGCATTTGAGCCGAGTGGGTCGCATTTTTTTCAGCCTGAATTTGAGGTACTTCCCGACATCCAAATTGAGCTCATGATAGCTCGTTGGAAAGCCCTGGATGTTGACTATCCAACCCAAGTGGAATTTCCCAATTTGGAGCTCATTTGACCCTCCAAAACCTCTTTCTCCCAGAAGTACTTCCTGCTGGTGCAAAAGGTGGCAGCAAGGTGGTTTTCATGGTGTTTTTGAGCTCTTTGACCATCCAGAATCTGATGAAATGCTTAGGTAATGTCTGAGGATGCATAACTAACCATGACAAATCCAAAAATGCAAAAATTTCCTTCAGCAAGTGTCCCGAAAAAAAGTGAGCATATGAGTGCGAGACCCACTTAACTGAAAAACCTGTTTTTTGACCCAAAAATTTCAAAATGACAAAATTTTCTCCGAATTTGCTCAAATTCAGAGCGGAGGTCCTCCATCATGTATATTGCCCAGTCAATGAAGCCTTGGCCAAAATCTGAAGTGGATTAGGCCTTTTCCGCCGTCTTAGTGCTTCGCGCAACCTCCTCTTCAAAATCTTCATTCTCGCTTTGCAGACATGCATGCGAGCCCAATAATGGCCTTTCATGTGACGAAGCATGTCTTTGTCTCGATTGGCCTTCACCAAAAATTTCTCCAGATGAATGTTCACATGTGTGAGTACAGTATCTCGGTCAGCTGGTGTCATGTCACCGGGTCTCTTTCGATTCCACTGTCGGTCCTCACGGATTCGACGCAGCTCATAATATGTGAGCTCATCCTCAAGCTGTTTGTTGCATTGCTCCACATAGTTTATCACCCACTGAGCCTTCTGCAATTGATCTTTCAGCTTGTCATTCTCGGCCCTTTGCTCCTGGATGACTTCCCTCAGTTTCGAGCTAAGAGAGCTCGCATCAACATCAATGACTGTGAAATCTGTGTCCCGGCCTCCTGATGGGCCCTCATCATGCATGGGCCTCTTGCCCCTATCCTGTATCTGTACCTGCGCTGAAGAAGAAGGCGAGACCCCTTCCACATCATGTGGAGATAATACTCTCTCTGCTGATGAAGTCGGCAAGACCCCTTCCACCTCACGTGGAGATAATACTCGTCGTGTCGCTGCAAATAAGGCCCTGTGGCCTCGCTGATATGTCCGAACCAAAGGAGTACTGATATGCTCAACCTCAGGCATGTCAGACTGGTGTGAAGGCTCTCTCGCATCATGAACTATCTCGGGAGGCGGCTGTGGCACTGTGAAAAAGTCTCGAGAAATGAAATCCTCCCAACTGATGCCCTGCTCTGCCAACTGATGTAACACTATGATCTTGATCAAAGCGTAATGGTATATACTCCTGTACTGCTGCGTTGGGCTCGTCTTCTTTTGCACAAAAATCACCATCCTCTCTATGTTGCGATATATGAAGTACGGAATATTCATCATACGTACCCTTGTGAAGTGCATCAACAAACGAATATGGTACGCAAAGAGGCGGGCATATCTGCCCTCACAACTAAAATACTGAATGATGAGTTTCATCAGCGGTGCAAACTCATCCCTCAAGAATCTGAATGGAAAAACACTGCCCAAGTACCTCATATATCCAGTTTTAATGTATGGCTCATAGTGGAATTTCTCTAAATGCTGACGTTTGTTCCATTCCTCGCCCATGTTTGGTATGCCAGTGGCTTGAGTAATAGTCAAGGGTGACAAAATGAATTCAACCCCGGCAAGATTTACCCGGCCATCCCGTAAATGTAGAACAAACAGACGAGCCAATTCACGATGAAGCCGGGTTTGTGCAATCATCTCACAAAATCGAAAACATGACAAATACCGAAAACAATCCATTGCTAGTGGACATGCCTGCAACCGAGCCAAAGAAGTAGGCTCCTCTCTGCGATGATTACCACCTTTGACAACTCTATGAGACCCCCGTGGCACATTACCTTCAGTCGTGGAATCACTGCCTGACTCTTGCTCATACACTGTCTCTGTCTCTGACATGGATTTGAACAAAATATTGGCAATATGTATACTGATATAAATGCAGTGAAAACAGAGTTATAATGTATGTTTCAACACCCAACAGATATCCCCCACTGTCAAAGTACCATAAGGAAACAAACAATGATAACAACTCTATTTTAGGTGGATTGAGATAAAAGCACAGTCTCTGTTTTAATTGCAAGTGAAATTTGACAAATGGTAGCAGGGAGCCTTTAGAATATTGGATAAACTTTGTCAAAGGGAACAATGAATCATAAGACTGTGTTTGTCAATGGGCAGTGAACAATGAGTATAAGAACGTGTTTATCAATGGGCAATGAGACACAATATGACAATGATCACCATGAAACAAAAGCCATGACAGTGGTAAAACAATGATGATGACAACGGTGGTATAACGAGTGTAAAGGCAGTGGGGCTTTGACCATACATGCAAAGGTAGATATATCAATGATATAAGGTGGGAAAATACTCATAAAATCATCCATATATATTTAAAAACCCTGAGGAACAAATCTGCCATGAATGTAGGGTTTTACTCTTCCATTCAAATGTTTAAAGTCTTCAGGATACCACCAACACATTAAAATCTACTGAGCAATAGTTTAGAACCTGTTTGAAGGCAGCTGGAGATGATTTAAATCGAAACTGGGCGCCCAACGCAACTTTTCTGAACTCTGTTAGCAAGTGGGTCGCATGCGATCAAGTGGGTCGCTTTTACCAAGTGGGTCGCATGCGTTATAATTTACACTGGAGAAAACGCCCAGGTGGGTCGCATTTGCCAAGTGGGTCGCATTTGCCCAAGTGGGTCTCACGACCTCCAAACTCTGTCAACAATTCTCCAAAACACGATTTCGGCCTCCCAACTCCAGATTTCGACTTCTATGCTGCGGATCTTTGCAAACGAACTTGTTTTCCATTTTATACATGATGAAAATATCTTTCACAATCAGATTTGATTCAAATCTTATTTGATAACCCACATTACAATGTTTTTGCATTTTCACATTTGGCTTTTTAATACAATATCTCTCTTTTGGCTTTTCTGAGTTTTGAATTGATGATTTTGTTGTCTCTTGCAGGGGTATGGCTCTTTAGCTTAGGAAAAGATCAGAGGTCTGCATTGAAACTTTTTCTTGGTGAAATGAATACAATTTATTACAAAAAATAGAATTGAACAATTTCTAGTTCCAAAACAGAGTTTTGGACTAGAAATGTTTTTCAAATACTTATAATAAAAAATATGAAATCAAAATTTGCGGAACCATCCTCATCCTGCAGGCTTTATGACATGTATGCAAATGACTCGAAAACCCTAGACTCTAGGACTAAAGACACTTATTGACATTTAATGACCATAAATGAAATGATGATGATTTTGAGTGATTTTTTGGAAAATTTTCTAAATAGCCCTGCAGGTGTAAGCATGAGGAAACATAAGACAACAGACCCCTTCGTCAGTCAATGACATGCTCCTAGCGAAATGCAACGAAGTGGAACAAGAGAGACACCTAAGAATGAATATGCAAAAAACGAAATGATCACTGACGGAGGGCTGTAAGGACCGACTCTAACAGGGTAAAACACAAGACAAATTTCATGTTCACAAGCTAAACCAGAGATCGACTGAAGCAGCGTTTATCTACTTCTGCTAATGCAAAGCAAAAGCGTTTCGAAAGCTACCTGGCGTGACTTCAGACTCCGTCTGTAACTTATGAAACAAATAACATCAATAAGCAAACCATTTTATTCCCCAGTATGGTCGCCACTATGTTAGTTCCCAAATCCACCTTAGGCTGAAATAAGGCAGAAGAAGGACAACACCAAACCACGCTCAGCCTCGTAGCTAGCCCTACGAGGACAGGAGAGGGCTCTCTCCGGGTCAATCTCAATGAAAATATTAAAAGGGGCTTGAGATGACAATAACAACAACTGATATTAGGATAGATAAACAAATAGGAAGGTTTGATTTTGATTTTTAGGGGTTTTTGTTGAAAAAAGGGAAAAACAATTTTGGGCTTGGGGATGAGGCCAGATCTTGTAGAATTCAAGTTGGGGCAGGGTAGGCAATGGCTTTGATGTATAAGATAAAATGAATGGATATAAAAGAATGCTGAGGAGCTGAAGAGGGCAAGAGAGTACAAGGATCCTCTTCAAACTGACGAAAACATATAAAATTAAACAAAAGTCTAAGGCAGAGCACCAGCAATTCAATGAATTCTACCTCGAAATACTCATTTGTTTAATTCAGAAGCATAGAGAAGGATGGAATAAATATAACATTAATGAAACTTACAATAACATGAGAAGAAACATCATCAAAACTCAGAAGCCACAAGGATCCCAACAAGTGCTGCAAAACTCTGGTCTTTCCTTTGCCAAAAACTGAAATATGGATGTACAATGGAGTGCCAAACTTTTCCCAAGAGTCCAACCCTGAAAGTGTCTCAGAAAATAAAATAAATAGACAATTCTAAACCCTTCCCATGCTTCTAGGGGTCGAGCTCATGCTTCTAGGAGCAGTTTGAACCAATTATAAACAAAGAATTAAAATCTAGGCAACCAAACAACTTGCCTCTATAAGCTAGGAAACTGATCCATTCACTTGATTTTCACTTTTTTGTGAATGAATAATCTAGAACAAGTAAATACATGCAAAAATTATATCATGGTTACCCAATTACATCAAGCTAGATCAATAATTACATCAAGAGGTGAAACTAGTCAAAACTGGCCGAATTCCTGAGCTGGAAGGTGAAAAATAGGCTGAATTCCTCTATGCGCCGTGCTCCAAAGATCTATGCGCCGCGCTACTTTGAGCTTGCATTTGGGGAACTTCTAGAAGTCAAAATTGAGCTCATGATAGCTCGTTGGAAAGCCCTGGATGTCTGCTATCCAACCCAGGTGTAATGTTTCAATTTGGAGCTCATTTGCCCATCCAAAACTTCAATCTTCCAAAAGTACTTCCTGTTGGTGCAAAAGGTGGCAGAAAGGTGATTTTCATGGTGTTTTTGGCCCTTAAGACCACCCAGAATTTGATGAAATGCTTCGGCCATTCTTTACCATGCATAAATTACCATGATAAATCCAAAAATATCAAGTTTTCCTCCAGAAGGTGTCCCAATCATAAGCGCGCGTCGGGTGGCGCGACGTGTCGGGCGGAAAAACCTGTTTTGCAACCAAAATTTTCAAAAATGAGAAAATATTCTCCAAATTTGCTGAAATTTGGAGTGAAGGTCTCCCATCATGTCTCATGCTCAACCAAGGAAGCTTCATCCAAGATTCGGAGTGGATCTGGCCTCTTTCGACGTTTCAGTGCCTTCCTCAACCTTGCCTTCAGGATCTTCATTTTTGCTCTGCAAACGTGTGTACGGGCCCAATAGTGAGTCTTCATGTGTCTGAGCATGTCTTTGTCTCTATTGGCCTTTGCCAAGAGCTTCTCCAGATGAATGTTGACGTGTTTGAGGCAAGTCTCTCGCTCAACCGGTGTCATATCACCTGGTCTCTTCCGGGCCAATGCACGGTCCTCACGGATTTTCCGCAACTCGATGAGTGTGTGCTGATCCTCCAACTGTTTATTACACTGCTCCAAATAATGTATAACCCACTGAGCTCTCTACAACTTCACGGTCAAAGTGTCAATTTCAGCCTTTTGTTCCTAGATGATCTCTTTCAGTTTCGAGCTAGGAGAGCTCGCATCAACATCGATCAAAACAAAATCAGTATCCTGGCCTCCCAAGGGGCCCTCATCATGCATAGGCCTCTTGCCTCTATCCTGAACCTGTACATGTGCTGATGTCGAAGGCAAGACCCCTTCCACGCCATGTGGAGATAGTACTCGCGCCGTTGATGAAGTCAACGAGACCCCTTCCACCCCTGGTGGAGATAGTACTCGTCGTGCTGCTGCAAATAAGGCTCGATGGCCTCTCTGATATGTCACACACACCGGAGCACTGATAGGCTCAAAATTGGGAACATCAAAATGGTGTGAAGGCTCTCCCTCATCATGAACAACCTCGGGAGGCTGTGGCGCTGCAAAGAAATCACAGGAAATGAACTCAGCCCACGAAATGCCCTGTAATCTAAGTTGATGCACTACAATGATTTTGATGAGCGCATAATGATAGATACTGTTATGCTGTTGCGCTAGGGTCTTCTTCTGTACAAGGACCGTCATCCTCTCTATGTTACGGTACATGAAATATGGAATTCTCATCAACTGCACTCTCGTGAAATGCATCAACAGCCGGATGTGATATGATACAAGCGTGAAAAGCGCCCTTCACAATTGAAGTACCTAATGATAAGTTTCATCAATGGTGCGTACTCATCCTTCAGAAACTGGAATGGAAATACCCTGCTCAGCTGCCTCAGATATCCAGGTCTGATGTAAGGCTCATAATATGCTCTATCCAACTGCTGTCGCTTATTCCACTCTTCATCGATGTTTGGTATCCCGGTCACCTCAGAAATAGTCTCTGGTGACAAAGTGAAGTTCACTCCAGCAAGATTTACATGACCATTATGCAAATGTAGGACAAATAGGCGAGCTAACTCATCACGATGCTAACTTCGGGCAATCATCTCACAATACTGGCAACATGACTGACACTGAAAACAATCCATTGCAAGCGGGCAAGCCTGCAATTGGGTCAAAGAAGTGGGCTCCTCCCTGACATGCCTGCCACTTTTATGAGATCTCCTTGGCACATTTAGTTCTGCTGTAGAATCATTGTCCTGCTCGTAACCCTGCTCATATCGTGAATATGTCTCTGACATGGTGCTGAAATGTGTTTGTCAACTGTATGCTTGGTTGGTTAGAAAATGAGCAATTGGTGTATTTGTTTCAATGCCCAAATGGTCACATATATATCAAGGTGCTATAAGAAAAACAATAGTGGGAAAAGGACTGTCAAGTGATTTTTGAGTGTGAAGACAGCCACTGTTTGATTGTATGGGGATTTTGGGATTATAAGTAATGGGAATGGGTGATAATGATAGGGGGGTAGTTTAGGGACAAGAGTCAATGAAATGGGAATATATAAGTGAAATCAAGAACATAAGCCAGCCCTTGAATGTTATGGAAATTAAGATTTTGTCAATGGAGGGATGTGGTAGCAAGTGATAGGGTTTGGGAATTAACACATAGGATCAAAAGGGTATAGGGATATGGGATAGAGGATATAGGAGAGGGACTGTGGGACTGTGGTGTAATAATGTGACAATAATGAGAGCCAATGAAAGCGGAATGATAGTTAAAACACCAAACAACATCCAACACCTCTTTTCAAAACCCTATGGAGCAGATTGCTATATGGGTATAGGGTTACATTTTAACCATTCAAAACCTGGACTTTCCTCTTAACACGCAGCTAAACACGTCTTCAAATCAATGAATAAAGGTTTTTTAACTTACTTGGAGCGGAAGAATTGTTTGATTTTGAAAAATTGCAGAGGTTTGATGAATTTCGGGCTTGATGGCTCAATGCGCCACGCGCACACCCAGTGCGCCGCACTCTGTGGGTGCGCCGCGCCACATGGAAAACACACCGCGCTGGCTCAATGCGCCGCGCGATTCGTGCTGGTACCGCACCCTCTCCCCATGCGCCGCGCTCAACCCTTGCACACCACGACCTCTTCTTCCACCTGGGTTGTCTCCAATTGCCATACTTAGGCTCCAATGAGATTTTCTGAATGAAACTTGATGCAAATGGGTTAAATAGCTTTGAGAAATATCTTGCAAAGAGATGGCTTTGATTTTTTCCTTGTAAAAACCCATTTTGTAATGTTTTTTGATTTTGGCACTTTGTCAATTAATTCAATTTCTGTCTTTTGCTTTTTCACTGATTTTTTGAGTTTTTAGTGATGAAATGGTTGATTTTTTACAGGGATGTTGGAGTTAAACTTTGGCAAAGGAAAACCAGAGTCTGCTTTGAAGTCTTCATGGCGGAAAAAATACATGATTATTACAAAAAATGAATTCGACAATTTCTTATTCAAAATAGAGTTTTGAACAAGAAATGTCCTCTTGAGCATATTTAATGATGAAAATTTTGAATTGAAAACTTATTGAAATCCTCCTCATGGCCTGTGGGCATTTATTAAACATTTCAAAAGACTAAACCCTAGACTCAGAAACCAAAAGACTCTTTTTGACCAAAATAATCATTTATGACTGTGAATGACATGAACTGAACTTTGATGAATTTTGAGGAGTTTTAACCAACCCAGCAGGTACAAGCATGAGGGAAAACAAGAGAACCAAACCCTTCGATCAGTCAATGGCATGCCCCTAACGGAATGCAAATGAGCGAGCAGAATGAGACACCTAAACAATGAAATGAAAATAGAGAAATGATCTTCGACGGAGGGCTGTAAAGTCCGACTCTAACACGGGGTAGGATAAAGGGTGATTAAAAGGTTTTTTCCATTATATTAAAGAGAAAGCCGGAAGTAGTTTTGATCACACCGCTTTTGGTACGGAAAGGAAACCACTCAAAAGCAAGCGATCCTATAAAAAGCCTCCACGTCGACAGGACAATACCGCCTCATCTCTCTCTCATCGCGCATTAAATGTCGACTGTGGGCTCAGCGCGATATTGACGTGCGCCGATTGATCTGAGGCTGGCTCATCGAACGGTGATCGCACTCAGACGAGCTTGGGGGATAAACTAAGGTATGGCGTATGAATTTAATTAAAACCCGTCGACTGTGTATGTGGGCCCATAACCCATAGGTCCTAGGATCAACTTCAAAGGCATTGATGCCTCACGAGCCCTGCGCAACACTGAACATCAACAAGAAATAGTGAATAAGATCACAATTAAAGAGTATCAGTGTCGAAGATAGAACGCACCAGAACAAGAGATTGAAGACAAATCTGTGGGTATTATGGCTAAGATTGATTATCAAAAGCCTAATCCTCCAAATTAAGACACAGTTTAAAGAAAATCATAAGTGTTTTATTAGACAGCAAGGCCTACACCGCCACATTTGAGGAAAATTTATTCCTTCTAGCTACCACAAAGCCACCTGTGCCTCAAAGCATTCAAACAGAGGCCGAAGTTATTGATCAAGATCAGATATTTGCCGCAGCACAGACAGAGAGTGAATTATGCAAATAAACTTAATGAAAAAATATCAGCAGAGTTACTTTAACATAACTCAGAGCCTCAAAAGTCAATAAGAGCTCCCACTAAGCTTAATCTTAAATGAAAAACATTAATACAGATAGAACACCTGTAAAATTCTTCATTGAGCCCCCCAAAGGCCAAGAAGCCATTAAGGCTGTATTAATTATCTTTGGAGATCTTTTATCAGATCTCACCTCCTCATTCTTCTATAGAAATTACTGGAGAAGATGAGAAAAAGGTTGGTTGCTGAACTTTGAAATATACTTGAGCTTGAGACTTCTACTTGTAAATAGTGTTCACTAGATCTTGAAGCTCTGCTTGTGATAGATAAGTTAGTCTGGGAAGTGTAGATGATTTCTAAGCTAGAGCATTGGACTTAAAGCTATAATTGGTTTGGAGCATCAATACAAGCTGATTTATGGGATCCTGGTCTATGTCGACGGTGATGTTATTTCTTATTGTAAATTTTCATTTTATTTCTGTTTTCACTGTGTTCATCTTCTCTTATAAAGAACAACATGCATAGAGTTAGGACCTACTGTATATCAGTACCCTTCTTTGATTGAAAATATTTATCTACATGTTTTCTTCCAATTTGTGTTATTTAGGAATGATTCAATTCAGTTCTAAGCATAGGAATGCTGGTGTTCCCTTGTCCTATTGCCTTAGCTAATTGTTATTCTTAAATGTTATTTTCAGTATATGTTAAGTAGAGATGAACTAAGGAAGATATGGTGTGCCCTGGTCCTATTTTTATCCCCAAAGACTGTCTGAATGTTTCCCTTGGTATGTGTTGAAAGCTGGCTAGTGTTGAAACACTTACCGGATCTTAGGCCATTCTTTGTTATCTTTGTGTTTGTCTTGAAAGTTATCAAGTAGATCAGAGCTAGGAGAGGATTTGTGGTGAGCCCATCCTACTAGTTCCTTCTCCAACAGTTGCCTTCAAGTTTCCCTTTGTTTTAAAATGTTTTTCTATTGAAAGTACATCAAAAGCAGGATAGTTTAGAAGTACTTACCTGATCTTAGATTACTTTTATGTCTTTCTTAAGTGTATGTCAAAAGCAGGTTAGTTTAGAAGTACTTGCCTGATCTTAGGCTGCTCTTTGTTCTTCATTTGTTTTAATCCCCTCTTTTGTAACATTTCATCCCATAAAATCAAACTTTAAAGATATCCTTAGACATAGATGACTTGCCCCATGGACCACTCTTGAACCTGATTGTTTCAATTAAACCCTATTATGACTCCATAGCCCAATGGACCTAAACCTGCAATTATCTATCTTTCTAGCCAAAGCTTGTTCTATTTTCTTGCAACTTCTCACCTCTGAAACTCTTTGCATTTAGAACTTTCCACCTCAAATAATAATCATGCTCAACCATCCAAAAACAAAACAAACCCTAGGCCTTCATAACGCCTTCATAACTAGCCTAATATCATTACCCAAGAATTTAAAGACAAATCCATCTTTGCACTTATTGGAGAGATCCCTCTCCGGATTCAGGAGGGCTAGATCCTAGAATCCCAAAGTGGTTGAAATAATGTTGTTTCTGTGATTGGACTTTGCTAATATTGCTAATTACAGATTCCCAACATTTCTGGTGACTCCGTTGGGGATTTTATGAGTTAATAAAAGTTCAAATACATCTTAAAACTCTAGGTAACCCCTGATTTAATGACAATTGTTTTGTTTTCCAGCTGAGCCACCAGAAACTAACATTTCTGGCGACTCTGCTGGGGAATTTGAGTTATTTTCTTTTTGAATATTTTAAATATATCAGAAATCCCTTTAATCACTAAACATTTGGCATATTGGCCAGCTGAGCCACCAGCAACTAACATTTCTGGCGACTCTGCTGGGGAACTTTCTGAGTAATTTTCATTTTAAGGTAATAATAGGATATCAGAAATTTATTTCAAAGAACATTTGCTATATTAAATAGCTGAGCCACCAACAACTAACATTTCTGGCGACTCCGCTGGGGAATTTTTTTTGAGTTAATAAAAGTTCAAATACACCTTAAAACTCTAGATAACCCCTGATTTAATGAGAATTGTTCTGTTTGCCAGTTGAGCCACCAGAACTAACATTTTTGGCGACTCCGCTGGGGACTGAGTCGAATTTTCCTCTTAGGTTCCCTTAAAAATTTCATAAAACCTTGTCAGTAAAAGCAGCCTTTTCAAGCACTACCAAGAAATGGTAATCATGATAAAACTTGTTTGGATCAGTGACAAACTAGGCAAAACCTAGGATTCTCATAAGAGTTTGTCTAACCTTGAAAGATCAGTTGGCTTAGCCATAAGAGTAGATTGTCTTTGTCTCATAACCGTAGCTAAGTTTTGAAATAGATTTAGGACACTCTTAAAAACCAATAGGACTAAAAAATAACTCAGAAAACCCAAAAATATTTCAGATTGGTACCCAATAAACATGGTAGTGGACCATAAAACCTTTTACCTCTGAAAAAGAGCTAAATACTTCCACTTGGCGACTCCACAATCCTGAATAGACCTTAAGAATCCATTGGGAAGAACCCTTATCATTGAAATATCATTCAAACTCAGTTAGAGAACTGTAGGATCAAAATTTGTGTAAACAGATTAGTTGACCTTTTAAAGACTGTCATACCTGGTTGAACTTTTCTTGTTTATTTGGGTCTAAAAAACACAACATAGTGGCTCCTAGAAAGATTCGCACTAGAGCCTATCCTGACCCTGATCCACCTGAGATAGTTGATAACCCAAAAAGTATCCTTAGGAAGTCTCCTAGGATTAAATTATCAACTGTTTTCAGATCACCCTTAAGAGCTAATTCAGTTCTTGAAAATCTTTCAACTCTACAAAAATCACAGTTGACTTAGTAAATCCCTTTAGAACTAGGTCATTTGATGATATAACTCAGCTAGATTCCGAGTCTTCACTTTCATCTCCCGAAACAAGTAAACATCCTGGTATTAGAGAAGCAACACCTCCTGATTTACGTTTCCTTCACAATTTAGGTGTCTCTCATCCAAGATCAGCTCAGCAATCTATTGTTGTTCCATCCACATCCCTTCATCCTCCATTCACTGCCCAAACCACTCCACTTCAGCCCACTTTTCCTTTTGTTAATCCAACTCTTGTGAATCCACCCCCACCACATATCATGGCAGCATGGTATGCTCCCTTAGTCCTTCCTGTGCCATTAGTCAATCTTCCACAGGATTATCAGTCCAAAATTCCATTGTATGATGCTAGTAATGCTACTACTGCATCACAACATGTGGATAAGATGAATGACTACTTTGACAGAAATGAAATTGATGATGATTCTATCAAACTTAGACTATTTTCTTAGATCTTAGGGGGAGAAGTAAGGAAATGGTTTAAAGGCTTAACCCCCCATAGTATCAATGATCTCCAAGCCTTCCATCAGAATTTCTTAAAAAAATGGGAAGTGAAGAAGAATCCTCTCCAAGTCCTTTCTGATTACAAGAACCTCCATAGAAACATTGGGGAAAGTGTGCAAGCTTATTGCACCATATTTAACAGTGTATATAATGCCCTTTCCCCAGATCTAAAACATCCACAAGGCTCAGCTTTAAACAAGTTTCCTGAAGGGTTCGACCTCGAGATAGCCTATCAGCTGAGAGAGAGAGATCCTGCAACTCTTGAAGAGATGAAAAAAGGAGCTCTTGCTGTGGAAGTAAACTTAATGGAGAAGAGAGAAAGAATGAAAAATGAGAAGAGAGTGTCTTTTAGAAAGGAAAACACACCTTCTACTTCCAACTCAAAGATGGAGAGAGTGATGGAGGAGATGATGAAAGAGATGAGCATAATTAAGAGAGCACAAGCAAGCCCAAACCAAAATGCTCCTCAAAATAGAAATCAGGACCAAAATTAGAATTTTAGAAGGAACCAACCTCCAAACAGACCTAGGGAAGATGATCAACATATCACTCCTCCCTTTCATCAAAACTATGTAAGTGAGGTTGAGGAAATAGATGAAATTACAAAGGAAGAGGATATCAACATGCTGGGGGTAGATAATGATGACTTTGAGATTCATTATGATAGAAAACAAGGTCTATACACACCTTATGATGACAAAAGAGATGATGATGAAAGTTATTATCAAGACATGGAAAATGTTATCATAGAGTCTCAAAAGGAGTATGACCTTAGAAGCAAGAAAAATCTAGAAACCCCCAATAACAAAACCTCTGAAAAATCTTCACAAAATAGCACTGCAACCAAGCCTAAAGTTGTCAAACTGAAGGAAAAAATAGTAGCTGTGAATTCTGATAAAGGTAGAGAGAAAGGCACTCAAAACAATGAAAAACAGAGTGCAGACATTCATAGGGAAGAAGATAACGTAGGAGTGTCAGAACAGTTTGCTGAATCTGTGAAATATAGAAAACAAAACACAGGGGTTGAGCTACAAATCACGTGTCCTTTGATTTTAAACATTGAGAGTCAAGAAAGCAGTCCTCAACCCAATAAAAAATCTGAGGAGTTAGGACGGGTTCAACAGTGTGCTGACCTCCAAGAACAATTCGATAACACACTTATTGAAGAGCATAGTAACCCAAATGATAAACTCGAGACTAGTCCTCTATGGAGTATGCACTTCGATGGATCTTGCACCAAGACCAACACTGGTGCAGGTGTCTGGATATGCAACACTGAGAATAACCACACAGAAAGCCTTTCCTATAGATTAAACTTCCAGTGTTCCAATAACATAGCGGAATATGAATCCCTTATCTTAGGCTTACGATTGTTGAAGAAGTTAGGAGCCAAAAGAATCAATGTGTATGGGAATTTAGAGTTAGTCGTTAGGCAAGTCAATGGGGAGTATAACACAAATCATCCCAGACTTAGGGCCTACCGAAACGATGTCATGGACCTTTTAAAAACTTTCGAGGAGTCCAAACTGATTTTTGTCCCAAGAAAAAGAAATATTGCGGCCCACAATTTAGCTTTTGCAGCTAGAACATGCTTAACGCCATATGAAACCAAAGACTGCACAACTCAGATAAAATTTAGACTAGCCATTCCTGATAACGAAAAATATTGGCAGGTGTTCGACGAAGATGAACAAATAGAAGACTTCATGCAGTTCAGAAATGAATTTGAACTACCAAGTTCGGATTTAGATTATAAAACCGACTGCCCTAGTGAAGAAAATTTTCTTTATGAAGAAGAAAGGTCTCCTAAACTTGCTAATGTAAACCTGTTATCTAGAAAACTTGAAAAAGAAACAGGGATGAACGCAGAATTAGAAACAGAAGAGTTATAAACCCTGCACTCTAAAGATGAAAGTTTTCCAAACGGTCTGGCACCTTTAGAAGAGTTGTTTGATTTTAACGATGTGGCCAGGAAGCCAAAAATGGAACCTGTAGAGACTGAAGTGGAAGAGAGAAATATAGGTAGTGAACTTAAACCTATGATGATTAAACTGTCTAAAAATTTACCAGCTCACATTAAACTCAAATACATAGAGCTGTTTAAAGAATTTTTTGATGTTTTTGTGTGGAGTTACGAAGATCTAAAATCCTATGACACTGAAATAATACAACACAAAATCCCCCTCAAGGAAAACCAAAAACAATTCAAACATAAACTACACAGAATAAACCCTGTTCAGTTACCTTTGGTTCAGAAGGAGATTATGAAAATGTACGATGCTGGTATTATTGTCCCTATTAGATATTCTGAGTGGGTGTCTAATCTGGTGTCAGTTAGGAAGAAAACTGGAGAGATCAGGCTTTGTATAGACTTTAGAGACTTGAACAAAGTTTCATTAAAAGACAACTACCCTTTACCTAAGATGGATCATATTTTACAAAAGGTGGTAGGGTCTAGAAGAATTTCTTTGCTGGATGGCTACTCAGGGTACAATCAGATCTTAGTTCACCCTGCTGATCAATTAGAGACAACCTTTACTACACCATGGGGCACTTTCATGTATGTGAAAATTCCCTTTGGTCTAATGAATTTTGGAGCAAATTTTCAGAGAGCCATGGACATAGCATTCTCGGAAGAACTAGGCTACTTCATTATTATATACCTTGATGATGTCACGGTGTTTTAAAAAACAGATGAAGAGCACTTAGCACATTTAAGAAGAGTTTTCAAGAAATGCAGAAAGTTTGGGATATATTTGAACCCTAAGAAAACACTATTTGGGCTGCAAGAAGGTAAACTTCTTGGGCACATTATCTCAGAAGAGGGTATTAAGATAGATCCAAAGAGGATTGAGGCCATATTGCAAATCCCTCATCCTCGAAACATCAAGGAGTTGCAATCTTTCATTGGAAAGATTAACTTTTTGAGAAGGTTCATCCCAAACTTGGCTGAGCTTCTTAGAAATATCACAAACATGTTGAAGAAGGAGCAAGGGGTAAAATGGACCTTGGAAGCAAAGAAGTCCTTTGAGCAGGTGAAGCAAACGTTAACCACAACACCGGTTCTAATAAGTCTTGATTTTTCGAAAGATTTTTATATTTTTTCGTTTGCATCAGAACATACGATAGCTGCTGTCCTTTTACAGAAAAATCCACAAGGACAAGAGCAGCCTATTGCATTCTTTAGCAAGGCATTGAGGGATTCCCCTTTGAAATATAACATTATGGAGAAGCAAGCTTTTTCTTTGGTTAAAGCTTTAAAGACTTCAGAGTATACATCCTTCACTCACACATCATTGCCTTTGTCCCAAACTCAGTTGTTAAAGACATTCTAACACAGGACCCAGATGGTAAGAGAGGTAAGTGGATTTTTATTATTATTGAATATGATTTAGAGATAAAACCCACTAAACTCATCAAAGGCCAAGGTCTAGCTAGATTAATGGTTGAATCCAATTTTGAGGTTCTCGATATGAATATGATTAATGCTTTGGACGAACAAGAGGAAATCTCAACTCCCATTGTTGAAGACCATTTCATGAATTCCTCTTGGTATACTGATATTATTTATGTTTTGCTTAATTTAAATACACCTCCTGGTTTGACAAAGACAAAGGCAAGATTCCTAAAGTTAAAAGCTGTAAACTATTGCATTATAGATAGATGTCTTTATTGGAAAAATGCAAGTGGTGTATGTTGGGGTTCCCATGTTTTGGCCAGATTGGCAAGACCAAAAGATGAGACAACATCATAACCACTTTGGGGCCCTAGGATCTAGCCCTCCTAGACCCAGAGAGGGATCTATCTGATAAAACAAAGAATAGTATATATTTGAAAGCTCAAATGAGATGTTAGGCTAGTTATGAAGCACAAAGGGGGTTTTTAAATGATTTAGTTGGTTGGTTGCTGGGTTGGTCATGAGATCATAGACTGGGAAAGTAATGGGAGGAAAAGGAACAAAATAGAAGGATGTTTCAGCAAAGAGGATAGGTCAAGAAAGTGCCATCCATTGGGCTATGGAGTCATGAAAGGTAATTACATGCAAACAACTAGCCAAGGCTTTCAGAGGGCAAGTCATCTACACTAAAGGATCTTTTAGATAGATGGCGGGATGGAACATTAAGGATTAAAAGTGAAAGAAGGAAAGAAACCCAATTTCTGTCTATATATCAAGTCAGAGGTCATTTAACTCCAAACCTGCTTGGACATACTCAAAGGCAGTTTTCAATGGAGGGACAAAGGGGCAACTTATAGATCGGACCAGAGGTCATTTAACTCCAGGTCAGCTTTAGCATGCTCCAAGGGAAAATAGAGATAATTTTAACAGAGCTAGGGTCTATAGATCAGAGAAGGACTTTGATCCTTCAATGATTTGACACCAGAAACAATATCCAAGCAGAAAACCCCTAATTCATACATCAGCTAGCAGCATATGGAACCACTACACTGGTTAAATTAGCTGAACTTACTCTTAGATTCACTATCAACAGAAAACATTAAAGGAAAGGAGAGCAGAAACATAGGGTACCTAACAAGGGTAAATCCTATGCCAATATTCTGATGCGAGCCCAGAAGACCAATGAACAACATGAAAATGTAAATAAAAGATACAAAGAGAGAGAAACATCACCCGTAGTAATAGACCAGGGTCCTGTGAAATTTGCTTGATTAATTGATGCAAAACCAGTCACATAAACTGAGCTCAATGGCTAATACAATCCAAACTTCTCCTCCCAGCCTACTAAATTACAAACTTCTCTACTACTCCCTCCCAAGACTGTTCTTACAGTCAAACTGAATCCTTCTAACAGCAATCGACAACAACCGAACAACCAAATTTACAATATGTTCTCAAGGATTCTTATAGGAGAAAAGAATAACAGGAGTAGATGTAAACTTAAATGCAGCATTAAACTTTGAAGCAGCAAGAGGGCCGAGGCCTCGTTCTGTTTTAAATATAGGGCATTGAACTTCTGCACTCTTTGGATGAAAGAGTGGTCTTTGTCAGGCTGCAATTTCTTCCAGGTATGTCTTGGATGTACTTGCTGTAGCCTTTCGCAGAAATGAGGTGTATGAACAATTGTGAGGTCCGCCATACCACATAACTAATGCACTGGCAGCATAGGACTGTTGTCAGGGTAGAAATTTCCTAGAACATGGTATAGAATGCAGACGGTATGGGCACCTTGTCCTTTTATGGAAGAACGTTCTGCTGATATGGAAAACCTGATAGTATGGTTTTCTGTGCATTGGACCTTCTGAGCGATCCACGGGGTCTTTGATTCTAGTACCCTTGCCTTCTAAAATCCCTGAAGAAGCTCAAAAGTCTTCTATTTCTTGCTTCGAGCTCTCTGTTGCTCCCGTATTGTCTTTGTCTGTGAAATTCGAGCTTTAATAGCGCCGAATAGGGTCTACAGAGTTTAAACTCTGTCCTTTGATGAAATCTATGATGCAGACACCTTTCCGGACATTTTTCTGTAAAATCAGGCTCTAAATTCAGCTCCTTCTGTGCACTGCGCCTTAATAATAGTGCGTATGGACCATGGCGGGTTTTACCACCCGATAAACCTGCAAAACACGAAAATGGTTACGAAAAACATTTATGCAGAGGGTGGTATGGATGAATGGGACAGTGGCAGCATGGCGTCGACAAGGATGATGACTACAGAGGCAACTATGGAGGAAAGCATCGCACAGTGGAGAATGCATGGGAAAACGTCGAGGCAGATGTTTTAACGTAAAAATAATGAACTTTGACCTTGGAACGAACATATATAACGGGGGCGGACAAATGTACGGTGGAGACAATTAAATCTGGACCATCCGATCTCGACAGAGATCGATGGTGGAAAGCACGTCGGAGGGCGATGGACTGTGGGCCAGGGGTACGGCTGCCATGGGTTAACTCGTGCACAGCTCTGTGGAATGAAAACCATTGGATCAACTGCCCCAGATCGGACGGTGCACGTGGATATCGCTACGCATTCGCGGACGAACGTTAATGCGCGATGGGGTAGTGGTTTTGAAATAATGTTGGAGCCACGTGTCGAATGCTGAGTGGAATCGCTGGCCTATCGGAAAATATCGCCCTCCGCCCAAAGGCGGTGCGATATAAACCGGATGGTTTTTGAATAGTACGTGGGGACCACCGGGGTGGGTAGACTCCGAACCATCAGATCTGCAGGTAAATAGACGGCGATGGCACGATCGGGGCGATGAACGGGGTGAACAATGAACGCTGTGGGAGAAGCGATCGTTGTCCGATCTATACAGATCGACGGTTGAAACTACGTCTGATATCCATCTGCGGTAAGCGCCTTTCGGGCTGGCGCTCGGTTTCAGCGCCCGAGTCTCGTGGAGAAAAGGATGAGGGGCTAGCAGAAAGGGGCTAAGGCCTAATGTAAGTTGCAAAGTGGGTTTTTTTCCCATTTTCAATGAAATTAAAGGCCAAAAGGGGTCACGATGGAGGGAAGAAGGGGTTATTTGGGAGGATTAGAAGGACTAGGGGAGGGATTTTGGGGTAAAGAAAAGGGGTTTTGACAAATGAAGAAGAGGTGAAAAGGGACATTCTGCAGGGATATAAGGGTTAATGTAGGCCTTTAGGAGCACAATTTTTTGCAATCAATGAGACCTTATAAAGGGAGTCATCAGAGGGAAATTTATCAAAGGCAAAGGCACAGGAGACTTCAAGGATGATGTGTCTTCAGGGGAGATGCATTTCTTGAAGGCTTAAAAACAATTTAGCCCCCTACTTTGCTTTGTCAAAAAATTATAGGGGGGCTAACAGTGGCTCCACATGGGGATGGCTTCTTCTTGAAGGAGTCAAGAATTCAGAAAATGATCTTTGGTGTAGGCCAGATGCCTACTGCTTGACTCATTCATTTTTTCTTTGATCAGCTGCCAAAAATTATGAGGACATCATATCAGCAGAAAAATTCTCAAATAGTCTACCTACCCATCCTACAATCCTAGAATTTTTTCTTTTAGGGTGCATTTGGACTAGCAAACCCTTTACATCACTTATTTTTTGCAAACAGGAAAATAAACCTATTCTACTTCTACCCTTATTACTCCATGAGACCAGATTAAACTGTTGGTCTCATAGTTTCTCTACCTAATCTAACATCTACTAGGATTAAACTGTCTAACAGACTTCTTCTCTACATTCTGAGACAGAAATTGAAAACAGTCAAGCCAGGATTAGACTGTCTGACTTGATGGACTTTGCAGAAATTAAAACAACTAACTACATGCTCACATACTGAGCTTTATTGAGCTTTTCCTACCTACCCTACTCTACCTGGAAATCTATGATGTTTTTAGGCGATACAATAATGCCAGTGCAGCCAGTTAAGCAATAACAAAAAAGGATAGAAGCACTGACTACTTCCCAGAGATAACCACAGGGTGCTCTGCATGTAGTTCTCCAAAACTGAGGTCACCAAAAATGGTGACTACTCCTGATGAATTTGGCTCTTGCAAAGGATCAAAGTTAGAGGACTTGAGCCAATCTGGGCCTCCATGTATTCTGCCAGAGGATCAACAAAAACATGATATAACCTTTTTTCTTCAAAGCCTTTCATGAATGATAGGCTATTTGCATCCTTGACAGTTTCGATCACTGCATCTGTAGTGTGGCCTCTGTAATCACACACCTCCTTTCCGTGGTTGGGAGTATTCAGCAGATGAGCATCAACCAGGAATACCTCTTCTTCCACTGGATCAAGAAAAAGACGTATGTGAGAAAGAAGATCTCTCTCCTCTTCACTGCAACCCGAACTGGAGAACTCATCATGTATAGTGGGGTTGTTCCCTTATGACCTTGGCAGGTCCTGCTGAAAAGGAACAAACTCTGTGAAAAGACTAACATATTCTTGAGCAGGGGTTTCTTGGATTACCTCAACCCCTTCAGGAGATGGTTCAGGACATTCATCTTGCTCAAGATTTTCTTCATTCCTTTCCTCCTTATCCTCTGCACTAGAAAGCTGCTGATTTCCTCCTTCATGGCAATCATTACTGATGATTTGATATATGGCAGAAAGAAAATTCAAGGAATCATCTTCTGCTATCATGCTTTCAGCACTTTCTTCATCAGTATCATAGATGGCCTACATTGGCTCATCATTAACCTGAAGTTGATGGTCATGATATTCCTCCCATGAATCTACTAATGATGGCCCTGCAAGCTTAGTTTCCCTTTGGAAAAAATTATCATCAGACAGATAAACATTAGAGAAATCATAATTATAAGTATTGTCACACATCAAATCTTCAGGACTCTCAGCAAGTCTTTCTACAAAATAGTCTGCAAGTTCATTTTCAGATTCAATCTCTGGTTCATCATACATGCTTCGCATGTGGCTTCTATCTTGCAGTGGTCTAGTTTGTCTTTCTTGAGGACAAGGTGTAGGACTTTCCCAATCATTATTTCTAGTTTCAAACTCATATTCTTCCTCTTTTGTGTTCGGCAGGGTGTTGGCAGTCTCTTTCAGTTTTTCCAGCTGTTTCTCTAAAGAGATCTGCGCTATTAACTCTATTTGGTTTCTCTTTAATGCCCTTAATCTCTCCTCCCTGGACTTTATGTTGTACTCGACAGTGATTGCTATATTTTTCATTTCTTCCAGGCTCGAAGGCTCTCTTTCCCTTATATGGAATTCCACCTCGGGGTCAAAAGAACTTGGATAGTGCAATAGGGCCCATCCTAGAGGTGGTTTTATGTCTGAAGGTATTGCATCATACACCTTATTAAACCTGGCTGAAAATTCTTTTACTGTCTCTCCTGGCTACCTTTTCAAGTTTTGATACTCTCCTAGGATGAGGAGAGCATTCTTTGGGGCTGCCCACCTATCAAGGAAAACTTGAGAAAATTGATGAAAGCTGAAAATGCTTGCCATTGGAAGGCCTTTGAGCCAACCCTTAACATTTCCTTGTAATGACAAGGCAAACATTCTGATGCACACATCATATTCTTCTATTTCATACCATTCAAGTAAATCCTCTAGGTTTTGAACATGGTCTTCAACAGTGGCCCTTTTATTTTCTCCATCAAAAAGAGGCAGCTGGTTTATAAGTTCTGAAGAAAGGGGTTGGAAGATAAGAGGTAAAACCATAGGCTTATATCTTTCTATGACCTTCGTAGGTGTAGGTGGTGTAACAATGGTCTCATGGCTACTTGAAGCTTCTTTAAGGGTGGGAGATACAACATGAGTCTCTTGTTCCACTAGGTTCTTCACTGGAGTGCAGGTTTGCTCGTGGTCTGAAGACTGAGGCTTGAGATCTTTCCCATACTCAATGTGGGTCTCATCTTGGTGCACTTGATCAGGCTTGAAGTAGGATAGAACATAGTGATAGACAAAAACAATGAATTATTTAAACCAAATCCAACCCGTATGTTCTACCCTTCTATGAGGTCTGACCATATTTCAGGTTCTTCCTCTAGTGGAGTCTTTGAGGATTATGGAGTGTGGAGTCACCAGGTGGATGAATTTGATTATTTGAAGTAGGCCGCTGTCCACCATCAGTAATGAAATCCAATCTAACCAGAGATCTTGGGTCTTTTGAATGCCTAAGAATGTTTAAGATGAAATGCACTCAATTCCCCAGCGGAGTCGCCATTATGTTGGGGTTCCCATGTTTTTTCCAGATTGGCAAGACCAAAAGATGAGACAACATCATAACCACTTTGGGGCCCTAGGATCTAGCCCTCCTGGACCCAGAGAGGGATCTCTCCGATAAAAAAAAGAATAGTATATCTTTGAAAGCTCAAATGAGATGTTAGGCTAGTTATGAAGCACAAAGGGGGTTTTTAAATGATTTGGTTGGTTGGTTGCTGGGTTGGTCATGAGATCATAGACTGGGAAAGTAATGGGAGGAAAAGGAACAAAATAGCAGGATGTTTCAGCAAAAGAGGATAGGTGAAGAAAGTGCCATCCATTGGGCTATGGAGTCATGAAAGGTAATTACATGCAAACAACTAGCCAAGGCTTTCAGAGGGCAAGTCATCTACACTAAAGGATCTTTTAGATAGATGTTGGGATGGAACATTAAGGATTGAAAGTGAAAGAAGGAAAGCAACCCAATTTCTGTCTATCGATCAGGTCAGAGGTCATTTAACTCCATACCTACTTGGACATACTCAAAGGCAGTTTTCAATGGAGGGACAAAGGGGCAGCTTATAGATCGGACCAGATGTCATTTAACTCCAGGTCAGATTTAGCATGCTCCAAGGAAAAACAAAGATAAGTTTAACAGAGCTAGGGTCTGTAGATCAGAGAAGGACTTTGAAACTTCAATGCTTTGACACCAGCAAGAATATCCAAGCAGCAAACCCCTAATTCATACATTAGCTAGCAGCATATGGAACCACTACACTGGTTAAATTAGCTGAACTTACTCTTAGATTCACTATCAGCAGAAAAAATTAAAGGCAAGGAGAGCAGAAACATAGGGTACCTAAAAAGGGTAAATCCTATGCCAATATTCTGATGCGAGCCTAGAAGACCAATGAACAACATGAAAATGTAAATAAAAGATACAAAGAGAGAGAAACATCACCCGTAGTAATAGACGAGGATCCTGTGAAATTTGCTTGATTAATTGATGCAAAACCAGTCACATACACTGAGCTCAATGGCTAATACAATCCAAACTTCTCCTCCCAGCCTACTAAATTACAAACTACTCTGCTACTCCCTCCCAAGACTGTTCTAACAGTCAAACTGAATCCTTCTAACAGCAATCGGAAACAACCAAACAACCAACTTTACAATATGTTCTCAAGGATTCTTATAGGAGAAAAGAATAACAGGAGTAGATGTAAACTTAAATGCAACATTAAACTCTGAAGCAGTAGGAGGGCTGAGGCCTCATTCTGTTTTAAATACAGGGCATTGAACTTCTGCACTCTTTGGATGAAAGAGTGGTCTTCGTCAGGCTGAAATTTATTCCAGGTATATCTTGGATGTACTTGCTGTAGCCTTTCGCAGAACCGAGGTGTATGAACAACTGTGAGGTCTGCCATACTGCATAACTAATGCACTGGTAGCATAGGACTGTTGTCAGGGCAGAAATATTCCTAGAACACGGTATAGAATGCAGACGGTATGGGCACCTTGTCCTTTTATGGAAGAACGTTCTGCTGATATGGAAACCCTGATAGTATGGTTTTATGTGCATTGGACCTTCTGAGCGATCCACGGGGTCTTTGATTCTAGTACCCTTGCCTTCTAAAATCCCTTAAGAAGCTCAAAATTATTCTATTTCTTGCTTCGAGCTCTCTGTTTCTCCCATATTGTCTATGTCTGTGCAATTCGAGGTTTAATGGCGCCGGATAGGGTTTGCAGAGTTTAAACTCTGTCCTTTGATGAAATCTATGATGCAGACACCTTTCAAGACAATTTTCTGTAAAACCAGGCTCTAAATTCAACTCCTTCTGTGCACTGCGCCTTAATAATAGTGTGTATGGACCATGGCGGGTTTTACCACCCGATAAACCTGCAAAACACGAAAATGGTTACGAAAAACATTTATGCAGAGGGTGGTATGGATGAATGGGACAGTGGCAGCGTGGCGTGGATGAGGATGATGACTGCAGAGGAAACTATGGATGAAAGCATCGCACAGTGGAGAATGCATGGGAAAACGTCGAGGCAGACATTTTAACGTAAAATAAATGAACTTTGACCTTGGAACGAACATATATAACGAGGGCGGGTGAATGTACGACGGAGACAATTAAATCTGGACCGTCCGATCTCGGTGGAGATCGATGGTGGAAAGCACGTCGGAGGGCGATGGACTGTGGGCCAGGGGTATGGCTGCCATGGGTTAACTCGTGCACAACTCTGTGGAATGACGATCATTGGATCAACTGCCCCAGATCGGACGGTGCACGTGTATATCGCTACGCATCTATGGACGAACGTTAATGCGTGATGGGGTAGTGGTTTTGAAATAGTGTCGGTGCCATGTGTCGAATGCTGAGTGGAATCGATGGCATATCGAAAAATACTGCCCTCTGCCCAAATTCGGCGCGATAGAAACTGGATGGTTTTTTAACAGTACGCGGGGACCACCGGGGCGGGTAGACTCCGAACCGTCGGGTCTGCGGGTAAATAGACGGCGATGGCGCGATCAGGGCGATGAACGGGGTGAACAATGGACGCCGTGGGAGCCACGATCGCCGTCAGATCTATACAGATCGATGGTTGAAACTACGTCCGATATCCATCTGCGGTAAGTGCCTTTCAGGCTGGCGCTCGGTTTCAGCACCCAAGTCTCGTGGAGAAAAGGCTGAGGGGCTAGCGGAAAGGGGCTAAGGCCTAATGTAAGTTGCAAAGTGGGTTTTTTTCCCATTTTCAATGAAATTAAAGGCCAAAAGGGGTCATGATGGAGGGAAGAAGGGGTTATTTGGAAGGATTAGAAGGACTAGGGGAGGGATTTTGGGGTAAAGAAAATGGGTTTTGACAAATGAAGAAGAAGTGAAAAGGGACATTCTGCAGGGATATAAAGGTTAATGTAGGCCTTTAGGAGCACAATTTTTTGCAATCAATGAGACCTTATAAAGGGAGTCAGCAGAGGGAAATTTATCAAAGGCAAAGGCACAGGAGACTTCAAGGATGATGTGTCTTCAGGGGAGATGCATTCCTTGAAGGCTCAAAAACAATTTAGCCCCCTACTTTGCTTTGTCAAAAATTTATAGGGGGGCTAACAGTGTATTGCTTAAATTTTTGCCTGAGTATGATGCAGAGAAGGTTAAGCATGAGTTCCATGAAGGAGAGTGTGGAGGTCATTTGTACTGGAAGACAACAGCCAACAAAATTTTGAGGGCTGGTTTTCATCGCTTGGCCTTCTTTCGATATACAGAAGATGACTACTTCGTCATAAATGTCAAATCTCTTTGAAGGCAAAATAGAATCGTCATTTCCCTACCGCATCCAATCACCGTTGAAGCCCTTTTTGAAGGCGTTGGGGACTTGACTTCATAGGAGAAATCCATCCACCACTTCGCTCAAAGTAGCATGGGATTCTCACCCGCTACGGGTATCATTTCACTATGGACAGAAGTCATTCTCAGTAGGCACAATGATTCGCTATTATAAAATTTAATAATATTCTCTAGGTTTGCTGTCCCAGTTTCGGGAAGATAATCATCGATAATGCCAGTCGATTTGACCGAAGAAGATGGCGTAACCTCAGCGTATACTGCATAAAATTGGGTATTCCACATTCTACGGCTCATTACCCTCAAGGTAATGGACTTGTAGAATCCTCAAACAAAATTTTAGTGAACATAATCAAGAAACTGTTGGAGGACAACAAAAAGTCTTGGCACACAAAGCTAGTTCATGCACTTTGGGCTGACAGATTGAATTTGAAGAAATCTATTGGTATGTCACCTTTCCAACTTGTGTATGGTACTGATGCAATTTTTCCAACCAGCCTTGGTGTACCAGTGATGAAGTTGATTCAAGAGTTGCAAACTAAAGATAATGACATGATCATAAGAATAAATCAGACCATTCATCTTCAACAAACCAGAGAGGAAGTTTATAACAAAGCATTACAGAAGTAGGACATCATTAAAAAGCTTTTTGACAGAAGAACAAAGGCCAAAAATTTCAATATTGGGGACAAAGTTTTGAAGTGGGACTCAAGGAGGGAAGACAAGGGAAAGCATGGAAAATTTTACAACTTATGGCTTGGCCCTTACTCTATCCATTCAGCTGCTGGTAATAATGCCTATTTCTTGCAAGAGTTAAATGGAGCAAAATTGTTTGGGGGTCCTGTCAATGGCAGGATGCTTAAAAATTACTTCTTTTGATCCATGTTATGTTCTGAAAGCCTTTTTTATCTTTTTTCTCATTATAAATACTTCACCCATAATTGCATTCAAAGTTATAAACATCAAAAATACAAAAACAAAAAAAGAAAGAAAAGAGGGCATATTGTAAAAACAAGAAAGGTACAACCCCATGCCAAAAAGAGAAACAAATATGAAAGTGTGTAAACTCAAATGCCACTCTTAAAGAACACACTTCTAGTTAGTCAAATAGCATAATCTTGACTAATTAGTGTTAAATTTTCTGCTGTTAGGATAGTAAATTCGATTTTCGAAACTGTTTAATCTTGGCTTATTAGTAGATAGTTTAGGATAGAAATTAAAGGTTCAAACATGCTCAAAATCTGAACCTAAGTTTCCAAAGAGAATGAATCAAATCTGTTCCAAATTCTGAGTCAAAAAAGATGTAAATCTAGTCCCAATTAGCTCAAAATATGAACCAGAGGACAAGCAAAGACAACTCAAACAAAAGTCAAAACAGAGCTGTAAAAAAGATGAAGGAAATGCTTTGAAATTTCAGATCCTAAGCCTTCCATTTCATTTTAATTTTCTGCAAAATAAGATCTACGTGCAGCTTGTTTTTTATGCCATAGATCAACAACAAGTTAGACTGTTCAATCCTGACTTGTATGCTTTTAAATTTCTGTTGTAGAATTTAGAGAATAAAATCTGTTGGACAGTTTAATCCCAATAGATAGTAGATTAGGTAGAGAATAATATGGGCTCAACTGTTTAATCTGAGTCCATGGAGAAATAAGGAGTAGAAATAGATTAGATTTCAAGTTCCCAGAATAAAATGTTGTAAAAGAGTTTGCCAATCCAAGTGCACTCTAAAGAAGAAAAAATGTTAGATCTGTAGGATTGGGTAGGTAGAAAGCTTGTTGATGAAATATCCATTGTTTTTATGGCTGCTAATATGTTTTCAGAGCAAAATAAGATCATTCAAGGAAAGAAAGGCAACAAAATGGATGAGGTACTGATCAACCTCATTATATGCCCTGGTGCTGGAACCAGGCGCTAGACCCATCGGGTGCTTATCGCATCGGAGTTTTCCTTTGGGAGCATTTTTAATGTTTTCCCCCCACCTCCGATTGCGATGGCCTGATCGCGCAATCCAACGGCCACGCTCCTCCCCACACCCTCTGAGGTAGTAAAACCAAATAACGCAGGATTTTGGAATATATTTTTGTATTGTGCAGGTGTTTAATGAAATTCCATTTTATGAGTCAGACTCTATACTTCATGATCAGTTATCGATCACTGGAAGGATCGATGGCGCTCCAGTATGGTACTGTAATGTTGTTGTCCGTAGGAGCTATGAACCTTGTCCAAAGGAAGAAACCCGTATATAGAAGAAATAAATCGGGAATGAGTTAATGGAGCCATAGTTTCGAGGTTTGAACCTGGAGTTTAATGGACCGAAGTGAATAGGAAGCATGGTGTTAACCCCGGTTTAAACCTACGGTCACTCACTGTTCAACAGCCGGAAGAAGTTTTGATTGCACCACTTTTGGTACAGCAAGGAAACCACTAAATGGCAAGTGATCATGTGAAAAGCCACCATGTTGACGGGACAATACCGCCTCATCGCTCCCTCCCCACGCGTTAAATGTCGACTGTGGTCTCGGCGCAATATTGACGTACGCCGTTCGATCTGAGGCTAGCTCATCGAATGGTGATCGCACTCAAAGGAGCTCAGGGGATAAAATAAGGTATGGCATGACCCATGGTCCACAATCAATCGCCCTGGTCCCCATGGCCATGACAGTAGTCAGCACCCATGCGGCAACAACTGATTGGAGCGGGTCTTGTTTTCTTGCTCGCATAGTCGTGAAATCCAGACCCAAAATTGTTATAAGGCGGATTTGATATAAATTTCGGGTCACATTTGGGCTGATGTCAGTAGGCCCCAAACGAACCCGGGGAGCTTTATAAGGAATATTTGATAAAAATTTGGGGTCACAAACACCATGACGTCAGTAGGCACCTTTTGTCACCCGAAATGGTTTATGCAGCTTGGTTTTATCATGATTTTTGAAGTCCGGGGTATGATAAAGGGTGATTAAAAGGTTTTTTCCATTATATTAAAGAGAAAGCCGGAAGCAGTTTTGATCGCACCGCTTTTGGTACGGAAAGGAAACCACTCAAAAGCAAGCGATCCTGTAAAAAACCGCCACGTCGACGGGACAATACTGCCTCATTTCTCCCTCATCGCGCGTTAAATGTCAACTGTGGGCTCAACGCGATATTGACGTGCGCCGTCCGATTTGAGGCTGGCTCATCGAATGGTGATCGCACTCAAATGAGCTTGGGGGATAAACTAAGGTATGGCGTATGAATTTAATTAAAACCCGTCAACTGTGTATGTGGGCCCATAACCCACAAGTCCCAAGATCAGCTTCAAAGGCATTGATACCTCACGAGCCCTGCGCAGCACTGCACATTAGCAAGACATAGTGAATAAGATCAAAATCAAAGAGTATCAGTGTCGAAGACAGAATGCACAAGAAAAGGAGATTGAAGACAGATCTGTGGGGATTACGGCTAATATTGATTATCAAAAGCCTAATCCTCCCAATTAAGACACAGTTTAAAGAAAATCATAACTGTTTTATCAGACAGTAAGGCCTCCACCACCACATCTGAGGAAAATTGATTCCTCCCAGCTACCACAAAGCCACCTGTGCCTCAAAGCATTCAAATAGAGGCCGAAGTTATTGATCAAGATTAGATATTTGTCTCAGCACAACCAAAGAGTGAATTCTCCAAATAAACTTAATGACAAAATATCAGCAGAGTTACTTTAACATAACACAGAGCCTCAAAAGTCAATAAGAGCTCCCACTGAGCTTAATCTTAAATGAAAAACATTAATACAGACAAAATGCCTGTAAACTTCTTCATCGAGCCCCCCAAAGGCCGAGAAGCCATTAAGGCTGTATTAATTATCTTTGGAGATCTTTTATCAGATCTCACCTCCTCATTCTTCTATAGATACTACTGGAGAAGATGAGAAAAAGGTTGGTTGCTGAACTTTGAAATATACTTGAGCTTGAGACTTCTACTTGTAAATAGTGTTCACTAGCTCTTGAAGCTCTGCTTGTGACAGATAAGTTAGTCTGGGAAGTGTAGATGATTGCTAAGCTAGAGCATTGGACTTAAAGCTGTAACTGGTTTGGAGCATCAATACAAGCTGATTTATGGGATCCTGGTCTATGTCGACAGTGATGTTATTTCTTATTGTAAATTGTCATTTTATTTCTATTTTCACTGTGTTCATCTTCTCTTATAAAGAACAACATGCATAGAGTTAGGACCTACTGTATCTCAATACCCTTCTCTAACTGAAAATCTTTATCTACATGTTTTCTTCCAATTTGTGTTATTTAGGAATGATTCAATTCAGTTCTAAGCATAGGAATGCTAGTGTTCCCTTGTCCTATTGCCTTAGCTAATTGTTATTCTTAAATGTTATTTTCAGTATATGTTAAGTAGAGATGAACTAAGGAATATATGGTGTGCCGTGGTCCTAGTTTTATCCCCAAAGACTGTCTGAATGTTTCCCTTGGAATGTGTTGAAAGCTGGCTAGTTTTGAAACACTTACCAGATCTTAGGCCATTCTTTGTTATCTTTGTGTTTGTCTTGAAAGTTACCAAGTAGAGCAGAGCTAGGAGAGGATTTGTGGTGAGCCCATCCCGCTAGTTTCTTCTCCAACAGTTGCCTTCAAGTTTCCCTTTGTTTTAAAATGTTTTTCTATTAAAAGTGCATCAAAATTAGGCTAGTTTAGAAGTACTTACCTGATCTTAGATTAATTTTATGTCTTTCTTAAGTGTATGTCAAAAGCAGGCTAGTTTAGAAGTACTTTCCTGATCTTAGGCTGCTCTTTGTTCTTCATTTGTTTAAATCCCCTCTTTTGTAACATTTCATCCCATAAAATCAAACTTTAAAGATATCCTTAGACATAGATGACTTGCCCCATGGACCACTCTTGAACCTGATTGTTTCAATTAAACCCTATTATGACTCCATAGCCAAATGGACCTAAACCTGCAATTATCTATCTTTCTGGCCAAAGCTTGTTCTATTTTCTTGCAACTTCTTACCTTTGAAACTATTTGCATTTAGAACTTTCCACCTCAAATAATAATCATGCTCAACTATCCAAAAACAAAACAAACCCTAGGCCTTCATAACTAGCCTAATATCATTACCCAAGACTTGAAAGACAAATCCATCTTTGCACTTATTGGAGAGATCCCTCTCCGGATTCAGGAGGGCTAGATCCTATAATCCCAAAGTGGTTGAAACGATTTTCTCCTTGCAGTTGGAATTTTTCCATCCTTGCTAATTACAGGGTGCCAACAACTCAGTTAGAGTCAGTTGAGCTAGTTGTATCTAGTCTAAATGATTGATAAACTAGTGAGAGTGGAGTGAATTAATTAGTTAATTAATTCATAAATAATAACTCATTAATCAACTGAAGAATACATCAGTTAATTACAGTGCATGGCAGTTTCAGTGGAGACCAGTGGAGATATAGGTGAAAGGGCAAGATAGACTATCAGTTGTGACTATAGTGATGCATTGATTGCATCACAAATTCAGTGGATATGCCAATGAGGATTGTGCAGTCAAGGATGGAGTTATTCGAATTCATTCAAAGCTATTCTTTAGCAGAGATTGCACAGTGGAGGCAGGCTAGTAGGTGGCAAAGATCAATGTATGGATTTGCAAGATTAGGCCTGATTAGTGTATGACGATTGTACTGTACTGAGAGCTTGTGATAAGCTTTGTATGCTTGTATGAGGTTGTCATATGATCTCCATGTTACATAATATATAGTTGGGGTTTTCAGCTTCAGGCTTTCCCGGTTAAAAACTGTGTTATGTGCGATTGATAATTTCTGTTTATGCTTCACATGTGTGTGCAATTACTTTTTCCACAAAAGATTAACAAGTGGAATAGATTCAGTATCTTGCATAAATTTAAATAGTTTGAGATCAGGTGGATATTTTACATATGCATGCTTAGTGCATATAATTTCTACATGGTATTAGAGCATTGTTGATTGAAGATTGTAATTGTGAAGTGAGTTTGTGCTAGTGGACAATTCGAATTTGCTACAGAAGATTCTTGGTGCGGAAATCGAGTATACATTGAAATGTCTTTCAGCGGGTTGAGATTGGAGTATGCCCTTGATGGGAGCTTGAATTACATAGCCTATAAGGACAAAATGGAGGTGGTGCTGGAGGATAATGGGCTGAAGGATTTCATTTATAGCGATGTTCCTAAGCCGGGATCTAGCGATGCTGCATTACTTGATGCATGGAAAAAGAAGACTGCAAAGACAAGGAGGATTCTATTGGAAGGTGTGAAGGACCATATTGTGTCCAGCCTTCATAAGAAAGCCACTCCATTCTTAATGTGGAAGGATTTGAAAAACTTGTTCCAAAGCAGAAGTGACCAGAGGAAGTTAGTGCTTAAAGACAAGCTCAGAAAAATAAAAATAGAGAAAGGCGACAGTATTCCAAAATACCTCACGAAGTTTGTCCACTGCAAGGATGAAATGGGAAGTGTGGGGGTTACTGTTGATGAAGAAGACTTGGTGAGCTTGGCTCTCCTTGGGCTTTCGAAGAGTTGGCATAGCTACGAAGACTCTGTCAATGGACGGGAGAAACTGCTAGGATGCGAGTGACTTTGGTCGTATCTTGTGCAGGAGGGGATAAGGCGGGGTACCAGGGATGGATCTTCATTGAAGAATGAAGATGAAGAGAATTGCGATTTGGTTGCCAAATCAAGGAAAGGGAAGGGGAAGAAATATTCTTCAAAATCTGGTGCTAAAGGCAAGAAGTAGGATTTGTCCAAAGTGAAGTGTTTTCATTGTCACGAACATGGAAATTTCGCCACTAACTGTCCATAGAAGAAGAAGAATAAGCAGGCTGCTGGATTTGCAGATGGAGAGGCCTTAGCCTCACAATTTGAGTTGGATTTTTCTTTGATCGCATGCTTGGTTTCAAGCTGCATGGGATTAGTGTGGTATCTTGACAGTGGTGCGTCTTTCCATATGACGGGGGATAAAGAGTTGTTTAGTGACTTGGAGGAGAAGGACCTCCATATGCATATAGAGATGAGCGACGATGGTCGGTACAGTGCGACTGGCATTGGGAACATTACCTTTGAGAGGGAGTTAGGTAATCCATTCTTGTTGAAGAATTTCATGCATGTTCTAGGTCTGAAGACGAACTTGGTCTCAATCGCAATGCTAAAATACAAGGGTTATGATGTTGTTTTCAATGAGGGAAAAGGCTTCCTTCGACATAAAACAACGGGTCAAACCAAGAAGATAGGGGTTTGAATTAAGAATCTCTACAAGCTGGAGGTAGATGGTTGCACTGCAATGGTGGGCAAAGTAGAAGAAGTGGTGAGCAGCGATGGGGGCGAATTATGGCACAAGAGATTGGGCCATCTTCACCATGGCGCTTTGAAGATTTTGTAGCAAATTTATACTGGACTTCCCAAGGGTACTCTTGCACAGTTAGATCAGTGCAAGGGATGTAAAATGGGTAAGTTTGTGAAGACCACCTTTCATGAGAAGGAGAACCGTGCTTCGGTGATCCTAGGGAGAATTCACAAAGACGTGTGTGGAACATTCTCGGTTGCTTCAACAACAAGAAATAGGTATTATGTGATATTTGTTGATGATTATTCTTGTAGATGCTAGATCTTCTTCATGCAGAAGAAGAGTGAAACGTTCTCAAAGTTCTGTGAGTTCAAGGCATTAGTGGAGAAGGAGTCGGGGAAGTAGGTGAAAGCTCTAAGGAGCGATAATGGTGGTGAATACATCTAAGGGTGAATTCAAAGTCTTCTGTAGCAAAGAAGGATTTCGAAGAGAACTCATAGTGCCTCATTGTTAGGTCCCTATATTACTAGTATAGTCCCTTATTGTTGTTAGTGTAACCCCCTTATTGTTATTATTGTACCCTTATTGATAGCACATTATGAGGATACAAAGAGCAACACCTTCTTTAGCCAATTGATAAATCTCAAACAAAAGGGTTTAGTGGGGCAACACATTGAGGAATTACAAAAATTGAATATAAGGGTAACTAATATTCCAGAGGAACACAGGATCGATCTCTTCATAGGCACTTTAAAGGATAATATCCAACATGAAGTTCGCGTTTTGGAACCAGATTCATTGGAGAAGGCATTCAGGTTGGCAAGAAAATTTGAATGTAAAATAATGGCGACAAGGAAGCCTACCACTCAATTATATAAAGAAGGAAGTGTTACTACGCCTAGATTTCCACAACCTACAAGGTTGACACCACAACAATTGGAAGAAAAAAGAGCAAAAGGGCTTTGCTACATTTGTGATAGAAAATACACTAAAGGTCATAAGTGTGCTGAGAAGAAATTATTTTACATAGATTGTGAAGAGGAAGAAGAAATGAACAAGAAGAGGATATACACCAGGAACCAGCCCTAGAAGAGGAAGAAATGAATCCGACCATATCATGTAATGCACTGGCAGGAATTACCACTCCTCAAACTCTCAAGATAGAAGGACATATCAAGAAGAAAAGGGTAATAGTGTTGATTGATTCAGGTAGCACCCATAATTTTATTCATTATAAGGTAGCTAAGGAATTAAATTGTTTCCTATACCCAGCACCAGAATGTCAAGTGATGGTTGCAAATGGAGGAACTATAAATTTCTCTGGAAAATGCCATAATATCAAGCCAACCATGGGGGAATATGTATTGACTAGTCCAATGCTTTCCATTCCTATGGGAGGTGCTGATGTTGTACTAGGAGTACAATGGTTACAATCTTTGGGGACGGTAGCTTTTAATTTTCAAGAACTTTTCTTGAAATTTTTTTCAGAAGGAAAGGAAGTCGAATTACGAGGTATTGTAGGGAAGCCAGGAAAGATAATAAGCTCTAATTTCATGAAAAAGCTTCTAAATAAATAAAAATGAGGCGTAATTGCACAATTATGCTTACTAGAAGTTCCAACATCAAAATCATCTATTTCTGCAGATCTCCAACAAGTCTTGGACAATCATTCCAAGGTGTTTGAAACTCCCAAAGGACTCCCACCTATTCGTGATCATGATCATGCTATTCATTTGATTCCAGGAAGTGTTCCTCCAAACATCAGGCCTTATAGATATCCTCACTTCCAAAAGAGCGAAATTGAACGTATGATTGCAGAAATGTTAGAGGCGGGTATAATTCAACCCAGTCAAAGTTCTTTCTCTGCTCCTGTAGTATTGGTATACAAGAAGGATGGATCATGGCGAATGTGTCCAGATTATAGGGAGCTCAATAAGCTCACCATTAAAGACAAATTTCCCATTCCTGTGATTGATGAATTATTGGATGAATTACACGGAGCAATTTATTTTACCAAGTTGGATCTTCGTTCAGGATATCATCAAATTAGAATGAAGACTGAAGATATTCCAAAAACAACATTTCGAACTCATGAGGGTCATTATGAATTTTTGGTCATGCCTTTTGGCCTTACCAATGCACCTTCTACATTGCAAGGGTTGATGAATTCCATTTTCAAACCCTTCCTTAGAAAATTTGTGCTAGTATTTTTTGATGATATACTAATCTACAACAGGTCTTGGAAGGATCATGTTGAACATGTTGACAGGGTGCTCAAACTATTGCAGGAGGAACAATTATATGCAAAAAAATCCAAATGTTTCTTTGGAGTACAAGAGGTGGAATATCTGGGTCATATTGTATCTCACGAGGGTGTTAAAGTAGACCCCAACAAAATTAAAGCCATTAAGGAATGGAAAGTCCCCACAACCATAAAGAAGTTGCGAGGATTTCTCGGGTTAACAGGGTATTATCGCAAGTTTGTTAAGAATTATGGGAGAATAGCAGCACCTCTAACAACATTATTGAAGAAAGATGCATTTTCATGGACTCCTGAAGCAACTGAGGCCTTTGAACATCTTAAAGAGGCAATGTGCCTAGCACCGGTCTTAGCTACGCCAGACTTCACAAAAACCTTTATTGTGGAATGTGATGCCTCAGGAAATGGAATTGGTGCAGTTTTAATGCAGGAAGGAAGACCCATTGCTTTTGAAAGTCATCCAATCTAAGGAAAGTATTTACAGAAACCTATTTATGAGAAGGAAATGTTAGCAATACCGCATGCACTAAAGAAATGGCGAACTTACCTAATGGGAAGACACTTCAAGGTAAAAATTGATCATGATAGTCTTAAACACTTTTTGGAACAAAGACTATCTTCAGAAGAGCAGCAAAAATGGGTCACAAAGATGTTGGGTTATGACTTTGAAATAATCTACAAAAAAGGAATGCTTAATGTTGTTGTAGATGCACTCTCAAGAAAGAATGAAGAGGTGGAAGCATTGCTTTGTGCCATTTCTATTATCCAACCAGATTGGATAACTGAAGCAAGAGATGAATGGAAGAAGGACAAAGATGTATGGACACTCATCCAAAAGTTGCAGCAAGATCCTAGTACATCCGATACATTTAGTTGGAAAAATGATTCCTTATGGTACAAAGATCGCTTATATCTTTGTAAGAATTCCCATCTAAAACAAAAGATTCTTCTGGAATTGCACACTTCTCCTTTAGGAGGACACTCGGGATTTTTAAAAACTTACCACATGGTGAAGAAAGAATTTTTTTGGGATGGCCTTAAATCTGATATTCAAAAGTTTGTGACGGAATGTTTGGTTTGCCAGCAGAATAAAGTTGAGACAATTAAGACCCCGGGACTTCTACAACCTTATCCATTCCAAGTCAACGTTGGGAGGAGATTTCAATGGATTTTATCACAGGTTTACCTAAGTCCGAAGGAAAGAATGTCATCATGGTGGTAGTTGATAGACTTACCAAGTATGCACACTTTTGTGCACTATCTCATCCATTTAAAGCAAGTACAGTTGCTACTACATTTATGGACATAATTCAAAAGCTACATGGAAGCCCAAGGGTTATTGTGAACGACAGAGATCCAATTTTTACTGGAAATTTTTGGACGAAGTTATTTTCTTGTTTGGGTACTCAATTCGCTCATAGCTCATCTTATCATCCTCAATCTGATGGTCAAACTGAGATAGTAAATAAATGTTTGGAAGGATATCTTCGTTGTTTTGTATCTGATAAACAAACACAATGGGTCAAGTGGTTACCTCTCGCTGAATGGTGGTATAACACTTCCTTCCATACCGCAGCAAAAATGACCCCATTTATGGCACTTTATGGATATCATCCACCATCGATCACATCATATTTAAGGGAAAATTTGAAGGTTCAAGCAGTGGAAGATCACGTCGAGCATCAGCAAGAAGTTCTCCAACTCTTAAAGGATAACCTGAATTTGGCACAAAATCGAATGAAACAACAGGCAGATCAACATCGCAGCGAGAGAAGTTTTGATGTAGGAGATTGGGTATTTTTACTGCTACAACCATATAAACAAATGTCCCTCAAGCAAGCTAAGAAGGATAATAAATTATCGCCAAAGTACTATGGTCCTTACAAGGTGTTGCAAAACATTGGTACTATGGCATACAAATTGGAGCTTCCTGCTTCTTCGCGAGTACATCCAGTTTTCCATGTTTCATGCTTAAAGAAGGTTATAGGTGAAAATCTTCCGGTTCAAACAATATTTCCAGAACTTGATGAGGAAGGAAAAATCATATTGGAACCTGAAGCAGTCATGGAAACAAGAACTCGACAGCTACGAAATCGATCAATTTCAGAGTATCTCATCAAGTGGAAGAACTTACCCACCGAAGATTCTACATGGGAGGATGAGAATTTTATACAGAAGCACCCAGAGCTACTCAAGCGTTGAGGACAACACTTTTTTGAAGGAGAGGGGCATGTTAGGTCCCTATATTACTACTATAGTCCCTTATTGTTGTTAGTGTAACCCCCTTATTGTTATTATTGTACCCTTGTAACCCCCATTTTGTTATTATTGTGCCCTTAAATTATTATTGTTAGTTCGGCTAGGATTACATTGTGGCCCACTAGGATTACATTATGGCCCCATGGACTCCTATATATAGAAAGGAAGTTTTGTAAATTGTAGCATCCAAGAATTGTTCATTTATGTAATGTATTGGAGGTTGCCCCCTCGAAGTGTCTCATTTCTAAGGCGTTGATATCTCTTTTCTTCTATTTTTGGAGCTAGTTACACAACACTCATAACCCACAGTAGAATGGGGTCATGGAGAGAAAGAACAGAACGATCGTGGGTGTTTCATGAGCGATGCTGCATGACCAGGGCCTACCGATGCACTTGTGGGCGGAAGCATGCAACACTGTGGTTTATGTGCAAAATCTTTGTCCTCATAGAGTACTTGGAATGAGTACACCCGAAGAAGCATTTTCTGGTAAGAAGCCTGATATTTCTCATTTGAAGATTTTTGGCTCACCTGTTTACATTCATGTGAAGAAGGATGCCAGGAAGAAGCTGGAGCTGACTGTAGAAGTTGGGATATTTGTGGGGTACATAGAAACACCCCATAACTATTGTGTGTATTTTCCAAACAGTCGGATGACTGTTGTTCGACGGGATATAAAATTCAATGAGGTGAAAGCCATGAAGTTGTCGCTTGAGAGGGAGCTACACTTGCATGCGGAAGAGGAACTTCTTGTTCCCAAAGATGAGCCTTTGGATGTGGATCAGCCACAGGAGGAGATTCATGGAGTGGAGGAGTCCACTCATGCAGAACCAAACATCAGAAAAGGCAGAAAGCATACAACAGAAGCTGAGAGACTGAAGCATGTTGCGGCACAAAATGTCAGAGTCCCTACATCACAGCGCAGATAGAGACAGTCACCTAGCCGATATAATGGATACATGGCTCTTATGAGCAAGTGTTTTGTGACAGAGCCATCTTCTTTTGAAGAAGAAGCACAGGAGCCCACATGGGTAGATGCCATGGTGGAGGAGTATGACTCCATTGTCAGAAACAGTGCTTGGGAGATTGTTCCAAGACTGGTGGGAAAATCAGTTGTAGGATCAAGATGGATCTACAAAGTAAAGCAAGATGCTGATGGGAGCGTCGAGAAGTATAAGGCAAGATTTGTTGCCTAGGGCTTCTCACAGATTAAGGGGATTGACTATGAAGAAACCTTTTGACCTGTCGCACGGTATTCTTCCATACGGACCATCCTTTCTCTCTCAGCACAGATGGGTTGGCACCTTCATCAGATGGATGTGAAGACTGCGTTCCTTAATGGGATCATTGCGGAAGAGGTGTACATTGAGTAGCCTGATGGATTTTATATCTTCAGTAGCGAGTCGCATGTGTGCAGGCTCAAAAGAGCGTTGTATGGGCTGAAACAAGCACCCCGTGCTTGGTATACTCGGATCGACAGCTATTTCACTGGACTTGGCTTCACCAAGAGTGAGGTGGATGCAAAACTGTACCAGATTGTGATTGAGGGTAAGCTTTTAATCATTGTACTTTATGTTGATGATTTAATACTAACAGGTGATGATAAATTGATACACTCATGCAAGGAAGATCTTGCAAAGGAGTTTGAGATGAAGGATTTGGGCCTCCTTCATTATTTCCTTGGATTGGAAATATAGCAGCAGGAAGGTGAACTATTTGTGTCTCAAGGAAAGTATGCCCGGGAGATTCTGGAGAAGTTTCACATGCAAGACTGCAAGCCTATCGACACTCCTCTTCTAGGAAATTGGAAGAAAGAGGATGCTACATCGGCAGAGGTAGTTGATGCCACTGTTTATTGATATTTGGTGGGTTTGCTCATGTATTTAGTCAATACAAGACCATACATATGCTATGCGGTGAACCAACTTTCACAAACGATGGTTAAGCCTACCAAGCTCTTTTGGAAGGCAGGAAAGCATGTCCTCAGGTATCTCAGGGGCACATCTGAGTATGGTTTATAGTACAGACAGATGAATGAGGTGAAGTTGCATGGCTTCACGAATGCAGATTGGGCAGAAAGCCCAACAGACAGAAAGAGCACATTAGGAGGGATTTTTCAGTATCGGATCTACGACAGTTTCTTGGTACAGTAGGAAAAAAATATTTGTGGCACTCAGTTCAGCAGAAGTGGAATACATGGCATCAATTTTAGCTGCATGTGAGGCTATCTGGATGAAGAAGATCTTGTTTGGTTTGTTCGGTTCACATTTAGATCCCACAGTGATTCATTGTGATAATCAGAGTTTCATTAAACTCTCGGTTAATCTTGTGTTTCATGATAGATCTAAACATATTGATATCCAATATCATCATATCAGATATTGTGTGTAGTGGAAGATCATGTTGCTTCAGTACATTCCTACGGAGGATCAGGATGCAGATATTCTGACGAAGGTGCTCACCAGGAGAAAATTCAAATACCATAGAGGCAGGATCGGGGTGAAAGATAATCCCTATCTTGTTTAGAGGGAGTGTTGAGATTCAACAAGATGATGAGCTTAGTGAAAAGAGTCGCCTTCACTAAGTGGGCACGTAGGCTATTTTTGGCGCAAGTCTATTTTTAAACTATGTCTATTTTTAGACATGATGATCATATTTCAGAAGTTGCAGGATGCTATTTGTGGATGGTTGATCAAGTTGAAAAAATAGATGAAATTCTATTTTTAGAATATTGGGCGAAGTCTATTTATAGATCGTCAATCTAAAAATAGATGCATGTCGATTCTTATTAGCTCTTAATAATAATTAGACTCTAAACAACGACTTATTCTCTTGGAGCACTTCAGTTCAGTGCATAGATGTGGCACATCAGCTGACAGAAGGAATTACGATATTCCTAAGGGTTTACTGGAGCTAATGCATGGAGGACTCAGTTAGAACTCAAGTGGTAGAGTTATGACACAGTTGGAAGAAGTAGTTATGGAGTTGTATTAGTTTAACTCAGTTAGACTCAGTTGAGCTAGTTGTATCTAGTCTAACTGATTGATACACTAGTAAGTGTGGAGTGAATTAATTAGTTAATTAATTCATAAATAATAACTCATTAATCAACTGAATAATACATCAGTTAACTATAGTGCATGGCAGTTTCAGTGGAGACCAGTGGAGAGATAGGTGAAAGGGCAAGATAGACTATCTGTTGTGACTATAGTGATGCATTGATTGCATCACACACACATTGGATTTTCCAATGAGGATTGCGCAGTCAAGGATGGAGTAATTTCGAATTCATTCGTAGCCATTGCTCACAGATTTGCGTAGTTATGAAAACTTGGCAGTAAGTAAAGATCGGTGCATGGATTTGCAAGATTAGGCCTGATTAGTGTATGACGATTGTACTGTACTGAGAGCTTGTGATAAGCTTTGTATGCTTGTATGATATTTTCATATGATCTCCATGTTACATAATATATAGGTGTGGTTTTCAGCTTTAGGCTTTCCCAGTTAAAAACTGTGTTATGTGTGATTGATAATTTTTGTTTATGCTTCACATGTGTGTGCAATTACTTTTTCCAAAAAAGATTAACAAGTGGAATAGATTCAGTATCTTGCATAAAGTTAAATAGTGTGAGATCAGGTGGATCTTGGACATATGCATTCTTAGTGCATATAATTTCTACATATGGTAAGCGACAGAGATCCCATTTTTACTGGAAATTTTTGGACGAAATTATTTTCTTGTTTGGGTATTCAACTAGCTCATGGCTCATATTATCATCCTCAATATAATGGTCAAACTAAGATAGTGAAAAAATGTTTAGAAGGATATCTTCATTGTTTTGTGTCTGATAAAAAAACACAATGGGTCAAGTGGTTACCTCTGGCGGAATGGTGGTATAACACTTACTTCCATACTGCAGCAAAAATGACCCCATTTATGGCACTTTATGGATATCATCCACTGTCCATCACATCATATTTAAGAGAAAAGTCTAAGGTGAAAACAGTGGAAGATCACATCGAACAAAAATCTCTCCAACTCTTAGAGGATAACCTCAATTTGGGACAAAATCGAATGAAACAACAGGCAAATAAACATTACAGCAAGAGAAGTTTTGATGTAGGAGACTGGGTATTTTTACGGCTACAACCATACAAACAAATGTCCCTCAAGCAAGCTAAGAAGGATAATAAATTATCGCCAAAATACTATGGTCCTTACAAGGTGTTGCAAAATATTGGTACTATGGCATATGTGGATCATGTTAGCCCCCTATTAATTTTTTGACAAGCAAACAGGGGGCCGAACTGTCTTTGAGCTGTCAAGGAATGCATTCCCTCTGAAAACACATCATCTCGAAGCCTCCTTGTGCTTTTCACCTTTGGGGAATCCTCACCGCTGTTCCCAGTTTTGAAGCCTCTTTGTTTGTGAACAAGAATGCCCAAAAAGCCTCTTTCTCCCCTATTTCACACCTTTTAAACCTAATTTTCACCCCCTTGTCTCCCCTTATAATTCCCTTCTGACCTTTTAAAATCATCCTATTTCCCCTTTGAACCTTACAAATACCCTTTGTTTGGCTTGAAGACCCCTTATTCTCCTTACCGAATCCCTTTCCTGGCCTTAAAAAGCATTGAAAATAGGCCAGAAGACCCACTTTTTCTTTATGCAGGCTAAGCCCCTTTCGGCCAGCCCCCTCAAACCACTTCCCCATATGCCCTGCACCCAGGACCAAGAGCTTAAGCCTGGGCACTTATCGCAGTCAGAGATTTTGGGGCGAGCACATTTCTTTGTTAATCTTAAAACCCCCGATGTGATTGGGCTTCATTCTATGAACTCCTGCGGAGATCTCGACCGTAGATTTACAAAGATCTGACGGCCAGTGCAAATGGCATCGCATAATCGCAACACTGCTCCAATCGCAATTGCAATTTTTAAAGTGTGCCGCCCGCCGCACTCCCCGACTGCGATCCTCCGACTATAATCTCTATCGTCGATTTCACTTTGATCTGACGATCCTTATTTCTCTCGCTCCACTCTTTTACCCCTTGTCCGTATCCCCACCGATTGAGTCTCCGTTGTCGATCTCATCTCATATCGGATGGCTGGCACTCAATCGTGCATTGCCAATCGCAAGTTCTAAAGGTGTTACCCTCTGTCCCTTCCGATTGCGATCCACCGATCCAATCGTGACCGTCCGTTTGATCTAGATCTACGACCCACAATGTATCGCACATTTCACCATTTCATTTCATCGATTGTCCCCATTAACTCCATCAGGTGATCCCAACCGTCGATCTCCTCCTGAGATCCGACGGCTCACATTAAATCGCCCTCTGCCTTAACCGGGTCCCACCATTCCTCCAGGCCTCCACAACATTCCTTCCGCCACTCCCTGGATTTCTTGATGAGTTTATCGTATTGTGCAGGGTTGTTACAGAGTGATGATTTCACTCTAGGTTCCAAAATCACGGTCGCTGTGATTTGGAACGCTGAGAGGTTATTGTAGTAGTAGTCAGAGTATCAGTGTCGAAGACCTGCAACGACAGAAACATAAGATTGAAGACAATTTGGGGATTTCGGCTAAGATTGATTATCAAAAGCCCCTCCTCCAAATTAAATCAGAACTAGAGAAAATCATGAAGATCTATAGGCAGAAAAGCCTCTACTGCCACATAAGAAGCAAATCGATTCCTCTCCGCCAACATTTCGCCATCTGTGACAACGACCGCCTCAACTCCACCTCGTCAGTGAACAATTCACGATTCAGCCCTAGTGGCCTTTTACTTCCATTTTAGTTTGTTACTTTTAAATTTTGAGTGGAATTCACCTTCCACTCCTGCATTTTACTTTCTGTCAGAAACTGTTATTTAATATTTTTTTTAAAAATAGCTGTGAGCCTAACTGTCAATGATGAGATGCCCCTATCCCTCATCATGAATTTTGGTTATTTTTGATGGAGACCTCAAATTGATTTCCAGCACGCGAGGAAGATATTTTTCCAAAAAATATCTTCTCGCACATGTTTCTGAGGCTTCTATATAAGCCAGAACTAAATAGAAAAAAGGGTTCCAGATTTTCTGAAGAATTTGCTGTGAAAGAGTTTCTTGTATGCATTTTGTTGAAGTTTTAATACAAATGTGAAGAGCCCGTTGGGTCTCAACGATAAGGATTTTGCCTTTAATGAGGATTCTGGTCTTGATGCTTTATAGTTTTTAATTCTGTCTTATGTGATATAGTTTAGCTGTTCATTTCACTATTTCCATCCATCTTGTATCATGCTCTGGAATGTGAGTGGCTCACTAGTTCTGGTATGAATTTATCACAATCGATACTAATGCTAAACCTGTCTAGCTCTCTAAATATGGCTCAGTCATGATATGTTGTTTCATTTTCAACTTTATCCACGTTTCTTCTATATTAATTGCTATGGGATGTTATTTTTTGAAAGCTATGGACATGTATGGATTGTTATTATATTAAGCCCATATCATGTTCAGATATGTTTGTGGAATTTCATCTCATTAGTAGTTAGTATTCCTTCTATATTTCTTACACAGCACGCCGTTTGATTTTCAATCTCTGTAAAGAATTTTTAGAATCCAGCCCTCCTTACAACAAGCTGTCTTTGAGTTGTCTGATACATTTATATTGAGAATTCATTCCTTGCCTCTCCAGTGTTCCTTTCATTATTCTGAGTTTGTGAATATTATAGTTCCATCTACATTGATCTTTCCTGTTAAAACTGAAATAGAAAAAGAGCCTTGTTCTGTTAATTGTCCTTGTTATATCATACTACTCCTTGCTATATAAGATGTCCTAGGCACTGGTCTTTCACAACTCAAGGATGTCTCTAGGATTGAAAAAATCTTTATGGCGCCGTTGTCGGGGAACGAAGTTAAGAAAATTTGAATCCCTAGTCCTCGACAAAATCTTTATTCACTCTTCAGAAAGGTGAGCATGAAGAGTTGAGAGTTGTAGATCCCTCACCTTGGAGACTCCACAGTTCCTAAATGATTAAAAGACTTCACTGGTGATCAGTAGGCCGCCGATTATCTTGGTTTCATGAGACTCCACTAGGAGACCATGTCGCAGTACAAAATCAACCATGCTAAAGACCAAGCCACTTCACCAATGGAAGACTCTGAGTAGTTTGCAAAAATGCATCCAAGTTTCATAGTAGAGTGTCAAGATGTAATGTCACGTGGCTTGGTAGAACTGAAAGTGGAGGACCTTCCACGAGCTATTCTTCTTAGCTCAAGTTTCAAACCTGTGCTTAAGAAAATATTTCTAGAATTGGTGGTTGAAAGATATGAAGCTGAGATCGAATTTTTGAACTCACAAGAAAAATCATATCAGTTCAGAGACCTGAGAGCCTTTTTGGAAAGTCTCCCTCCCCCTAAGAAATAAGAAATTTCACTGCCTTTCGGAGTACAAGAAGAAGATGATCCGGTTCTCAAGAGCCACATTGAAAACGCAGTGGAAGATGTAGAAATCAAAGCGGCCAAGGATAAAGACAACCTACCAGTCATGGAAGGCCTGAAAGAAAAAAGTGTACATCATGTGTTCATTGATCCTGTGGCAGAATATATGGAGGCCCTGATTAGCTCAAATTCTCCAATAACGCAAAACATGACAGAGCTCCAAGAGGACTCAGCAGCAATGTACGATGAGTCCGCCAGTTCAGAAGATGAAGGAGACACTCTACCCCAAGAGAGTCTTCTTCTCAATCCAGCGGAAGAAGAAGAGATCCTGGTTGAAGCCTGCCTGCCAAATATTCATAACCAGGTATCCTTTCATGATCCTTATTCTCATTTCCTGCAAACATTTAAGGAAGGATCAAAGGTATTTTTGAGCAGCATGTTGCAGACAAAAAGAAAATTTTTTGAAGCTGCTGACGAAGAACAGAAAGAGTGGGAAAAGCTTTGCCTATCCAGCCTTTTCAAGGAGCTGGGAAGAATAGACCAGTCATGGGATCACTTGATGGACTGGTTGAATTGGAAGACAATGTTTGTAAGCTAGGCTTGTAAATAGTCTAGTTAGAGTAGGGTAGGTAGGAAAAGCTCAATAAAGCTCAGTCTGTGAGCATGTAGTTAGTTGTTTTAATTTCTGCAAAGTCCAGCAAGCCAGACAGTCTAATCCTGGCTTGGATGTTTTTCAATTTCTGTTTTAGAATATAGAGAAGAAGTCTGCTAGACTGTTTAATCCTAGCAGATGTATTTTAGGTAGAGAAAATGTGAGAAAAATAGTTTAATCTAGTCTCATGGAGTAATAAGGGTAGAAGTAGAATAGGTTTATTTTTCCTGTTTGAAAATTGATGATGTAGGTGGTCTACGAAGTTCTCGAAAAATCCAAGGATGAACGTGCCATCCCCAGGTGGAGCCCATGTTGATCATGTTAGCCCCCTATTAATATTTTGACAAGCAAACAGGGGGCCGAACTGTCTTTGAGCTTTCAAGGAATGAATTCCCTATGAAAACACATCATCCTCGAAGCCTCCTTGTGCTTTTTACCTTTGGGGAATCCTCATCGCTGTTCCCAGTTTTGAAGCCTCTCTGTTTGTGAACAAGAATGCCCAAAAAGCCTCTTTTCCCCCTATTTCACACCTTTTAAACCTCTATTTTCACCCCCTTTTCTCCCCTTCTAATTCCCTTATGACCTTTCAAAATCATCCTATTTCCCCTTTGAACCTTACAAATACCCTTTGTTTGGCTTGAAGACCCCTTATTCTCCCTATCGAATCCCTTTCCTGACCTTAAAAGGCATTGAAAATAGGCCAGAAGACCCAGTTTTTCTTTATGCAGGCTAAGCTCCTTTCCGCCAGCCCCCTCGAACCACTTCTCCATATGCCCTGCGCCCAGGACGAGGCGCTTAAGCCTAGGCGCTTATCGCAGTCGGAGATTTTGGGGCGAGCGCATTTCTTTGTTAATCTTAAAACCCCTAATGCGATTGGGCTTCGTTCTATGAAATCCCATGGAGATCTTGACCGTAGATTTACAAAGATCTGACGGCCAGTGTGAATCACATCGCATAATCGCAACACCACTCCAATCACAATCGCAATTTTTAAAGTGTGCCAGCTGCCGCACTCCCCGATTGCGATCCTCCGATTGTAATCTCCGCCATCGATTTCCCTTTGATCTGACGATCCTTATTTCTCCCGCTCCACTCCTTTACCCCCCATCCGTCTCCTCGCCGATTGAGTCTCCTCCGTCGATCTCGTCTCAGATCGGACGGCTGGTGCTCAATCGCGCATCGCCAATCGCAAGTTATAAAGGTGTTACCCTCCATCCCTTCCGATTGCGATCCACTGACCCAATCGTGACCGTCTGTTTGATACAGATCTACAGCCCACAATGTATCGCACATTTCACCATTTCTCTTCATCCGTTGTCCCCATTAACTCCATTAGGTGATCCCAACCGTCGATCTCTTCCTGAGATCCGATGACTCACATTAAATCGCCCTCCGCCTTAACCAGGTCCCACCGTTCCTCTAGGCCTCCACAACATTCCTTCCGCCACTCCTTGGATTTATTGAAGAGCTTATCGTATTGTGCAGGGTTGTTACAGAGCGATGATTTCACTCTAGGTTCCACAATCACGTTCATTGTGATTCGGAACGCCGAGAGGTTATTGTAGCAGAAGTCAGAGTATCAATGTCGAATACCTGCCACAGCAGAAACATAAGATTGAAGACAATTTGGGGATTTCAGCTAAGATTGATTATCAAAAGCCCCTCCTCCAAATTAAATCAGAACTAGAGAAAATCATGAAGATATACAAGCAGAAAAGCCTCTACTACCACATTAGAGGCAAATCGATTCCTCTCTGCCAACATTCTGCCATCTGTGATAGCGACCGCCTCAACTCCACCTTGTTAGTGAACAATTCATGATTCGACCCTAGTGGCCTTTTACTTCCATTTTAGTTTGTTACTTTTAAATTTCGAGTGGAATTCACCTTCCACTCCTGCATTTTACTTTTTGTCAGAAAATGTTATTTATTATTTTTGTTTAAAAACAGCCGTTAGCCTAACTGTCAATGATGAGATGCCCCTATCCCTCATCATGAATTTTGGTTATTTTTTATGGAGACCTCAAATTGATTTCCAGCACGTGGGGAAGATATTTTTCCCAAAAATATCTTCTCGCTCATGTTTCTGAGGCTTCTATATAAGCCAGAACTAAAGAGAAAAAAGGGTTCTATATTTTTTGAAGAATTTGCTGTGAAAGAGTTTCTTGTATGCATTTTGTTGAAGTTTTAATACAAATGTGAAGAGCCCGTTGGGTCTCAACGATAAGGAGTTTTACCTTTAATGAGGATTCTGGTCTTGATGCTTTATAGTTTGTAATTCTGTCTTATGTGATATAGTTTAGCTGTTCATTTCACTATTTCCATCCTTCTTGTATCATGCTCTGGAATGCGAGTGGCTCACTGGTTCTGGTATGAATTTGTCACAATCAATACTCATGCTAAACTTGTCTAGCACTTTAAATATGGCTCAGTCATGATATGTTGTTTCATTTTCAACTTCATCCACATTTCTTCTATATTAAGTGCAATGGGATTTTATTTTTTTAAAGTTATGGAAATTTATGGATTCTTATTATCTTAAGCCCATATCATGTTCAAATATGTTTGTGGAATTTCATCTCATTAGTAGTTAGTATTCCTTCTATATTTCTTACATAGCACACCGTCTAATTTTCAATCTCTGTAAAGAATTTTTAGAATTCATCCCTCCTTACAACAAGCTATCTTTGAGTTGCCTGATACATTTATATTGAGAATTCACTCCTTGCCTCTGCAGTGTTCCTTTCATTATGCTGAGTTTGTGAATATTTTGGTTCCATCTACATTGATCTTTCTTGTTAAAACTGAAATAGCAAAAGAGCCTTGTTCTGCTAATTGTCCTTGTTATATCATACTGCTCCTTGCTATATAAGATGTCCTAGGAACTGGTATTTCACAACTCAAGGCTGTCTCTAGGATTGATAACATATTTCTGGCACCGTTTTCGGGGAACGAAGTTAAGAAAATTTGAATCCCTGGGCCTCGACAAAATCTTTATTCACTCTTTAGAAAGGTGAGCATGAAGAGTTGAGAGTTGTAAATCCCTCACCTTGGTGACTCCATAGTTCCTAAATGATTAAAAGACTCCACTGGTGATCAGTAGGCTGCCGATTATCTTGGTTTCACGAGACTCCACTGGGAGACCATGTCGCAGTACGAAATCAGCCATGCTAAAGACCAGGCCACTTCACCAATGGAAGACTCTGAGCAGTTTGCAGAAATGCATCCAAGTTTCATAGTAGAGTGTCGAGATGTAATGTCACGTGGCTTGGCAGAACTGAAAGTGGAGGAACTTCCATAGGATATTCTTCTCAGCTCAAGTTTCAAACCCGTGCCTAAGAAAATATTTCTAGAATTGGTGGTTGAAAGATATGAAGTTGAGATTGAATTTTTGAACTCACAAGAAAAATCATATCAGTTCAGAGTCCCGAGAGCCTTTTTGGAAAGTCTCCCTCCCCCTAAGAAAGAAGAAATTTCACTGCCTTTTGGAGTACAAGAAGAAGATGATCCGGTTCTCAAGAGCCACATTGAAAGCACAATGGAAGATGCAAAAATCAAAGTGGCCAAGGATAAAGACAACCTACCAGTCATGGAAGGCCTGAAAGAAAAAAGTGTACATCATGTGTTCATTGATTCTGTGGCAGAATATATGGAGGCCCTGATTAGCTCAAATTCTCCAGTAGCGCAAAACATGACAGAGCTCCAAGAGGACTCAGCAGCAATGTACGATGAGTCCGCCAGTTCAGAAGATGAAGGAGACACTCTACCCTAAGAGAGTCTTCTTCTCAATCCAGCGGAAGAAGAAGAGATCCTGGTTGAAGCCTGCCTGCCAAATATTCATAACCAGGTATCCTTTCATGATCCTTATTCTCATTTCCTGCAAACATTTAAGGAAGGATCAAAGGTATTTTTGAGCAGCATGTTGCGGACAAAAAGAAAATTTTTTGAAGCTGCTGACGAAGAACAGAAAGAGTGGGAAAAGCCTTGCCTATCCAGCCTTTTCAAGGAGCTGGGAAGAATAGACCAGTCATGGGATCACTTGATGGACTGGTTGCATTGGAAGACAATGTTTGTAAGCTAGGCTTGTAAATAGTCCAGTTAGAGTATGGTAGGTAGAAAAAGCTCAATAAAGCTCAGTCTATGAGCATGTAGTTAGTTGTTTTAATTTCTACAAAGTCCAGCAAGCCAGACAGTCTAATCCTGGCTTGGATTTTTTTCAATTTCTGTTTTAGAATATAGAGAAGAAGTCTGCTAGACAGTTTAATCCTAGAAAATGTAGTTTAGGTAAAGAAAATGTGAGACCAACAGTTTAATCTGGTCTCATGGAGTAATAAGGGTAGAAGTAGAATAGGTTTATTTTTCCTGTTTGAAAATTGATGATGTAGGTGGTCTGCGAAGTTCTCGACACTTCCAAGGATGAACGTGCCATCCCCAGGTGGAGCTAGTGTTGATCATGTTAGCCCCCTATTAATTTTTTGACAAGAAAACAGGGGGCCGAACTGTCTTTGAGATTTAAAGGAATGCATTCCCTCTGAAAACACATCATCCTCAAAGCCTCCTTGTGCTTTTTAACTTTGGGGAATCCTCACTGTTGTTCCCAGTTTTGAAGCCTCTCTTTTTGTGAACAAGAATGCCCAAAAATCCTCTTTTCCCCCTATTTTACACCTTTTAAACCTCTGTTTTCACCCCCTTGTCTCCCCTTCTGATTCCCTTCAGAACTTTCAAAATCATCCTATTTCCCCTTTGAACCTTACAAATACCCTTTGTTTGGCTTGAAGACCCCTTATTGTCCCTACCGAATCCCTTTCCTGGCCTTAAAAAGCATTGAAAATAGGCCAGAAGACCCACTTTTTCTTTATGCAGGCTAAGCCCCTTTCGGCCAACCCCCTCGAACCACTTCCCCATATGCGCTGCGCCCAGGACTAGACGCTTAAGCCCGGGCGCTTATCGCAGTCGGAGATTTTGGGGCGAGCACATTTCTTTGTTAATCTTAAAACCCCCGATGCGATTGGGCTTCGTTCTATGAACTCCCACGGAGATCTCGACCATAGATTTACAAAGATCTGAAGGCCAGCGTGAATCACATCGCATAATCAAAAAACTGCTCCAATCGCAATCACAATTTTTAAAGTGTGTCGCCCGCCGCACTCCCCGATTGCGATCCTCCGATTGTAATCTCTGCCGTCGATTTCCCTTTGATCTGACGATCCTTATTTCTCCTGCTCCACTCCTTTACCCCCCGTCTGTCTCCCCGCCGATTGTGTCTCCACCGTCGATATCATCTCAGATCGGATGGCTGGAGCTCAATTGCGCATCGCCAATCGCAAGTTATAAAGGTATTACCCTCCGTCCCTTTCGATTGCGATCCACCGATCCAATCGTGACCGTCCGTTTGATCCAGATCTACGGCCCACAATGTATCACGCATTTCACCATTTCTTTTCATTTGTTGTCCCCATTAACTCCATCAGGTGATCCCAACTGTCGATCTCTTCCTAAGATCCAACGGCTCACATTAAACCGCCCTCCGCCTTAACCGAGTCCCACCATTCCTCCAGGCCTCCACAACATTCCTTCCGCCACTCCCTGGATTTCTTGAAGAGTTTAACGTATTGTGCAGGGTTGTTACAGAGTGATGATTTCACTCTAGGTTCCACAATCACGGTCACTGTGATTCGGAACGCCGAGAGGTTATTGTAGCAACAGTCAGAGTATCAATGTCGAAGACTTGCCACGGCAGAAACATAAGATTGAAGACAATTTGGGGATTTCGGCTAAGATTGATTATAAAAAGCCCCTCCTGCAAATTAAATCAGAACTAGAGATAATCATGAAGATATACAGGTAGAAAAGCCTCTACTGCCACATCAGAGGCAAATCGATTCCTCTCCGCCAACATTTCACCATCTGTGACAGCGACCGCCTCAACTCCACCTCGTCAGTGAACAATTAATGACTCGACCCTAGTGGCCTTTTACTTCCATTTTAGTTTGTTACTTTTAAATTTCGAGTGGAATTCACCTTCCACTCCTGTATTTTACTTTTTGTCAGAAACTGTTATTTAATATTTTTGTTTAAAACCGGCCGTGAGGCTAACTATCAATGATGAGATTCCCCTATCCCTCATCATGAATTTTGGTTATTTTTGATGGAGACCTCAAACTGATCTCCAGCATGCGAGGAAGATATTTTTCCCAAAAATATCATCTCGCTCATGTTTTTGAGGCTTCTATATAAGCCAAAACTAAAGAGAAAAAAGGGTTCCAGATTTTCTGAAGAATTTGCTGTGAAAGAGTTTCTTGTATGCATTTTGTTGAAGTTTTAATACAAATGTGAAGAGCCCGTTGGGTCTCAACGATAAGGAGTTTTACCTTTAATGAGGATTCTGGTCTTGATGCTTTATAGTTTGTAATTATGTCTTATGTGATATAGTTTATCTGTTCATTTCACTATTTCCATCCTTCTTGTATCATGCTCTGGAATGCAAGTGGCTCACTGGTTCTGGTATGAATTTATCACAATCGATACTCATGCTAAACCTGTCTAGTGCTTTAAATATGGTTCAGTCATGATATGTTGTTTCATTTTCAACTTCATCCACGTTTCTTCTATATTAAGTGCTATGGGATGTTATTTTTTGAAAGCTATGGACATGTATGTATTCTTATTATCTTAAGCCCATATCATGTTCAGATATTTTTGTGGAATTTCATCTCATTAGTAGTTAGTATTCCTTCTATATTTCTTACACAGTACGCCGTCTGATTTTCAATCTCTGTAAAGAATTTTTAGAATCCAGCCCTCCTTACAACAAGCTGTCTTTGAGTTATCTAATACATTTATATTGAGAATTCAATCCTTGCCTCTGCAGTGCTCCTTTTATTATGCTGAGTTTGTGAATATTCTGGTTCCATCTACATTGATCTTTCCTGTTAAAACTGAAATAGAAAAAGAGCCTTGTTCTTCTAATTATCCTTGTTATATCATACTGCTCCTTGCTATATAAGATTTCCTAGGCACTGGTCTTTCACAACTCAAGGCTGTCTCTACGATTGACAACATATTTCTGGCTCCGTTGTCAGGGAACGAAGTTAAGAAAATTTGAATCCCTGGGCCTCGACAAAATCTTTATTCACTCTTCATAAAGGTGAGCATGAAGAGTTGAGAGTTGTAGATCCCTCACCTTGGCAACTCCACAGTTCCTAAATGATTAAAATACTTCACTGGTGATCAGTAGGCCACCGATTATCTTGGTTTCACGAGACTTCACTCGGAGACCATGTCGCAGTACAACATCAGCCATGCTAAAGACCAAGACACTTCACCAATGGAAGACTCTGAGTAGTTTGCAGAAATGCATCCAAGTTTCATAGTAGAGTGTCGAGATGTAATGTCACGTGGCTTGGTAGAACTGAAAGTGGAAGACCTTCCACGAGCTATTCTTCTCAGCTCAAGTTTCAAACCCGTGCTTAAGAAAATATTTCTAGAATTGGTGGTTGAAAGATATGAAGGTGAGATCGAATTTTTGAACTCGCAAGAAAAATCATATCAGTTTAGAGACTCAAGAGCCATTTTGGAAAGTCTCCCTCCTCCTAAGAAAGAAGAAATTTCACTGCCTTTCGGAGTACAAGAAGAAGATGATCCAGTTCTCAAGAGCCACATTGAAAACGCAGTGGAAGATGCAGAAATCAAAGCGGCCCAGAATAAAGATAGCCTACCGGTCATGGAAGGCCTGAAAGAAAAAAGTGTACATCATCTGTTCATTGATCCTGTGGCAGAATATATGGAGGCCCCGATTAGCTCAAATTCTCCAGTAGCGCAAAAAATGTCAGAGCTCCAAGAGGACTCAGCAGCAATGTACAATGAGTCAGTCGGTTCAGAAGATGAAGGAGACACTATACCCTAAGAGAGTCTTCTTCTCAATCCAGTGGAATAAGAAGAGATCCCGGTTGAAGCCTGCCTGCCAAATATTCATAACTAGGTATCTTTTCATGATCCTTATGCTCATTTCCTACAAAAATTTAAGCAAGGATCAAAGGCATTTTTGAGCAGCATTTTTCGGACAAAAATAATTTTTTTTGAAGCTGCTGACGAAGAACAGAAAGAGTGGGAACAACCCCACCTATCCAGCCTGCTCAAGGAGCTGGGCAGAATAGACCAGTCATGGGATCACTTGATGGACTGGTTGAATTGGAAGACAATGTTTTTAAGCTAGGCTTGTAAATAGTCCAATTAGAGTAGGGTAGGTAGGAAAAGCTCAATAAATCTCAATCTGTGAGCATGTAGTTAGTTGTTTTAATTTCTGCAAAGTCCAGCAAGCCAGACAGTCTAATCTTGGCTTGGCCGTTTTTCAAATTTTGTTTTAGAATATAGAGAAGAAGTCTGCTAGATAGTTTAATCCTAGCAGATGTAGTTTAGGTAGAGAAAATGTGAGACCAACAGTTTAATCTGGTCTCATGGAGTAATAAGGGTAGAAGTAGAATATGTTTATTTTTCCTGTTTGAAAATTGATGATGTAGGTGGTCTGCGAAGTTCTCGACACGTCCAAGGATGAACGTGCTGTCCCCAGGTGGAGCCAATGTTGATTATGTTAGCCCCCTATTAATATTTTGACAAGCAAACAGGGGGCCGAACTGTCTTTGAGCTTTCAAGGAATGCATTCCCTCTGAAAACACATCATCCTCGAAGCCTGCTTGTGCTTTTTACCTTTGGGGAATCCTCACCGCTGTTCCCAGTTTTGAAGCCTCTCTGTTTGTGAACAAGAATGCCCAAAAATCCTATTTTCCCCCTATTTCACACCTTTTAAACCTCTATTTTCACCCCCTTTTCTCCCCTTCTAATTCCCTTCTGACCTTTCAAAATCATCCTATTTCCCCTTTGAACCTTACAAATACCCTTTGTTTGGCTTGAAGACCCCTTATTCTCCCTACCGAATCCCTTTCCCTGCCTTAAAAAGCATTGAAAATAGGCCAGAAGACCCACTTTTTCTTTATGTAGGCTAAGCCCCTTTCAGCCAGCCCCCTCAAACCACTTCCCCATATGCCCTGCGCCTAGGACTAGGCACTTAAGCCCGGGCGCTTATCGCAGTCGGAGATTTTGGGGCAAGCACATTTCTTTATTAATCTTAAAACCCTCGATGCAATTGGGCTTTGTTCTATGAACTCCCGCGGAGATCTCAACCGTAGATTTACAAAGATCTGATGGCCAATGCAAATCTCATCGCATAATTGAAACACCACTCCAATCGCAATCGCAATTTTTAAAGTGTGCTGCCCGCCGCACTCCCCAATTACAATCCTCCGATTGTAATCTCCACCGTCGATTTCCCTTTGATATGACGGTCCTTATTTCTTCCGCTCCACTCCTTTACCCCCCATTCGTCTCCCCGTCAATTGAGTCTCCGCCATCGATCTTGTCTCAGATTAGACGGCTGGCGCTCAATCGTGCATCACCAATCGCAAGTTCTAAAGATGTTACCCTCCGTCACTTTCGATTGCGATCCACCGATCCAATCGTGACCGTCTGTTTGATCCAGATCTATGGCCCACAATGTATCGCGCATTTCACCATTTCTCTTCATCTGTTGTCCCCATTAACTCCATTAGGTGATCCCTACCGCTGATCTCCTCCTGAGATCCGACAGCTCACATTAAATCGCCCTCCGCCTTAATCGGTTCCCACCATTCCTCCAGGCCTGCACAACATTCCTTCCGCTACTCCCTGGATTTCTTGATGAGTTTATCGTATTGTGCAGGGTTGTTATAGAGAGATGATTTCACTCTAGGTTCCACAATCACGGTCACTGTGATTCGAAACGCCGAGAGGTTATTGTAGCAACAATCAGAGTATCAGTGTCGAAGACCTGCCACGGCAGAAACATAAGATTGAAGACAAATTGGAGATTTCGACTAAGATTGATTATCAAAAGCCCCTCCAAATTAAATCAGAACTAGAGAAAATCATGAAGATCTACAGACAGAAAATCCTCTACTGCCACATCAGAGGAAAATTGATTCCTCTCCTCCAACATTCCGCCATCTGTGACAGCAACCACCTCAACTCCACCTCGTCAGTGAACAATTCATGATTCGGCCCTAGTGGCCTTTTACTTCCATTTTAGTTTGTTACTTTTAAATTTCGAGTGGAATTCACCTTCCACTCCTACATTTTACTTTCTTTCAGAAATTGTTATTTAATATTTTTGTTTAAAAACGGCCGTGAGCCTAACTATCAATGATGAGATGCCCCTATCCCTCATCATGAATTTTGGTTATTTTTGATGGAGACCTCAAACTGATTTCCAGCACGCGAGGAAGATATTTTCCCAAAAATATATTCTCGCTCATGTTTCTGAGGCTTCTATATAAGCTATAACTAAAGAGAAAAAAGGGTTCCAAATTTTCTGAAGAATTTACTGTGAAAGAGTTTCTTGTATGCATTTTGTTGAAGTTTTAATACAAATGTGAAGATCCCGTTGGGTCTCAACGATAAGGAGTTTTACCTTTAATGAGGATTCTGGTCTTGATGCTTTATAGTTTGTAATTCTGTCTTATGTGATATAGTTTAACTGTTCATTTCACTATTTCCATCCTTCTTGTATCATTCTCTGGAATGCAAGTGGCTTACTAGTTCTGGTATGAATTTATCACAATCGATACTCATGCTAAACCTATCTAGTGCTTTAAATATGGCTCATTCATGATATGATGTTTCATTTTCAACTTCATCCACGTTTCTTCTATATTAAGTGCTATGGGATGTTATTTTTTGAAAGCTATGGACATGTATGGATTCTTATTATCTTAAGCCCATATAATGTTCAGATATCTTTGTGGAATTTCATCTCATTAGTGGTTAGTATTCCTTCTATATTTCTAACACAGCACGCCGTCTGATTTTCAATCTCTGTAAATCATTTTTAGAATCCAACCCTCCTTACAGCAAGCTGTCTTTGAGTTGTCTGATACATTTATATTGAGAATTCACTCCTTGCCTCTGCAACGTTCCTTTCATTATGCTGAGTTTGTGAATATTATGGTTACATCTACATTGATCTTTCTTGTTAAAACTAAAATAGCAAAAGAGCCTTGTTCTACTAATTGTCCTTTTTATATCATACTGCTCCTTGCTATATAAGATTTCCTAGGCACTGGCCTTTCACATCTCAAGGCTGTCTCTAGGATTGACAACATCATACAAATTGGAGCTTCTTTCTTCTTCGTGAGTGCATCCAGTTCTCGATGTTTCATGCTTAAAGAATGTTATAGGTGACAAAATTCTAGTTCAAACAATATTTTCAGAACTTTATGAGGAAGGAAAAATCATATTGGAACCTGAAACAGTCATGGAAACAAGAACTCGATAGCTATGAAATTGATTGATTTCATAGTATATCATCAAGTGGAAGAACTTACCCACTGAATATTCTACATGGGAGGATGAGAATTTTATACAAACGCATCCAGAGCTACTCAAGCGTTGAGGACAACACTTTTTTGAAGGAGAGGAGCATGTTAGGTTCCCATATTACTAGTGTAGTCCCTTATTTTTATTAGTGTAGCCCCCTTATTGTTATTATTGTGCCCCTGTAACCCCCATATTGTTATTATTGTTCCCTTACATTATTATTGTTAGGTCGGCTAGGATTATATTGTGACCCCATGGACCCCTATATATAGAAGGAGGTTTTGTCATTTGTATCATCCAGGAATTGTTCATTTATGTAATGTATTGTAGGTTTCCCCCTCTAAGTGGCTGATTTATAAGGCATTGATATCTCTTCTCTTCTATTTTTGGAGCTGGTTTCATAACATAATCTACCGAGAGTTCAGGTTATAGTGAAAATCTGGGAGTCAGTTGATGGAATTAACTGTTGTAGGCTTCTCGTGGAATTGCTTGGGAGGAATACGGTGAATATCTCGATGGATTATCATATCAATTTGGACGTGGGAATTTCATCCACATGGCCTTGGGGATGCCACAGACCTAAGTCTATCATTGGGAACAGCAGAGGAGGAAAAGGACACGTCTCGGGGTCGGGTGAATGTGTGAAGTGCGCATATGACTTGGAGGACATCCACATGACGAAAAATATTATTTAGCTAAACTTGCATTAGAAGCATCAGGACAAGATCAAAATCCAAGAGTATAACATGGACAAAAGTGAAAAAATCAAACAAATGGATGAGGAAATTGACGTGCTTCGACGTCAACTAGAGGAGCTCAAATTCCAGCAGAGTAGCAAGAACAGGGAGGAAGATATGAAAGACCCAACATTTGATCTAACCATCTTGGCTAATTATATGGAAGAGTGACTATCTGTTTAGTAGTTTTTGTGTCGATGATTTTATGCTTTTTTTATGTAATGTTGTAAATGAAAGCTTCTAATGAAGCAATTTTTCCCACTATATAGTTGTAGGATATTAGCCTGGATCTACAATATAAATTTTGGAAAATGGAAAGGCCTTGAAGTAATAAACCATCAAAATGATCCTTCTTAAATTAAATGTAAATGTAAATCACCTGGTTACTGGCCAAGAACGGGCTTGGATTAAAATATAATTATACTCTTTTCTGTTAAAAAAACAATAAAGTAGATCACTCTTGCATACTAAACAATTGAGTAGTATGGATAAGGGTACAATTTATTATCTTTCATTAGTATACCCCAAGGATGTCATGCATTACATTACATCACCTTTTTGGGATAACTAGATGTGGAAAAAATACTCTACAATAGATCTAAACAACTTTGATGGTTCTAACCAACCTAGATGGGTTACCCAAATGGAGCTCAATTTCTCCCTCCAATATATACCTAATGATACGATGAAAATTAGAGTAAGAGTGTGATACTTGGATATAAATTATTGGAAATGGTGAAAATAACATAAGAAATCCTATGGAGAGTAAATTTCCTAGATCAATTTACACCAAATTGACATCGTGGAAAATTTTATAGCAACCTTTGTCACCTAATTGTAGATATACACAAAAAACATGGCCACAACTTATTTTTAAAGGAAGTTTTATCATTGTTCTCAAGTAGGAGTTTTAGACTCAACTCTCTAGGTTTGACCCAAAAAACTGGTTAAAGTTGTCTTAATGCACTAGAGAAGGATAGGTGTTGGCCCATTCTCAAACCCAAATCCCCATTTATTCCCTACTCCTAGCACTTTGATATCTACAATAACCCCCTCTATGTCTTATCCCTTATCCAAAAGTTGAACGTAGAATAAGTTATGGAACAATAAGTCCTCAAGATTTTGTATAACTATTATGAGAGGTAATTCAAAGGGATTGAACATAGAGAACATATAATATTTGAAATGGATGTGTACTACCAATACCTATGAAGACGTTACTAAAGACGACACTCTTAAGACAAATCTGAATAGAAACTACCACTCTTCATGAATAAAATTCCATAAATCCTCCTTGTGAGGAACCTTGAGTTTTCCTCCATGTGTATCCAAAATTTTAGCTCCCTAGACCTAAAGTTGATTGGCTACATTAAGTATCGAAAGGTGATCATTTTGATTTATAAAAACGACACCCACATTGTTGCAAAAGAAACACATTGTTACGTAAATGTGATTCATAATTTTCAAATTATGATATATAACATAGGTACAATAAAATGTGGTGATAATTTTGAGTATGTGGAACTTCAAATGTGAGACTATTCATTCAAATCTTGCATGATTTTTATTTACATGGGAGGTTGTAATGTAGCCCTCTATGCATAATGGTTATGCACTTTATGCCTTGTTACCATGGATTTAGAGGAATTAGACATGAGATTAATTGAATATAGTTATCACCAACATGCATTCTATGGGCCCATGTATGGCTTTCCTAAAGTTAACAACGTTGATCATATGAAGAATCTATTGAACAAAGGCCACTCATGCATTATTTCCCCACTCAATGCCAAGTTATGGGTGACCCTCCATATGAGATACACCTACTTTCAATTGGTATTGACCAAACATCAAAAGGAATATGAAACACCTTATGGCTTACCCCATTCACATCATTTTTTCCTATTTCCATGTATTCAACGATGTAATGCACATCCTTATAGGAACCCTTTTGCCAAAAAACTGAAATTGGAAAAGATTCTCCCAATACTAACATTACCATCACCTTATGTCATTGTTAAGCACTATATAATCCTTATGTTATCCCTAAAAACCCTTATTAAGCTCTAGATATTATGTGATTACATTTATATTGTTATATTGTTATGTAGGCTAAAAACCTCTCATGGTCCCATTTTATTAGCATCACACCTTTGTCTCCTATATATACACTAAATAAGACTTATTCTTAGGATAATTAAATATTGTCTTGTACATTATATTCATTATAAAATGAGGGTTCCTTCTCATACAAGATTGTAATTTTTGGTTTCTTATCATTTTCAACATGCAAGGTTCATAACATTTGGTATCAAAGTTCATTATACTAGGTTTTTCTACTTCAAACAGGTCATTGTGGAATTTTTTCCATAATTTTTTTTTGGGAGGTTTTAGATGGTGAAAATTAGAGAATATTAAGAAAAAAACTTGGGTAATATTTGGTTAAAATTTTAGATATTGGTTCACTATGTTTTTAGAGATATGTTACAAGGAAGATAGGGTTCATAAATGCTCCTGAAAACAATCTCAAAAAGCTTAGTTCATAATTTTTGCTATAATTTTTTTTTTGGAGGTTTTAGGCCATGAAACTTGGACCACGTTAATGTGAAATATTTTTGAACGTATAGTGCAACATTCAGACCTCGGTTCCCTAAAATTTTGGATATATGCTCTAAGGAATAATGGGTTCCTAAATGCTCCTTAAATCAATGTCAAACTGGTGAGTTAGATTTTTCATAATTATTTTTTGGGGAGTTTTAAAATAGTGAAAATTGGATCATATTAAGGAAGAATATTTGGAAATATATATTTCAATTTCTAGAATTTGGTCCGCTATACTCTTGGAGTTATACACTGTGGAAGTTAGGGTTTATGAATAATCCTGAAATAAATTTTAAATAGGCCAACTTGGTATTTTTTCTATATCTTCTTTGTTGTGACTTTTAAGACTGTGAAATATTCATGGATTTGAGGAGACATATAGAAGTACCTCAAGTACAAAATTAATAATTATATTTTAATTATTGGACACATGGCACACTATATAAGTTTGTTCATAGTAAGAGGCAAAAAAACAAGAAGTTTTGGGAAAGTTATTATAAATTTAATTTATAACATCAAATTATGGTCACACTTGTGGAATTGTAGAAAATACATCAAATTATTACAAACCAAAGTTTGAGATCTATAAAGACTCAAATGTTAGAGATATATCAAGAAAAATTTCATCGATTCAAATATTCTCCAAATTAAGGTACATAACTGGCAAGTGACCTAATTGTTGATTAAAATATCCAGTTTTTTTCAAAGACTAAAATTTGTGATAAAGAGGAATATACTATTATTTTACAAAATGCCTCCAAAGAAAGTTACTACACTAGTTAAATCTACTGAAGGCTCATCCTTGACTCATGAAGAAAGTGAATACTCAAAATTAAGTTATCTCAATTAGAGAAGAAAGTGAATGAAATAGAAGGTAATATGTTGAAAAAGGTGGATTCTTTAGGCTCTCAAAAAAAAATTAAAAGAGAAATCGAAAATAAGATGAATCAAAATAAGGAAGGAATAAAAAATATGAACGAAAATAGGAAATAGAATAAAGTAAGGAGAGTTAAGTAAGCCAAAAAGGTTGAGAAAAGTAATAGAGTAAAAGGGATGATGAACAACTTGCTGGATCCCAAGTATGAACTTGGGTTAATTAGGAAGTAAAACGTAAATGTACATGTGAAAGGAAAATGTAAAATCACATGTAAACTGAAATGGAATGAAACTGAAATGTACATTCATGATGGAGGGAAAATGATCCAGGTGGATATTGGTGGCCACCCTCATATTGCACTTGGGGCCCCACGATTGTCTCTTTCAAATTTTCAGTTTCGGCATGACTTACTATTTTTAGTAATTTTTTTGGGTCCTGAACTTCCGGAGCCGTTTTGAGGCCCTAAACGACATTTTTTGGGAAAACCGAGAGCAACATGGGTCCATGGACTAATGTTGCTAATATAAAAATTTGTAGTCCTCAGATATATCTTTCTACCGAGGTATAATACATGTCAAACGGAGATCATATGCCAAAGTTACGTCCCCAGGAAGTTGAAACACCAATTTACCCAAACGGGGCCCATAGTTTTGGCGCTTCATCTCCTAGGGTTAGGGTTTTGGATGTTTAGGGTTTTCCATTGTTTCTAAATAATAAATAGGCCCTTGAGCCTCATGGTAACACATTTCAGAGGCTTATAGCCGCCACATCTCTTCTTAGAGATAAGCTATCAACGCCCTAACTAGAGTATTTCCATTGTCTGTAAGAAAATTTCAGTTCTTTGATATTATTGAAATGAAGTGTTATTTCCACTGTATCTTTGTATTTATGGTTATATGTGTATTCTGTTGCATTCCTGCATAAATCCGGATTAGTATTATTAGAGCGGTCTGCTTTTTCTTGATCCTTATTTTCATGTCCCCAACGAGGTCAGGGTATAAGGAGTTAGGGCTTGATCTAGTGGAACCTTTGCAAGATCAGCCTCGCAAACCCCAAATACCACCCATGGGGGATGAAAACAAAGATGAGGGAGCAAGAGATCCTAACAAAAAAATGCTTGAGGAGGCCCTCGAAAAACAAAGGAACGTGATGATGGATAACTTTGCCTAGATCCTTCAACAACTGCCCACCGGTGGCACATATGCATCAAGCAGCCACTCTGGAGGTGCGACTCCCTTTAAGGTGCAAGTAAAATTTTACATTACCATATTTGAGGGTCAAATAGATGAAGATGTCATAGATAGATGGTTGAATCTATTAGAAGGATATTTCTCGGTTCATGACTTTTCCGACCAGGAGAAGATTATTTTTTCACTCCTCAAAGCTACCTCCCATGTCAAGGATTGGTGGGAAACCTACTGTGAGAAAAAGGATGAGACAGAACCCTATCCATTCTTAGTCATACCCACTTGGAATTATTTCTGAGATGCCATAAAGGAACAATACTATCCCATGGGGAGCTATGAAGACAAGTACATATAATGAACCACATTGAGACAACAAAGGGATCAAGATGTGCATGAGCTGACGAATCTGTTCCATACCCTATGCACAAATTTGGGTATGAAATATTCAGAGAAAAATTTGGTGCTAAAGTATCGCAGTTTCCTGCACATACACATTCATGAGGAAATGAGGTTCCTCAACATCTCCTTGCTTGGTACGACATACTTGTATGCTACCAAGATTGAGCAGAAATTCAAACAGAAGAAGCGAGACTTTGGATTTGCGAATCATAAGCAAGGGAAAGGTGCCCCCAAATCACAGAACAAAGGACAAAGCCAAGGCATGGTGGCCCAAGACAACCTATCAAAGCCACAAGCAAAGAAGGACACCGCGAAGCCAAAGAAGGACATAAGAAAGTGGTGTGAGTTCCATATGAGCTCCACTCACAACAAACGTGAGTGTTGGGCCAAGAAGTTGCTGGTGGGTGAGATGAGGGATTCTGAGTCAGATGCATGCTTTGACTCTAAATTAGAACCTGAGAAGGGGAATGAAAAAGGGAAATAAATTATTGATGCGGAGCCCAATGCCACTGTTGCCACTGCGAAGATCCAGAAGGAGGAACCGGAAGATCCGGAGGAGGAGGAGCGTCTCTTCCACTCCGAGATGTGGGTAAAGGGTTCCCCGATATAGTTCATTGTCGAAAATGGGAGCCAAAAGAACCTGATTTCAGAAGATGCCATGAAGTGGTTGGGCTTGCTGACCACAACACACCCACAACCATACACCATTAGGGGGCTTCACTAAGGACAAGATCTCCACGTCAACCAACAGTGTTGCCTTCCCTATAACATCAATCCCTTCATGCATAAGGTATTATGTGACATTTCTCCTCTTGATGTTTCTGATGTATTATTAGGACAACCATACTTGTGGAAGCGACATGTTGTGTATGAGTCCCAGGCTCGCACTGTTATTGTTACTTTGGGAAATAAGTTGTACAGGATACTAGAGGTACCACCGCCTACCGCTATATCTTTGGTTACTGCAAAACAATGTAGTAAGCTCATTTCCCAAACCAGGAAATTTGTTTTCCTGATGATCCGCCCCCAGGGAAAGAAGAAGACTATGGCCATGACCTCGAGACAAGGCTCCTCTACACGACAACAACAAATGGACAAGGTTGTGGAGGAGTACAGGGACATCTTCACCTCACCCACAGGGGTTCCTTTGCACTGTCAAGTCAAGCAAGCCATTGATGTGACCCGAGATGCACCACTACCCAATGGACTGATATATAAGGCTTTGTTCTAGAGAACGATGAAATCAAGAGGTAGATTGAGTAGCTGCTGCAGAAAGGTCACATCTAGCCAAGTTAATCATCCCGTGGGAGCCCGATTGTGTTGGTACATAAGAAGGATGGGACATGGAGACTCTGTATTGACTATCGAGCGCTGAACAAGATCAATGTCCATAATAGGTACCCGATCCCACGTATTGATGACCTTCTCGACCAAATCAAAGGGGAGAAATATTTCAAAAAGATCGACTTGAAATATGGGTATCACCAGGTACCAATCGAACCCTTCGATGTGTGGAAGACTACCTTCAAAGCAAAGGAGGGCCTTTTTGAATGGTTGGTCATGCCTTTCAAGTTGAATAATGCTCCCAAAACCTTCATGAGTTTGATGGACGACATCTTGCGGCCATTCACCAATTCATTTTTAGTGGTGTACTTAGATGACGTTCTAATCTTCAGCCAAACTTGGGAGGAGCACCTCCACCACATCCTACAAGTCCTCCAAACACTGCGGCAACACAAGTTGTGTGCCAATTTGGAGAAGTGCACTTTTGGCATGACCCAAGTTCAATATTTGGGATACATTATTGATGAAAGGGGGGTGCATGTGGATCCAACCAAGACCCAAGTCATTCAGGATTGGCCAGCCCCAACCACTCTAACAAAGCTTCGCAACTTTCTGGGTCTTGCAAATTTCTACCACAGGTTCGTGTTGGGATTCTCTCATATCACTTGGCCCTTGAGTCAAGTCACCAAGGGAGGAGAGAAAGAAAAATTATTTTGGTTGGAACCTCAACAAAAAGCGCTCATAGAATTGAAACATCACCTCTGTTCTGCCCCAGTGCTCACATTACCTGTATTATTCCAAAATTTTCAAGCAGAAAATTGGAATTTTAATTTTTGCTTATATCTTCTAGGAGGTGAATAAAATGGGTAAAAGGCCCATGAGTAGGAATAAAATCCCTCATAGTGTGAAAGGGATCCATTGAGTAGCTTAATTTTGCACCTTCCAGTGTGAAAAGGGGCAATTGCATGAGGACAAGGTCAAGTTTTACCAAGTCAACAGCGCTGCCTAAGAGGGTGTGGCTTGCTTGAGAAGAAAACACAGTTTGAGAGGGAGGAATATTATTTATGGAATAAATGTGGGGCCTAGGGCAAAGAGACATTCACTTTCACAAAAGGAGGAAGAGGCAGCCATAGTGAGGGATCTTTTGAGTATTTTGATCATTGGTCCGACAGACTATTTGTAGTCTCCAGTTGTTCAGCTCAGTTGCAGTGCTGTTTAGCACGAGGGATTCATGTTTAGGATTTCCTCTCCTTCTTGAGAGGCATCTTAAAGGATTTCACATCATTTTCTCCACATCTAGGCTCAAGGCCAAAGCCATTCCTTCAGCTACAACGTTATCTCTACTCATGTGTAACGTTGTGTTGCAGGGTGTTGCAGTGGAGGGGTTCCACAACATCATTCCTTGTCTCATATTTTAGAGGAGGGAGCTTCTATTCCTCGGGAAGATTAGTGAGGAAGGTTTCTAGAGCTGTATTGCATATTTTGGCATCAGGCCAAGCATCTCCCAACATCAGCAGTGCAGTCCCTTCACTAGACTGCATTATTTCAGTGTACCTGTAGTAAGGGTTTGCACCATCATCTTAGAGGGAGAGATTTTCAGTGCCAAGATCAGCCTTGCACACGGGAGGTCCATTGGAGGAGGTTTTCTTCAGTTGTACATCTTGTTCAGCCATCTCCATATTTTTCCAGTTTTGTGTTGCAACTGCTACCCTGCAACTCTGGCATTTCTGCAGATTTTCCATTTGTACATGTATTTCAGCCAATCCTTCTTGAGGATTGTTGTATTGCTATTTTCAAGAGTTGAGAGCTTTCTACCCCTCATTTCTTGAGCTCATATTTTCATATCATTGTATTTATATTTATTATGTTGTAGTGTCTCATATAAACTGCGCAGTATAGCTTGGGCACAATTGTGTAGCAGTGTTTTGTCACATTTGATGTACATGTTCCATTGAGGCTGTATTGCCTGACTTGAGAGATTCTTTCCTCAAGGATTTATATCTCATTTCCGCTATATTATACAATTGTTGGCTATCTACTTCTTCATGTGTTCAGACTTCATGTAATAACGATGTTGCTCCATATCTTGTTCAAGTATTGTTGTAGTCCCTTCATAGGGCATTTTTTGAAGACATTTAGGTGTGGGAGATCTGTTTAATCCACCTAGAAGGATTTATTTGAAGCTTCCTCTTGGATTTAGGACTTAGAAACATTTTTCTAAGCGATCCAGGTCCTAGTTTCAATTCTTGTAGCAGCCATTACTGGAAAATGTGTTTTTCAGTCATGCCTTGTTAGCTGTTCCAGATTTGGAATACTACAGTGGTATCAAAGCATCTTTCTTGGCTCAGCCTGTGAGTCTCAGCCCAAGAAATCAGAAGATTGAAGAGGATGGGTTTTATCTCATCATATTTTAGATCCATGAAGAACCTCCCTAAGGAGGATAAGCATAAAGAGGAGAAAGAACCCTGCACTTCCTGTTCTCATCGAGAAGGAGACAGAGAGATGAGCAGGAAAAGGAATCCATCTTTTGGAGAAGAAAAAGGGGATAAGATTACAAATATTATTCCTAAATCTGTACATAATATCCATGAGGAATTCAAGAATATTAGGAGGGAGATGTATGAAGATTTTCCAAAAGAGTTTGAATCTAAAGCAAAATTTGGATTTTCATTTGAGGATTGTGAGCAATCAGTTACACACCATCATGCACAGCACAGTTACATGCCCAGGATTGCCGGAAGAGAAATGGGGAGAGAAGAAGAGGTTGCTAGGAGTGAAACTCTTAGTAATTTCCTGAAGGAATATGAGTCTCAAACTCATAAATTTCGAGATAATCTCATTTTTTCAGAGTTTTGCAAGATGAAGGTGAAGGAAAGAGAGCAGCAGGATAGATTTCATCTATCTATCTTTGAAGGTTCACCTATATGTTCAACTAAAGCTTGGGTAGATGAGTTAGATACCTTCTTGCTGCATCACCAAATTCTTGAAGATGAAGCCATCAGAGTTGCAACATTGCATTTGAGAGGTAAGGCCTATGCTTGGTGGATCTTTGAATCCTTTTCTTTGAGAAATGTAAACATTGCATCCTATGAAAGTTTCACTAAGGCATTAGTGAAAAGGTTTGATATAAGGATTCATGAAACACACATGGTGGAGCTAAAAAATGGAACTCAAACAAAAACCTTGCATGAAAACACAATTCCATTTCAGAAAAGCATGGAGGAGGCTAAAACATTGCACCATACATTGACGGAAGGAATACTTCCATCTCACACCTTTGAGCAAGGAAGTAAGGAGATATCTTTTTCAAAAATGGATCCAATCATTGGAGGCTTTCCCATTCATGTTGCAGAGACTGAGGGCAACAACGTTGTTAGATCTGGAGTTGATCTAGCACCTCATGCAGAGGAAGGAGGAGTTCTTTCTCCAAGTAGAGGGATGCTTGCATATTTGCAAGGAAGTCCCCAGGATCTCATGTGTGGAGATCAAGGCACAACTCATGTGCCATTGTTGAGGAGGTTTGGAACCATGGAGACACAAGGAGAAGGTAGGTAGGAGAACCAATATCATGATATGAGATGTACACATCCCTATTCACTTCAAGAGGTTGATACACAAGAGGAGAATATTGGATTGCGCAGTGAGGGCATGGACAGATTTGTTCATTCATACATGCAGTCATCTCTTGATGATGATGTCTCATTGCATGGGGAAATTTTTCCAGGGAGACCACTGGATCAGCAGAGGAGGAGGAATGCTTCACCAATTGAGGCACCACTCAGTGATTTCAGAGGAGTGGGAACCTTGGGAGAGCTTGATACAGCGCTGGGAGTCTGTGGTAGACTCAAGGAGAGAGAGAGCATTCTCTCAACATCATCAACACCCACTTCTATTTCAGATTCTGCGATGTGCAGGGGAAGGATAACAACCTTCCAACTTGCATCTTGGCATGAGAGATGTCAAAGAATATGGTGACCATGTGACATATGTTCTTCATGAGAGATCATCAACGCTGTTACTATGGAGGATAGATCCATATTGGGACTCCCAGCTGTTGGTGGAGTATTCCAAGGATCTTCATACTTGTAGGATATTCTTACTTAGAGCTTCCAAGCTCAAGGAGAAGTTGCTACAAGAATCTTAGGAGGATTTCCTTTTCAGCCCCACTTATTCTATGAGAGCATACCACACCATCATGGAGGGGTATTTTTGGAAGGGCTTTGAGGAGGAGATATACCAGCATATGAAGAGATGCATGGAGATGGAGGAGAGACATAACTCTTTAGGAGGGTTAGCACAACCACCTATTTTCTCTTTGAGGAGGAGGGGAGACTCATCTATGAGCCACTCCATTTGTATGATTAGAACATATGGTAAGGGTATTCATTGTTTACGTGATTTTTTATATGATGTATGTATATATCCCTTGACCATATATGTACAGGATGTTGCTCCAAGGAGGAGCATTCTTTCTTTTAGGCTTCATGGTCTATTTGAGGCCATAAGCATGATTTATGACCATTCCCTAGGAGGAATTGGGGAAGAGGCATATGATAGAGGACATGATCATTGTACACATTACATCATTCACTTCCTCCATACTTATGAGGAGATTGGGGCAGCAGGCAAGTGGTTGAAAAGCCACACATTTTATCAGTCTCTATTGCAGTTGAGGGTCAAGCTATGTTGGTTGCACTTGAGGGACCATTTTCATTCTCATTTGTTACACATGGAAACAAGAGTGATTCTCATTTTTTCTCCCTATGGCTCTATTGTTTCTGTCTTTATGAGGAGCATGCTTGGGAGAGAGACACATTGGGTGAATGTGTCCTTTGAGGGGGAATCATCCCACACTTTTTGCACAACATGTTCTAAGGGGAGCATGGGATATGATATGGTAACCTTAAAAACACATGTGTTTCCTTATGAGGTGAGCCATATGATGGTTGTGATGCCATATGATGATGATTTCCAACTCATCATATATGGGGGTATTTGGGCCAGTTTGATTTGCAACGTTGGAGGAGAGGTCTTTGGAGATCTAGTCCTCATCTTGCCACTCGAGGGCAACCTTATTGCATCCCAAAAGCAACCAACACTCTACACTTATCATAAGTAGAGAGATGGACAACGTGGGGTATGCTACATTGTCTATCATGAGCAGATTTTCATCCCACCTACTTTGCCAGAGCCAAAGGTGGAGGACAGTTTTTCAGGAGTTGCCTAGTTGGGAGGTGACTCATTTTAGATGGCTAATAGCTTGGGGATGGATGATCCATATGGGGAAGATAATTCCCATGAGATTTCAGATCCCATTCCTCAAGGGAACCTCTAGACATCACTTTGCTATCCTCTTGAGTATTCCACCTTTACATGATGATGGCTTGATAGCTGACTTGCATGCTGAGGAGGAGCAATGTGGAGGCTTGATCGATGAGATAACATCAGTTCACTTGGAGGAGATCATCATACATGGATGCTACAGGGAGAGGAGGAGAAAATAATTTAGTCTATCCTTGCACTTGCTTGAGTACAAACAATGTTTGAGAGGGGAGGACTGTAATATTCCAAAATTTGCAAGCAACAAATTGGAATATTAATTTTTGCTTATATCATCTAGGAGGTGAATAAAATGGGTAAAAGGCCCATGAGTAGGAATAAAATCCCTCATAGTGTGAAAGGGATCCATTTAGTAGCTTAATTTTTCACCTTCCAGTGTGAAAAGGGATAATTGCATGAGGACAAGGTCAAGTTTGACCAAGTCAACAGTGCTGCCTAAGAGGGTGTGGCTTGCTTGACGTAGCCATGCCATTTGCGGCTACTCAAGCTGATTCGGCTCATGTCTAGTCTAAAGTTGACAAAGCAAACAACTTCATCAAGCAGATTCATCACATCTGCCAATAGATTCATGATATATTGGACAGAGCCAATGCTAAGTACAAGCAATGACATGATCAACATCGGGTGCCACACAACTTCCAGGTGGGCGACAAAGTGTGGCTACATTTGCAGAAGGAGCGCCTCACTGGACCCCACTGCAAGCTTCACCTGCTCTGATATGGATCATACACCATCACCAAGGCTATAGGGAACAATGCCTTCGAGCTTAGTATTCGACCATTCCTTGGTCTACACCAAATATTCAATGTGGACCACCTTCATCCCTACTTCCCACCTCTACTAGACACCTCTGACATTGCAGAACAACTCACACCAACAGAGTTAACCCAGACTGCATGGAAAATGTCACCAAAAATTGTATCATGGAAATTCAAATCAAGAACACTCACCAATAGAAGATCCAACTGTATTGGATTTTCAAAGCTGGCCAACTCTTGCACCAAGGAAAGTGGTTCACCAGGGACCAAGTTCAGCATAAGTTTCCTCATCTCATGGAGGAACTCAACGCAATGGGGACCATTGCTTCCTAAGGGGGGAGGAATGATCTAGGTGGATATTAGTGTCCACATGTCTATTCCACTTGGTGTCCCACCATTGTCTCTTTCATTTTTTCAGTTTTGGCATGACTTACTATTTTTAGAATTTTTTTGGGTCCTAAACTTCCAGAGTCGTTTTGAGGCCCTAAACAACGTTTTTTGGGAAAACCAGGAGCAACATGGGTCCATGAACCAATGTTTCTCACATAAAATGTTGTAGTCCTTGGATAGATCTTTCTAACAAGGTATGGTGTGTTAGCCCCCCTATAAAATTTGACAAAGCAAAACAAGGGGCTAAAATTATTTTTGAGCCCTCAAGGAATGCATCTCCCCAAAGACACATCATCCTTGAGGCCTCCTACGCCTTTGCCTTTGATAAATTTCCCTCTGGAGAACTCTCCATGTTACCCCTCTCTTCCCCTTCACAAATTCCCCTCTCTATCCCAATTTCCCTCCAAATTCCCCTTTTAAATCCTTCCTTCACCTTGTGTTATTCCTTTTTCCCCTTCTACCCTTTATCGTTACCCTCTTTAGGCCTTGGAATGCATTAAAAAGGGTTAAAAACCCTCTTTCGGACCATATATCAGGCCTATCCCTCTTCGACATAAGCCCCACACCTTTTTCCTCCATGTAACTCGACTCTGGAACCATCCGCTTGCCGAAAAGCACTTTTCTCAAACCCATATCGGGCGCGAGGTCAGCCGTCGATATTGTTTGATCGGACGGTGATCGCTAACCCTGAAACCCTCCATGTCTCCCCCGTTCATTTCCCAGATCACGCCATTTCCGTTCATTTTCCCATCAAATCGACAGTTCGGAGCTAGCCCCTGTGGTCCCCGCAGCGCACTATGTTAAAACCCGACAGTTTCTATCGCACCACCTTTGCGCAGTGGGCGGTTTTTTCTGGATGACCCAGTGATTCCATACACTTGCTGCCGCGTGTCCCCGCGTACGGTTCCAAAACCGCCCTCCATCGTGCGCTATTGTTCGTCCAAAGTCACGGATCGATATGCGTAATATCCGTCCGATCTGTTAGCGCCCATCCAACGGTTGTCGCTCCACTGAGATGCTCGTGGTTTAATCCAAGCCAAATGCCCCCCTAGCCCACCATCCGTCGTCTTCCACTGTGTTTCCCACCATTGATCTCCCGTGAGATATGACGGTCCAGATCGGTCCTCTCCCAACTATTGACCATTCCGTTGTCAACTGGTTCCGCCACGTCACCTCCACTTGTCCACCGTACGGTCTCCCCCCAGTTTCGTATATTCATTCAAAAGTCAGAGTTTCAAAAGTTTTCTCGTTCATCTTTCCTCTGCACCACCTTCTGAATGTAGTCTTAATCGTTTCCACCTCACTGTAGATCATCCACGATAGTTTCGCCATCAACCAGTTTGCATCATCAGTCTAGCCACCCTATCGCGTCCACCACCCCCATTTCTTTCTTAACATGTTTTCGTATTGTGTAGGGTTTCCAGAGAGGCGAAAAACCGCCATAACTCATAGGAATCATTGTGAGCAGTGCATTTAGCAGGAAGAATTAAAACTGAAGCTGGTACTATAGAGGAATGTCAAAGAAGGTGGCGGAAGTATAAATTCCATCAAAGGACGAAGTTTGAAACTTCGCAGACTCTATCCCGCACCATTAAAGCCCAGATATTGCAGAATCGAGACATTTATGAAGCCGTGAAGAAAAACCAGCTTCATAATCATGGATTCCAACATTCAGAATTGAAATTTTGGGCTTAATACAACAGTTTAGAGGCAAAGCAACAGATCAGTGAACCTAAATATCATGCAGAAGGTACAGCACGAAAAGATTCATGAAATCAGGGTTCAAATCAGCAGAATGTTGCCTCTAGAGCAAGGACACAGTACACATTATGGTTTCAGTTTATATGGTGTCCAGGCAGGTTTCTCCCCCCTTCGCAGCAATCCTACGCTATCAGAAGCATTTGTTCCACCAGTATGGCAGTCCATTCAGTCATTTTGTTTATACACCAAAGTACTGCACATTACTGCAGTCAGAGCACATCATATTCATATCAGAGTAATTCCCAGTCTGAAGAAGATCGTTCATGCACTCAAGGAACATTAGAGATTAATGCACAGGAGTTATACAGGATGGGCTTCGGCCCTCTTTCTTTTCAGAAGTTTAATACTGCATTTAGTTCTCCACCTACCTCCTCTACTCCTCCGGGGCTATAAATTCATGAAAAACTCATTATAATGGTTGTTGATCAGTTATTAGAGAACTGCAAGAAGTTGCTTTTGAGACTCAGTCTCTGTGTAAAGATTGTAAGATAGGTTGATGGATACGTTTTCAGACTGAGTATTTAGTTAGTGGCAATATTGTACTGGATTGGTATTGTTACTTAATATGACAAGCACATTTCTTTGGATCCTGATATGAAGCAGCGGTGTTTTTTTCCTATCTTTGTGTTTACATTCATTTCATTTCGTTTCTACTGGCTTGCATCAGAAGTTTGACATAGGATTTACCCTTGTTAGGTACCCTATGTTTCTGCTCTCCTTGCCATTTATGTTTATCTTTTGAATGTATTATCTGAGAAATGATTTCAGTTGGTTTAACCAATGTAGTGGATGTTATTGCCTTCTCTCTGATGTATGAATTGAATGAATTCAGTTCTTAGATGTTTCTTGTTATTGATTCAGTTGGAAGATTTGGGAACACTGGGGATTAGAGTTAGCCATATCCACTAGGATCCTTGTGCGACCTACTGATCTATAACTTCGTGCTCTGAAATCTGTGTTATCTCCTCCTCTCTTTCTTTCTATATCACATAATCATCTTGAAAGATCCTACGTTTCATATGACTAGCCCAATTGAAAGCCTGCCTATTGAGTAGTAAGAAAATCCTTTCCTGACTCCATTGCCCAATGGTCTTGAATATTTCCTAGAATATTTCACCTCTGCCTTATCCCTCTTTTCTCATACTAATCTTACATTGAATCCTTCATCCATGATAACCAACAACCAAAACAAACAATCAAACGAACAAACCCGCGCCTATAACTAGCCTAAAATCATAACATTTGACCCTCATAGACATAAAATTTTGCTCAAGCTAGAGAGATCCCTCTTTGGACCCAGGAGGGCTAGATCCTGAGGTCTGAAAGTGGTTCTGATGTTGTCTCATCTTTTGGTCTTGCCAATCTGGCCAAAACATGGGAACCCCAACATAATGGCGACTCCACTGGGGATCGAACCCAGAATCTCTGGTTAGGTTGGCAGTTGAACACCCCTATTCTCACATCAACCTCTACACCATTTGTTGTGTTTTCCCATACTCTTGGACAGAGTCTAGAAAGGGCCAGGTAGCCTCCGGATCTCACACTCTTTTAGAGGTGACATATCTGGTTAATTCCCTCCCAATCAATCTCTGGTTAGAGTTTGCTGTGTTTGGGAGATTTCCTTGAAAAGGGATGTCTCATAAACACTGTGGTGGACAGTGTACCCTCCAAAAAAGAAAAAACATCTTAAACCTTCCACCTGGTGACTCCAATATTCCATAAACGTTTCAAAGACTCCACTGGTGATCAGTAGGCCTGCTGATTATCTTGGTTCACATTAGACTCCACTGGGAGACCAGTCCCCACAACAACATCAACCACAGTAGAAGCAACAAGTAGGGTTAAGCTGCTTAGACAGAAACAACATTCTAGCTTCTATAACCATTCATACAAGAGCTTACCCTAACCCAGACCCACCTGAAATAGTTGACAATCCTAAGAGCATATTAAAGGGAGCTCATACACCTAGAAGACCAACTATTTCCAAACACATCCATAGAGCTAATTCTACACGAGAACATCTTACAACTCTATCTCACTTTCACCTTGACCTAGACCTACCTAACAGTTTATCTAGAACTAGGTCATTCAGTGAATTTGACCAGCCAGACCCTGAGCTTCCTGATTCACCACAGCAAGGTTGTAGACACCTTGGGAACAGACAAACCCATCCATCTACACCTCCTGATTTAAATTTCATACAAAACTTGGGGCTCAGTCACCCTAGGTCTGCTCATCATTCCTCTGCTGGTCATAGTACCCCTGTCATCCATATACCTGCTGCCCAAGCCCACCTAGCTCGTCAAAATATCATCATGGCAGCATGGTATGCACCTCTGGTTTTACCCCAACCTCTAGTACCCTTACCCAATGATTATCAGTCAAAGATCCCACACTTCACTGCAAAATAATCCATCACAGCCCAACAACATGTAGATAAAATGGAAGATTCTTTTGACTACATGGAAATTGATGATGATACTGTAAAAATGAGAATTTTTTCCCAAAGCTTAGGGGGTGATGTGAAGAAATGGTTTAAAGGCCTACCTCCAGGTAGCATCAATGATCTTCCGGGCTTGTATCAGACTTTCATTAACAAATGGGAAACTAGGGCAAACCCTCGCCAACTCCTGGCAGAATATATGACCCTTAACAGAAACATAGGAGAGAGTGTTCATGATTACACAAGAAGGTTCAACAGCATTTATAATGCTCTCCCTCCACATATGAAACCTCCACAAGGCATGGCCCTAGCAAAATACCCTGAAGGTTTTGATGCTGACATGGCCTATGAGCTTAGAGACAAGGAGTACAACACATTGGAAGACATGCAGAAAGGAGCAGTGAATATAGAAGCTAACCTGATTGAGAAAAGAGCAAGACTGAAATCTGAGAGAAGGGTAACATACAGAGATGACAATGTGGCTTCCACATCTGACCAAAATTATGATAAACTATCTAAAAATGTGGAAAGGTTACAAAAAATGATGGAAAAAATGGTTGTCACAGGTAGTAACCAGAACAGAAACCAAAACTAGAACCCAAACTTTAGAAGAAACAATAACACTCCCAACAGACAGAGAGAATCAAATCAACAAGTTATTCCCCCATTCCAAGAGAATTTTCTTGACGAGGATGAGGGAATCATAGAAGAGTCTGAGGGAAACACAATTAATATGTTTGAAACAGAAGATTCAATCCATAACTACTATTCAGAAGAAGACCAATCTTCACCCTCTGGTTGGGAGGAGGAATGGTTGGAATCTAAAGATTACAGGTTAGGGTTTGAAAATGCCATGATGCAGGTCAGAGAATAGTATGAACTTAGAAGCAAGAAGAGTCAAGAAATTGCTAAACCCAAAGCTTCTGAGACTACCATCAAGAAGAGACCTGAGAAATATTCTAAAGCAACTATTGAAACAAACAAATCAACAACTGAGAGTTCTGGAAAGAATGGAGGAAAAGACAACCAAAACACCAATGCACAAGGTAAACCAGCTAGCAGCACTAGCACTGCAGTTAGTGCTCCTGATAAAACTGTTACAAACACTGTACATAATGATAATTAACCCTCTGATTTAGCCACTAAGACAGTGGAAAATAAGATAGAGATGAGCATCCCAAAGAGTCATTCCACTTTCAATTTGGAAAGTGAGATTGCAAGAATTAAAATCTCTGTCCCACTTTCTGAGTTGGCCACTCAGGATGTATATAAAGGCCATATTTTGAGAGCTTTAAACTTATGGGAGAATGGTGACTCTGTCAATTTGAATGATGATCAACCTGCCCTCCTGTTTGGTCCTAAGATAGAGGGAAAGTTTCAGGAAGGGGTAGTTCCACCTTTCTATATCAGTCTCAACATTCATGACAAGGTCCTGCACAATGCGATGCATGATTCTGGAGCATCCCACAACTTAATGCCTAAAGTGGTTATGTAAAGACTAGGTCTAGAGATAACTAGACCCTACAAAGATTTGTACTCTTTCGACTCTAGCAGGGTAAAATGCCTATGCCTGATCAAAGACTTGTGCGTGATCTTAACTCAAATCCCAGCTAAATGTATGGTCATGGATGTTGTGGTGGCAGATGTGCCACCTAAGTATGGCATGCTACTATCAAGATCATGGGGAGCCAAGCTGCAGGGTACAATGCAGATGGATGGCTCGTATGCCACAATCCCAATCTTCGGCCAACTTAGAAAACTGTATAGGGAGACACAGATGAAATTCCTAGTCAGTAGCCCCAAAAAACCAGAAAATTCACCTATCTACTCTATACATACTGACCTCGACTCCTTCATCTTTTGTAATGATGAATCTTTAGAAGGGTCAGAGTCCTAAGACAAAGATACAAACAGAGAGACAGAAGCTGTTGATTTTAACATAATGGCTACTCTGGATTTAGAGGACAACGAAGAAGAAAACCACAATGAAACCTGTAGGATATGCGGTGGAAACCTAACCCCGAGTGAACAAGAAACAGAGCATAAATAACCATCCGACCAGATCCCTGAAATTCATACATTTCACGAGGAACAAGGAAATCCACAGCCCAGTATAGAACCTATAACGCAACATAATGGTGAAACCATCCATAGGGAAAAGAGTGATAACGAAAACGAAAATGAACCCCTGTGGGTGATGAACTTTGATGGGTCATGCACCAGAAGAACTGCTGGGGTAGGAGTGTGGATTCATAACACAGATAATGATTACACAGAGAGTCATGCCTGCAACTTGCACTTCAAATGCACAAATAACGTCATTGAATACGAGGCTCTGATCCTGGGTTTAAATCTGTTGAGAAAATTAGGAGCCCGTAGGATTAATGTGCATGGAGACTCAGAGTTAGTTATTAAACAAGTAAACGGGAAATACATAGCGAAACATCCTAGGCCGAGAGAATATAGGAATGACACTATGGATCTGTTGAAAACGTTTGTTGAATATCAATTAGTGTTTGTTCGTAGGAGTCAAAATGTCATTGCAAACGGATTAGCTTGCCTAGCTAGTTCCTACCCCAAAACCCCTAGTGACAAGCAGATCATCATTCAAACCAAATTCAGACTGCCTGTGCCAGACAATGAAAAATATTGGCAAGTTTTCGAAGGTGATAAACAGATCGAATATTTTTTGGTAGGCAGAAATGAGTTTGAATTTTCTGATTTAGACTCTAAATCTGACCATAGCTACCTAAGTGATGAGTCCTCAGATGAGGAAGAAACACCCTGTAACATAGAAATAAAATCTTTATATGAACAGACTGGAAACCCAGACCACACATGTGAAAATGCAGATAGTGAAGAGGTAGAGGTGCTGCAGGCCAAAGATAAGAATATACCCAGAGGCCTGGCACCCTTGGAGGACCTGTTTGACTTTAATGATGTGGAAAAAGAGCCCACTATAGAACATGCTGACTCTGATGTAAAAGAATGCAACTTAGGCACCAAAGACAAGCCCAAAATGATTAAACTGGCTAAGTCTTTACCTGCAGACATAAAAAAGAAATACATTGACCTTTTCAAGGAATTCATTGATGTGTTTGCATGGAGCTATGAGGAATTAAAGGCCTATGACACAAATATCATTCAACATAAGATACCCCTGAAGGAAAATCAGAAGCCCTTTAGGCAAAAACTTCGTAGAATCAATCCAAAACAATTTCCTACAGTAGAGAAAGAGATCAAGAAGATGTATGAAGCATGAATAATTGTGCCTATGAGGTTCTTTGATTGGGTATCAAAATTAGTGGATGTGAGGAAGAAAACAGGAGAAATCAGATTGTGCATAGACTTCAGGAACCTCAATAGAGCCTCACTCAAAGATAATTACCCTTTGCCTAGAATGGACCATATCCTTCAGAAGGTAGTGGGCTCTAAAAGAATCTCCCTGCTGGATGGATTTTCAAGGTATAACCAAGTCTTAGTAATCCCAGAAGACCAATTCAAAACGGCCTTTACCACTCCATGGGGTACCTTCATGTATGTGAAGATGCCTTTTGGATTGATGAATGCTGGAGCCACCTTCCAAAGAGCGATGGACATAGCATTTTCAGATGAGATAGGGCATTTCATTGTTATCTACTTAGATGACATAACAGTCTTTTCCAAGACCGAAGAAGAACACCTGAAAAATCTGAGAAAAGTATTCGAAAAATGTAGAAGGTTTGGCCTGTCCCTAAACCCTAAAAAGACCATCTTTAGGCTACAGGAGGGTAAAATCCTTGGCCACATCATATCTGAGAAGGGAATCAGGATAGACCCACAATGAGTTGAGGGAATACTACAGATCACACACCCCAGAAAAATCAAGGAATTGCAATCTTCATTGGGAAGATTAACTTCCTTAGGAAGTTTATTCCAAATCTGGCTGAACACCTTAGGAACATAACTAACATGCTGAAAAAGGGTTCAGGAGTTAAATGGACCGTGGGAGCTAAGAAATCTTTTGAATCAGTGAAAATCACACTTACCCAAGCTCCCATCCTAATCAGCCCGGATTTCTCCAAAGATTTCCTGATCTTTTCATTCGCCTCCGAGCATACAGTGGTTGCAGTGTTGCTGCAGAAAAAACAGAGGGAATGGAACAGCCAATTTCCTTCTTTAGCAAAGCACTTAGAGATGCACCCTTGAAATACAACATCATGGAGAAACATGCCTATGCTCTAATTAAGGCCTTGAAAGACTTCAGGGTGTACATATTGCATGCCCACACTATAGCTTATGTGCCCAACATCATAGTCAAAGATATACTGTCCCAAGATCCAGATGGGAAAAGGGGCAAATGGATAGCAGTAATCCTAGAGTATGACCTTGAAATAAAACCCACCAAGCTGATTAAAGGTCAGGGCTTAGCTAGGTTAATGGCTGAATCGAACCTACAAGCCCTAGACATTAACTTGATAAGTACCTTGGATGAGCAACAAGAGTTGCTTGATCTCACCGTTGAGGAAAAGTTTCAGAGCTCTCCTTGGTATTCCGACATTCTGTATGTGCTTACACACCTCAATGACCCTCCCGAGCTATCCAAGACCAAGGCCAGATTCTTAAAGCTAAAAGCCAGAAATTACTGCATCTTGAATGAAAATTTATACTGGAAGAATCCTAATGGCCTATTGCTTAAATGTTTGCCTGAAAATGAGGCAGAGAGGGTTAAACAAGAATTCCACGCTAGAGAATGTGGAGGCCACCTGAGTTGGAAAGCCACTACAAAAAAAATACTCAGAGCTGGTTATTACTGGCCCACACTCTTCAATGATGTTCATAAAATGATAATTGCTTGCCACAAGTGTCAGATCTTTGAGGGCAATAGAAAACTCCTCCCTTTACCCCTACAACCCATCACTGTTGAAGGTCCCTTTCTGCAATGGGGCTTAGATTTCATAGGGGAGATTCATCCTGCTTCTTCTTCTCAGCACAAATGGATCCTAACAGCCACAGATTATTTCACTAAGTGGATAGAGGCCGTGCCTACTAGGAATGCCACAGATTTAGTCATCCTTAATTTCCTAGAAAGTCACATCCTCTCTCGGTTTGGCTGCCCAAGGAAGATCATCACTGATAATGTTACTGCTTTCGGATCCAAAAGGATGGTTGATTTTTGTCACAGGTACCAAATAACACTTGGTCATTCAACTGCCTATTACCCTCAAGGTAATGGATTAGCTGAATCATCAAACAAGATCCTGGTGATCATCATCAAAAAACTGTTGGAAGAGAACAAAAAATCATGGCATAACAAGCTAGTACATGCTCTATGGGCTGACAGGCTCACAACCAAGAAGTCCATTGGCATGTCACCATTTCAGCTTGTCTATGGAACAAAAGCAGTATTCCCTACCCGCCTTGGGATACCAGTGATCAAACTGATCCAGGAGATCCAAACAGAAGAAGACAACATGGTGAGGAGAATAAACCAGAAAATCCATCTCCAGCAAACAAGGGAAGAGGTCTACAATAGAGTAGTGAAAGTTCAGGAGAATATAAAGAAATTGTTTGACAAAAGAACCAAAGCTGCTAATTTCAAAGATGGAGATAAGGTTTTGAAGTGGGATTTGAGAAGAGAGGATAAAGGAAAGCACAACAAATTTGACAGCTTGTGGCAAGGTCCATACCTCATCCAGGCCACTGTGGGTCCTAATGATTTCTTCTTACAAGAACTAGATGGTACTGACCTATTTGGGGGTCCTGTCAATGGCAGGATGCTCAAACATTACTTATGCTAATTTATAGTTTCCAGTTTCCATTTCCATTGTACATACCATTGCAGTTTTTATTTTCAGGAAAAAGAAAAATGTTTCAAAAAATAGAGGAAAAAGAGAGGTTCAGACATGCTTAAAACATGAACCTCTGATGTGCAAAAGATTGGATCTAATAAGCTCAAAACCTGAGCCAAAGCAAGTAAAACAGCTGGTCCTAACATGTTCAAAATCTGGGCCAGCAAAGAAGAAAGAAGAATCAGCTCTAACATGCCAAAAACTAGAGCTGAAATGAAAAAGAGAAGTGACTCTAACATGCTCAAATCTTGAGTCACAAAGGGAAATAAGGATGTGTCAAGTTTCAGATCTCAAGCCTTCACAGTTTTGTTTTCAATTTTCTGCAAATTCTGTCCATGTGCAACTGTCTTTATGCCTTGGACCCACATGCAAGTCAGATAGTCTAATCCTGGCTTGACTATTTTTCAATTTCTGTTGTAGAATGTAGAGAAGAAATCTGCTGGACAATTTAATCCCAACAGATATTAGATTACGTAGAGAAACGTATGAGACCAAAAGTCTAATCTGGTCTCATGGAGCAATAAGGGTAGATTTAGAATAGGTTTATTTTATGTTTGCAAAAATAAAAATATGTAAAGGGTCTGCTAGCTCAAATGCACCCTGGAAGAAGAAAAAATGCTAGGATTGTAGTATGGGTAGGTAGTTTGTTGAAGTAAGTTTCTGCTGATGTAATGTCTTCAAATTGTGGCAGCTTATCAAAGAAAGAAATGATGTGTAAAGCAGCAGGCACCTGGCCTACTCCAAAGATCTATTCTCTGAATTCTTGACTCCTTCAAGAAGAAGCCATCCCCATGTGGAGCCACTGTTAGCCCCCCTATAAATTTTGACAAAGCAAAACAGGGGGCTAAAATTATTTTTGAGCCCTCAAGGAATGCATCTCCCCAAAGACACATCATACTTGAGGCCTCCTACGCCTTTGCCTTTGATAAATTTCCCTCCAAATTCCCCTTTTAAATCTTGCCTTCACCTTGTGTTATGCCTTTTTCCCCTTCTACCCTTTATCGTTACCCTCTTTAGGCCTTGGAATGCATTAAAAAGGGTTAAAAACCCTCTTTCGGACCATATATCAGGGCTAGCCCTCTTTGGCATAAGCCTCACACCTTTTTCCTCCATGTAACTTGACCCCAGAAGCATCCGCCTGCCGAAAAGCGCTTTTCTCAAACCCATATCAGGCGTGAGGTCAGCCATCGATCTTGTTTTATCGGACGGTGATCGCTAACCCCGAAACCCTCCGTGTCTCCCCCATTCATTTCCCAGATCGCGCCATCGCTGTTCATTTTCCCATCAGATCTACAGTTCGGAGCTAGCCCTTGTGGTCCCCGTAGCGCACTATGTTAAAACCTAGCGGTTTCTATCGCACCGCCTTTGCGTGGTGGGTGGTTTTCCCGGATGACCCAGCGATTCCATACACCTGCTGCCGCATGTCCCTCCGTACGGTTCCAAAACCACCCTCCATCGCGCGCTATTGTTCGTCCAAAGTCACGGAGCGATATGTGTAATATCCGTCCGATCTGTCAGTGCCCATCCAATGGCTGTCGCTCTGGGTGAAAATGTGAAGCTGGGTTACACTTTTCGCAACGGACGGAATGGAACATTCTGAAGTAGAAAGGCACTAGGAGCAGTGCGGTTGTGTCTTACGGCGTCGGTCGCCTTGATATTTTTGGAAAACAACGACAAAGGGTTTGATGCGACGTTGGCGAGCGCCTTAGAAAAGCCCTCGGCCTCAAACAAGGTATTTCTTATGAAGCAGTAGCTTAATATGAAGATGTGGGAAGGTGGATCTGACACAGACCATTTAAATGAATTTAATACGGTTGGAGTCAATAAGTTACAGCAGAGTAGCTTTGATGTTGAAGTTCTAGATCTCTGTTATTCTTGTGCTCATTGCCAGAGAGTTGGAATGGTTTAGTAATGACCATTAGTAACTCTGTCTCTGGATCTAGTTCTTTAAATTTTGACGATGTTGTTGGTGCTATCCTTAGCGAGGAAATGCGACGGAAAAGCTCCGGTGAGACATCAGGTAATGCTTTGAGTGCAGATTCTAGGGGAAGAAGAATGGAAAGAGGAAAGAGCTCGGGATATCGCAGTAAATCAAGGAAAGGCAGATCCAAGTCCAGATCGAGGATAGTGTGCTGGAATTGTGGAAAGAAAGGACACCTAAAGAAAGACTGTAGATCTCGGAAGGGAAAAGAAGGAGACACACAGCAAGAAAACAATCATGAAGCAAATGTGACAAGTGATGTGTTACAAGATTCTTTGATTCTTTCTTTTGAAAATGTTATTGATTCTTGGGTTGTAGATTCAGGGGCTTCATTCCATGCCAAACCTGATAAGAAATATTTTCATGACTATGTTCGAGGAGATTTTGGACAAGTTCGTTTGGGTGATGATAAACCCTGTAAAATTGTTGGAATGGGTAAAGTTCTTGTAAAACAACAGAATGGAAACCAATGGCTACTAAAGGAGGTAAGGCATGTTCCAGATCTGAAGAAAAATCTTATTTCAATGGGGCAATTAGGCAGTGAAGGTTGTGTGACAACTTTCACAGATAAAACTTGGAAGGTCACCAAAGGAGCGTTGGTAATAGAAAAAGGTGAAAAGGTTGGTACATTGTATTTATGCAATGGTATTTCTAACTCTGTTAATGCTTTAACTTCCAAAGGAGCAGATGCGGCATTATGGCATCATAGGCTCGGACACATGAGTGAGAAGGGGATGAAAATTCTTCACTCAAGAAATTTGCTGCCAGGTTTGAAGAATGTTGATTTGGATTTCTGTGAGAATTGCATTTATGGAAAATAGAAGAGAGTCAGATTTATCAGAGTTGGGAAAGAAAAGAAGAGCGAAAAATTGGAGCTTGTCCATACTGATGTATGGGGACCTGCTCAGGTATCATCTCTCGGTGGCTCTTGTTATTATGTTACTTTTATTGATGATGCAACTAGAAAAACATGGATTTATTGTATTCAGAATAAATCTGATGTATTTGATACTTTCAAGAAATGGAAAGCTTTGGTTGAGATTGAGACAGGAAGAAGTTGAAGTGTCTCAGATCAGACAATGGAGGTGAATATTGCAGCAAAGAGTTTGATAGGTACTGTTCAGAGCATGGAATTCGCAGAGAGAAGACAGTTCCAAGAACACCACAAGAAAATGGTGTGTCAGAAAGGATGAACAGAACAATCATGGAGCGTGCAAGGTGCATGAGATTGCATGCGGGATTGCCTTTACAATTTTGGGCAGATGTTGTAGATATTGTTGTTTATCTAATAAACAGAGGGCCTTCCAGTTCCTTGGATGGTGGTATTCCAGAGGAAGCATGGACAGGTAAAAAGGTAAACTACTCTTTTTTAAAGCCTTTTGGTTGTGAGGCCTTTGTCCATATTAATAAAGAAAATAGAACAAAGCTTGAGTCAAAATCAAATAAATGTACCTTTATTGGATGTGGTGCTAATGATTTTGGTTATCGCTTATATGATTATGAAAATCACAAAATCATTAGGAGCAGAGACGTAATATTCAATGAAAAGGTCTTTTATAAGAATCAGCTGCAGGAAAGGAAACAGGAAAAAGAAAGCAAGGAATACACGGTTCTTGATGAGATAACTGAAAAAGTAAAGGTGCTTGAAAATAATAATAATCAACAACCACAGCAGCAGCAACCACCACAACAGCAACAGGCACCTCAAACACCTGAAAGTGGTGTTAGAAGATATACCAGGATAAGTAGACCCCACGAATGATACTCTCCTTCATTATATTATTTATTGTTGGTGATTAGGTAGACACAGATATTTATGAAGAAGCGATGCGATTGAAGCGAGGAAGAAGTGGGAGCTAGCCATGAAAGAAGATGGACTCCTTTTCTCATAGTACATGTGGACTTTGGACAGGCGGGTTTTCTGCAGTCAAAACTTCATTGCGAATAAATGAGAGTACGAGCGAAGGAAGAAGATGGAGGAAAACAGAGATACAAAGCTAGACTTGTGGTGAAGGGGTTTGCACAGAAGAAAGGTATTGATTTTGATGAAATATTTTCTCCTGTTGTTAAAATGAATTCAATCAGAACTGTTTTAATTCTTGTAGCAGCGGAATATTTACATCTTGAACAGTTAGATGTAAAGACATCATTTCTCCATGGCGATTTGGAGGAAGAGATATACATGCAGCAACCAGAAGGATATGAGGTAAAAGGGAAAGAAAAATTGGTGTGCAGGTTAAAGAAGAGATTGTATGGCTTAAAATAGGCTCCAAGGCAGTGGTATCTAAAATTTGACAAGTTTATGTCTGAACAAGGTTATACTAGATGTCACTATGATCATTGTGTTTATCTAAAAAGGCAAAATGATGGCAGCTATATTATATTGTTATTGTATGTAGATGACATGCTTGTTGCAGGATCTAACATGTAGGAAATAAATGTGCTCAAAAGAAAATTGGCAAATTCATTTGCAATGAAGGATTTGGGAGCTGAAAAACAAATCCTTGGTATGAGGATAACTAGAGACAGGAAAAATCGCAAATTAACACTGTCTCAGAATGAGTACATAGAAAAGGTGTTGAAAAGATTTAATATGCAGAATGCAAAACCAGTTAGTGCACCTTTTGCTAGCCATTTCAAACTTAGTAAGGAGATGTGCCCAAAGACCCAAGAAGACATGGATTATATGTCTAAAGTTCCATATGCATCAGCAGTTGGAAGCTTAATGTATGCAATGGTCTGCACAAGGCCTGATATTGCACATGCAGTGGGAGTTGTAAGCAGGTATATGAACAATCTAGGAAAAGAACATTGGATGGCAGTAAAATGGATTCTCAGATATTTGAGAGGTACCACAAATCAAGCATTATGCTTTGGTGGTTCAAGCATTGCTCTACAGGGATATGTTGATGCAGATATGGCAGGTGACAGAGATAACAGGAGGAGCACTACAGGATATGTATTTACTGTAGGTGGAACAGCTGTCAGTTGGGTTTCAAAATCCAAAGTGTTGTTGCACTTTCAACAACAGAAGCCGAGTATGTTGCTGCTACAGAGGCTAGTAAAGAAATGATTTGGTTACAAAGTTTTATGGATGAATTGGGTAAGAAGCATGATATGGGCACACTATACAGTGATAGCCAAAGTGCTATTCATCTTGAAAAGAACTCAGCATTTCATTCCAGGACTAAACACATACATCTCAAGTACCATTTCATACGGTCAGTATTGGAAGATGGAGAGTTGAAGCTGGAAAAGATACACACTAGCCAGAATCCTGCAGATATGCTAACAAAAGTTGTAACCGAGGAGAAACTGAGAACATGCTCAGTCAGTTTCAATTGGTCTTCAAGGATGACGATGAAGATGAGAAACGGCCGAGGTCCCGAGGATTCATTGTCCGACGAATAAACGGCGGGAGGTGCTACATTCAGTCTCCAAGTGGGAGATTGTTGGGTGTGGAGCTTGATTATCTTGTTTACTTTGTATCATAACATTGGACCCCTATACCTTAAAGGGCGGCAACGCCGCACGAGTGTCGGCTAGTGGGGGATCCGGGGGTGGCGACGCTTTTGAGCCCTTTTTGGCGGGGGTTCGGGGGCAGCGCCCTCGAAGCTAAAAAAGATGTAAAATTGCCTTGTAAAAGTATAGTAATTTCTAGTCAATCTGGGCCGTTCATTAGGTAAATGATCTAACGGTAGAAGTTATGTTTAGATTAGGGTTTTTTACCCTATAAGGAAACCCCCTTGTATATATGAGGGCATTGTATTGCAGCTGTGTATTATGAGTGTATTCTCGGAGTGAGAAACAGAGAGGGAGATTGTGAGAGAGAACAGAGGATATTACAACGGATCTGCTGTAGGTTTTGTCTCTTCAATTTTTGTTGGATAATATAAAGGAAGGACTGGCTGTTCGGGGTGGACGTAGCCGGCGGGTGAACCACGTATATGTTTGTGTCTCTCACAGTTTTTATGTGTTTTGTGTGCTTGTATTTTCATGCGCATATTTTATGTTTCATTGCTCTGTAATATTTAATTTTCTAACAGGAGCCATCCCCATGTGGAGCCTTATTAATTTTATAAATTTTGACAAAGCAAAACAAGGGGCTAAAATTATTTTTGAGCCCTCAAGGAATGCATCTCCTCGAAGACACATCATCCTTGAGGCCTCCTACGCCTTTGCCTTTGATAAATTTCATTCTACAGAACTCTCCATGTTACCCCTCTCTTCCTCGTCACAAATTCCCCTCTCTATCCCAATTTCCCCCCAATTTCCCCTTTAAATCCTACCTTCACCCTTTGCGGTGCCATTTTCCCCTTCTACCCTTTACCGTTACCCTCTTTAGGCCTTGGAATGCATTAAAAAGGGTGAAAAACCCCCTTTCGGACCATATAATAGGCCTAGCCCCCTTTTGCTAGCCCCCTCACCTTTTTCCTCCAAGTAACCCAGCGCTGGAACCACCCGCCAGCACTGAAAGCGCCTATCTCCAACATGTATCGGGTGCAACATCTACCGTTGATCCTATTTGATCAGACGGTGATCGCTAACCCTGAAACCCTTCGTGTTTCCCCCATTAATTTCACAGATAACACCATCTTCGTTCATTTTCCCCACTGAATCCAGCGGCTCGGAGCCTATTCGTCCAGTGGACCCCGTCGCGCATTATTCACAAACCACCAGTTTTTATCGCACCACCTTTGGGCGGAGGGCGATTTTTCCCGATGACCCAGCGATTCCATACATCTCCTGCCGCGTGTCCCCACGTACGGTACCAAAACCGCTTGTTCATCATGCGTTAACTTTCGAATCAGGACACCCAGCGATATGCATGTCAGCCGTTACATCTCGGGCGCCTCATCCAACGGTCATCGATCAACGAAGCTGCGCGGGGTTTAAACCACGGCCTCTGTACCCCTGGACAACCGTTCATCGTCCTCCGTTGTGTTTCCCACCGTCGACCTCCTTTGATATTTGATGGTCCAGAATAGTCTTCCCCCCACTATTGACCATTTCGTTGTCCAACCGGTTCCGCCACATCACCTTCACGTGTCCACCGTACGGTCTCCCTCCAGTTTCGTATATTCATTCAAAGGTCAGAGATTCAAAGGTTTCTCGTTCATTTTTCCTCCACGCCACCTTCTGACTGTAGTCTTCGTCATTTCCACCTCACTGCAGATCATCCATGATAGTTTCGCCATCAACCAGTCTGCATCATCAGTCTAACCACCCCATTGCGTCCACCACCCCCATTGTTTTCTTAACATGTTTTCGTATTGTGCAGGGTTTCAGAGAGGCAGAAAACTGCCATAACTCATAGGAATCATTGTGAGCGGCACATTGAGCAGGAAGAATTAAAATTGAAGCTGGTATTGCAGGGAAATGTCAAGAAAGGTGGCGGTAGTATAAATTCCATCAAAGGACGAAGTTTGAAACTTCACAGACTCTATCCCACGCCATTAAAGCCCAGATATTGCAGAATCGAGACATTTATGAAGCTGTGAAGAAAAACCAGCTTCATAATCATGGATTCCAGCATTCAGAATTGAGTTTTTGGGTTTAATACAACAGTTAGAGGCAAAGCAACAGATCAATGAACCTAAAGATCATGCAGAAGGTACAACACGCAGAGATTCATGGAATCAGGGTTCAAATCAACAGAATGTTTCCTCCAGAGCAAGGACACAGTACACATTATGGTTTCAGTTTATATGGTGTCCTAGTAGGTTTCTCCCCCTTCATAGTAATCCTACGCTATCATAAGCATTTGCTCCACCAGCATGACAGTCCATTCAGTCATTTTGTTTATACACCAAAGTATTGCACAATACTGAAGTCTGAGTCATATCAGAGTAACTCCCAGTCTGAAGAAGATCGTTCATGCACTCCAAGAACACCAGAGATTAATGCACAAGATCTATACAGAATGGGTTTCGGCCCTCTTTCTTTTCAGAAGTTTAATACTGCATTTAGTTCTCCACCTACCTCCTCTGCTCCTCCCGAGCTATAAATTCATGAACAACTCATTGTAATGGTTGTTGATCAGTTATCAGAGAACTGCAAGTAGTTTCTTTGAGACACAGTCTCTTTGTAAAGATTGTAAGATAGGTTGAAGGATATGATTTCAGACTGAGTATTCAGCTATTGGCAATATTGTACTTGATTGGTATTGTTACTTAATATGACAAGCACATTTCTTTGGATCCTGATCTGAAGTAGCGGTGATGTTTTCCTATCTCTGTGTTTACATTCACTTCATTTCATTTCTACTGGCTTGCATCAGAAGTTTTGCATAGGATTTACCCTTGTTAGGTACCCTATGTCCCTGCTCTCCTTGCCATTTATGTTTATCTTCTGAATTTTTTATCTGAGAAGTGTTTTCAGTTGGTTTAACCAGTGTCGTGGATGTTATTTCCTACTCTCTTATGTATGAATTAAATGAATTTAATTATTAGATGCTTCTTGTTATATATTTAGTTGGAATATTTGGGAACACTGGGGATTAGAGTTAGCACTGTCCACTAGGATCCTTGTACGACCTGCTGATCCATAACTTTGTGCTCTGAAATCTGTATTATCTCCTCCTCTCCTTCTTTCCATATCACATAATCATCTTGAAAGATCCTAAGTTCAGATGACTATCCCAATTGAAAGCCTTCCTATTGAGTAGCAAGCAAATCCTTTCCTGACTCCATTTCCCAATGGTTTTGAATATTTCCTGGAATATTTCACCTCTGCCTTATCCTTCTTTTCTCACCCTGATCTTACATTGAACCTTCTTTCCTAATAACCAGCAACCAAAATAAACAATTAAACAAACAAAATTGTGCCTATAACTAGCCTAAAATCATAACATTTGAGCCTCATAGACATAAATCGTTGCTCATATAGAGAGATCCATCTTTGGACCCAGGAGGACTAGATCCTGAGCTCTGAAAGTGGTCCTGAGGTTCGAAAGTGGCTTCGATGTTGTCTCATCCTTTTGGTCTTGCCAACTGGCCAAAACATGGGAACCCTGGGTCAGTAGTGCAAATTCAATACAGTCATGAGGATGGTATTTTACCATGGGCTTATACCAAGTGGAGTGACATGATTCATCATCTGTGGGGACGTGATGGATGATGATGATGAGTAGCAAAGAAAGCCCACTGCGATTCATGACATAGGGCAGTTAAGCAGTTACATACGCTTAGCTTTCGGTGAGTATGATTACCTACCCAACATCTCACATTTGTATGATCCATGCCATGCATATTACTAATGTGATGCAGTAGCAGGAGGCATGGCTGTGCTATTTACTATTGAGAGATTTTGGCCATCACATGACATACCCTATGTCTATGGATGTATCTTTGTTTGGGACATTGCATGGCACTCACATGATGTGGCAGCATGGAGCTTGGTTGTATTGTTCTGATATGAAATTCTACATGTAAACCAGTATGTTGTTGCTCCATGATTTGTATTATGATGATCTGAGGTGGCAGCAAGAATCCTTGTTGCTTTGGTTACTCTTAGGAGAGTATGGGTTGAATTTTCCCCATACATTGCATGATGATGATGGAGGTTGGCAGCAGGAGGCTTTACTATGTTGGCTTATGTTGGGAGAGTATGGTCATTATACTTGGTATGATGATGATGTGGTATGGTAGCAAGATGCATTGTTAAGGTGGCTTCTCTTGAGAGAGTATGGCTACTACACCTGGTATGATGATGATGTAATGTGGCAGCAAGAAGCGTTTCTATGGTGGCTTCTCTTAAGAGAGTATGGCTCTCACACTTGGTTTAATGATGATTTGGCATGGCAACAAGAGGCTTTTCTGCAGTAGCTACTATTGGGAAAGTATGGTTTGAATTTTTACATGTCCATCCATATGTCTCTACTTCTTATTTTGCACAGTGTTGGGATGATGCTTGGAGCCAACAAGGCCAATAGGGCGAAGGATGGAAGCATGGAGAGATACAATCTAATTCATGTAGCATGGGATGGAGAGGTAGTTGATGAGTTGGGATGGACAACATATGGTTTCCACTTGGAGACTCATTGATGAGGAGAGGCATCTAATGTTTCAGTTGGAGGCCATTCTAGACATTCTAGAGAGAGAAATTTGGAGCTGGGCATGCGTAACACATTGGATAAAATGGGGAGGCCTTCCATATGAGGATGCCATTTGGAGGTAGATGGATTATTGTAGCATCCATTTTTTCAGTTGCTTGAGGACAAGAAACATTTTCACTGGGAGGACTATAATATTCCAAATTTTCCATCAGATAATTGGAATATTAGAGTTCTTAATTTTTCTAATTAATTAAGTAAATAAGAGGGCGAAGGGACCCATAAACCCCATAGATGAATAAAATCAAATTTTGGTGTGTGTATGTGGATCATTAGATAGTATATCTACATTATGGAGTAGTGGAGAAACTTATTAAGGAAGGAAGAGTGGAGATCATGCAGCATTAATGATAAGATCATGGAAATAGTGGATGTGTCAAAGTAAGATCATAGTGAAATAAAAGTAAGATCATAGAGCACTAATGATGAAATAGTGGAGGAAGTGGTGCATTTAATGCACACATGATGGAGAGAGTGGAAAATAAATGCATAGATCATGGAGATCATGGAGAGACAACGCAGTCTTCATGGAGACTAGTGGCCACATGTGAAGGACATTATAAGGTGGGCCAAGGCTATGGAAGGCTCACAAAGCATAAAAGGAAGATGAAGTCATCAATAGAAGGTAAGCTTTAGATTTTTATTTTTATATCTAGATTTTTCATGTGACATTTCTATGCATGCTTCAGCTTGTTTTGCTAAGTTTGCGTGTCGTTTTGCACACAAGTGTTTCCGAGTGGAAATCCCACCCTTAAGGATGGGGGAGATTGAGTTACTTACTGGGAAGGTTATTTTGAGCTTCCATATATCATTAGGAATTGAAAGACATTCACTCTCTCTATAACACATTCATTCAAGAATTAAAAATTCCTCGCTTGAGGGTTTGTTTAAATGAGGTTGTTTCTAAGATTTTCACTAGGAAACCGATGGAGGATTCATCCTTTCACAATTATTCCCTCATTTAATTTTTAACGAGTCCGATGGAAGGGGAACTCGTTGTCTTTTTCATGTTTAGAGAGTTTTAAAAAGAAACAAAAAATAAAACTCCATCATGTCCCTTTTCGTAAATTTTCCCTCGAATCTGAAAAGGTATAAAAGAATATTCAAGAGAACCTCTTGACCATGTTCAACCAAGGTATTCATTTTTTGTAACTAGTTAATCTCAGCCCAAAAAAGGGGTAAACATATACTGAGACCACATTCATTCATTTAATTTAATGAGTCTGAAATGACAAGTCCTCGACAATTATTCAATTTTTTGAGAGTCGGAAAAGAGCTGAAAGGTGACTCCAGGGAGGTTCCTTTTCATTTATTTTCAACGAGTCCAAAAAAGAGATAAAATAAAACTCGTTGGATCAGAAATGATTACTATCATCATAAAGGATCATTTTTCTACACAAAAATGATAAACATCACTAATATTGAGGAAAAATAATAAATATTGGTCAAAATATTTCAAAAATATTCAAATAGACAAAAAGTAAATCATTTTAACCATTTTATTTGGAGTAAATTGTAAAAGTACATTTTACCCCATTTTCTCTTGAACTTTAGATCAGTGGTGCAACTGATCCAAGACACCATTCGACAATCCATTAGTTGTAGGTAAGAGCCCAATTCATTATCCTTAATTTGGTTCCATTCTTAGGTTTTTTAGTTTAGAAATTTTGTTGTTTGGAGAATAATTTAAAATCTTAATTTCATAGGCGATCAGTGCGAGTATGACCTATCAGACCCACATCAATCAACCATAGCTTGAAAGGGGACTGCGTCACCAACACCCTTTCAATTTTTACAGTCGCGCTGACTGCGAGGAATATTTTAAAACACGAAATTCTCCCTCTTTTAATGATTTATACCAAAAGTTTCTCCAATGAAAGCTCCTAAAATTTCACTTGAACATGTTTTGCAGGTGTCTTCAGTGAATATGGTGATTGAATGGAAAGATAGGGGTCACGAGGTGGAAGACCACCAAGCTCTCCAAGATCCAAAATGCATAAAACCATTAAGAAATTATGGATTGCTTAAGTTTTTCCAGACCTCGAGACTGAGAGCTTAGCTGGATCTTTAGAATATCTTATCGAGATATAGGATGTTGATCACAAAATTTTTGTTATTGAGGATCAAGAGCTTGAACTAGAAATTTCTGATATCTACTTCATAACAGGGTTTTCCAGGAGAGGGGAAAGGATCCAACTCTCTAGAGCTCATACTAGAGGATATATAACTAGCATGCTCATCCAGAGACATTGTCCAGGTGCCCAAAATACTAACAGTGGAAAGGTAGACATAAAAACAATCATCATTCTACCCTTGAGGACAATTTTGATTTATATGGCCCGTGTAGCTCGAGCCCAAGCGTTGCATGAGGAAACAAAGTCTCAATTCTAATATGAAGGGGATTTCCTTGCTTCCACAATGTTTAATTGGTGCAAGGGGTTGTTGGCCAATATGAAGAGCTAACTAACCAAGTGAAAAATAGGACGCCTAAAATAGTTCAGATATGGATCGATCCTCGTCACTTTATTCTTAGAGAGAGTTCCCTTGTTTGAGTATCAATGGCTAGAGGTATATGATCTAGCCCCAAGGGATCTGAGGCTACTGAGGTGGTGCAATATTATGCCCTGTCAAGGAGGGGGTCAATAGATGTTATTTCTAACACCATTTTTCAGTTGACTACGATGTCACCTGATCATGGTGGAGGATTACGCATATTCTATCACTAATTTTAGAGGAGACCCAAATCTACCACTTTATTAGGGGAATTTTGAGGTATAAAATGGGCCTCCTAAGGAAATTATAAAATAATAGTAGAAATAATAAAATAATATTTGATTACATCATCAAATTTTAGAGGGAAAAAGGAAAAAACTATTTTTTCAACTTATCTCCCAAATTTTTTACTCAAATTTCGAGCTGGAGTACTCATTGGATGCAAAATTTAATTTCTTATCCAAGGAGTTGCCATGTTGCATACTTTGGTTGGACCCTGCTAAAAGAAAAATTAGAAATACATAAAAAAACGTGATTGCAATCAAAATTATGCAACATGGGTACTCCTTGGATGAGGAACTAAATTTTGCCTCCAATGAGTACTCCTGCTCGAAATTTGAGTAAAAACTTTGGGAGATAAGTTGAAAATACGAGTTGAAAAAGTAGTTTTATTATTTTATTATTTTTTAATTTTTTTACCCTTTTACTTAAAAAATGGTGAATCATCCCCCATGGTTGACATCATCATCTTGAATCCTATTATCTCTTATAAATTTTATTTTGGTTGTACGCTTTTCTTAGGAGGCCCATTTTAGACCTCAAAATTCCCCTAATGCCTCTAAGTGCACAGTGGTAAGATGTAGGTAAAAAAATATTTTTTGAATTTTTTAGTTTTGAATTTTTTTGTTATGTATACCGATATTTGAACTTATGTTATCATGTTTTGCAGATGTTGGATTGGAAAGACCACTGGGTATGTCTCCAATTTCCAAGAGAGTCATACGCCAAATCAAGGATGCCCCCTATGAGGATGGGCCAGACCCACTAGCATAGGTGGAGTGTAACCTAGTAGGCTTGACCAGAGGCATACCAGAATACACAAATTTTGATGAAACCCCATTACACTATCATAGGCATACCATGGGGGTCCCAAGCTGACTGTGTCATTTACTCTGGCGAGTTATCTGAGCAATCACATGCTATCACGAGCACCATGTGGGCATATAAAAAATTTTAGTTTATTTTTGTACTGATGTAGGTTCGTAGAGCCATTATGTCACGGAACACATGTTTTTTGAGATTTTGATGTAACAAACTTTTACAAACTAGATATATATACATATGCATGTCTCCTTCTGCTAATAAGTGTTCTTATATCATGATGATATGTCTAGATTTTACATATGAAAAATGTCAATCTAAAACATAATTTGCTAATGTATCTGTTAATGTATTCAAATAGCATGGAATGTGTTGATATGTGATGTAATAAAAATTTCTTTCTAGTAATTGAACACCTAAATACATGTGCAAAATTTGAGAGTTTCTTACTGAATATTGATCATTTAACTGTAACACAATGAGTTGTGAGTCTAGCTTAACAATCAAATCTCTAATACTAAGAGAAATTGAATCCAATAATAGTTCGATGACTACACTATATTTGGAAATATTATTAGTTGTTTGGCCTAGACAAATACCTTGTAAATTGACCAACTCGTCATCCGGGGAAAATAGTGCCCATGCTGCGGAAGATAAGTTTTGTGTGCTATGAAAAGCACCATTAGAAAAACCAACATAATGGTATGATGAAATATAAAAACTAAGTGGAACATGAGGTGATCAAAGGAAACATGTCTGCAAAGCAAACAATCACACTAAAAATATAAAATCACACTAATGAATCACAAACTAATGTACAAAGTACCATACTTGAAATCAAGCATAGTATTTCATTAGATAGATCCCATTTCGAGGCCCATACATGGATTACCCTCGTAATATACTAGCTCATAGGTGCCTCTTTCTAATATTGTTTGATAATGTAGGGCCCATGCCACATCGACTCAAGCTTCCCGACCCTAGCTTATCATGGACTTGATCGTAAAGCATGACCAAGTCACCTTCAAAGAAAACACGAGGAGTAATGGACTTATCATATTGGGATTTAACTCATTTATTTTTTGCTTCAATGACTAAAGAAGTGAGACACAAGTCTCATCAAGACGTTTGAGATAAATTAGATGTCCCTGTTCTAGTGAAGTACCAGGAAGTAGTTCGATAGATAATATTGGAGAAGGGATTTCACACTCAATCAGGAGTGTGGCTTCCAAACCATACACCAGATGAAATGGTATGACACCAGTAGTAGTCTTATCAAAAGTTTAGTAAGCCCATAGAGATGCAAATAGCATGAGGTGCCAGTCCCTTTTATGTCTCCCAATGTTTCGTTGAAGCATTTTCACCAAAAATTTATTAATAGCTTCAACTTGGCCGTTAGACTGTGGATAATACAAAGTGGAGCTATCGTGGTATAGCCCCAACTGATAAATAATCTATGTCATCATATGAATTCGAAATTTGGAGCCTGGTTAGTGACAATGGATTTTGAGACACCAAACCGAGCTATGACATGGTTGAAAAGAAATTGCGTCACAGTCTGACCTTCATTATCATATGTAGGAATTTCCTTGGCCCATTTTGTAAAATAATTAATGAAAATGATAATATAACCATGCCCCCCAGCCAAGTGAGGGTTATAGGTCATGAAATCTATGCCCCATTTTACAAATGGCCCAACGGTCATGACTGGGTGCAAGGGCGAGGGTGGGGCGTGTTCTATCCGGGAATAGATTTGGCAATCATGACATTTGGGGATGGCAAGAATGCAGTCTTTAAAAATATATGGCAAAAATATCCCGTGTGAAGGATTTTCTGAGCAGTAGCATAGCCAGACATATGACCAACATAGGCCCTAGAGTAGAAAACATTAAGGAATTTATCATCTTCCTCAAGAGTTAATAATTTGTAGAGGACAGAGTCAACACCAGTGTGATACAAAGTATCTCCAATGATGCATTATTTTGAGACTGGTAACGAATCTATCGCCTTTTGGGGGAAGAGAGTTCCGAGAGAAAGGTATGGGTCTAGAGATAAACAATGATGTCTCCATACCATGGATCTAGAGTATTAGAAAGAGTGATTCATCAGGAATCATTTCATCAAAAGGGGTAGGATCAACTGCAACTAGAAGATCATAGAATAGTTTAGCAAAGACTGGCAATTTATTAGACTTAGTGGTATAAAACTCTAATTCAAACTCTTGGAGAATTAAAATAAATCTGGATTAATTTCCCCCAAGTAACTGATGAGTAAGAATTTAAGTCACGGGGTTGCATTCGTAAATCATTGTAACCTTGCAAAAGAGAATGTAATGGTAGAAATGTTAAACAATGTGGATAGAGGCTAAGGCGAGTTTTTCTACATGAGAGTAATGGGTCTCGACATTGTAGAGATTTTGGCTCGGGTAGTAAACTACATGTTTGTGACCATCATCATCTTCCTAAACAAGCACCATATGAATAGTGTTGTCTGCGACGGCCAAATATAAGAAATAATCACAATGATAATCAGGAGGATGTAATAGAGGAGCGCTGATGAGGGATTTATTCAAAACATCGAAAGAGGATTTAGAAATTTCATGCCAAATGAATGGGACTCCCTTTTTTAGCAGACGGGTAAATCCTTTTGCAAGCTGATCATAATTTGGGACAAATCGACGAAGAAAATCAGCTTTCCCTTGCAAGCTTTGCAACTGATGTAAAGAGGAGGGAGGAGGAAAATTGATGATTTCCTCGACTTTAAGAGGATCAATTTGGATGCCTTCTTTAGAAACCACGAAACCTAAGATATGACATCATTCGACAAAAAAGACACATTTATGAGTATTTAATCATATGTTATAGTGTCGGCAATGAAGAAAATTCGCTCGAAGATGTTCAGGGTGATATCGATGTTTCGTAGAATGAGATGGAATGTTGTCAAGATATGGCTAGAATATGTGCTTAATATCATGAAAAGCATAGGACATAGCCCATTGGAAGGTATCCCCGACATTTTTTAAACCAAACAAGAGCTTCTTATGGGAAAAAGTTCCCAAAGGACAGATGAAGGCAGTCTTATGTTGATCGTCTTGAAGAATATTGATGTGGTTATAGCCAGAAAAATTGTCCATAAAAGAGAATATCTGACTCCCCGCACATTCGTCAATAATTTGATATATAAAAGGAGTGGGGTAGTTGTCTTTAGGACAAGATTGATTTATATCAGGGTAATCAACAAAGACACAAATTATCCCTTGCTTTTTGGTAACAGGGACGATGTTAGAGACCCAATCCATCAATGGTATGGGATAGATGAAACTAGCCTTGAGAAGTTTTTTGACCTCTCCTTTAATGGAAACATCCTTTCTTTGCTGTAGAGGACGTAGTCATTGACGAACAGGCTCTGAGTCTGGATATGTAGGGATCTCATGCACCACAATACTATTATATGCTAGGCATTGCTTCGTAATGCCATGCAAAGACATCATGAAATTGTTTAAAAATATCATATTGATCTCATCAGGAAAATAAGATGCACCAATATGGACATTCTCGACAGCCCCTGGTTTAACGGAGATGTTGATAGGAATAGTAGCATAAATGTTACCCATGTTCCCTTCAGACAACACTTCATGAAACAAAATGGGATGTTGAAGTGGGCTAGTCAATTCAGATGGAACACGAGATTCCAGAGAAGTAGAAATATCATCCAGACCTAGAAGAAACAAGGAACGATTATGACCATCATCCCAAGTTGTTTCTTTGAGAGAAATTACTTCCGCGATACTCTCGTTAGTGGGGAACGTCTCATTCAAGGGATCATATGAATCCCAAGTACCAAACAAGGGGACTGTGAATAGATGTCCATAGACGAAACTAGACTATCATGAGCTTTAGAAGCAACCCCAAAAGCTAGAATAATGGTTTGATGCATATTTTCTGCAGGGCTTAGCGGCATAACATCACCAAAAATATCAAGCTGGTTGAGGCTAGGAACAATACATGGATCATGAACAGATTATATCATGTTAACAGAGGCGACATTACGAAGGGGGAGTGGAAATACGCCCATTAGGGATGAATCCTTGAAAAGACCCGGCCCAACACTCTCATAAGGAGTAGAGATATTCCCAATGTTGGGAAAATTTCCAATTGAGTAATCAAAGGACAATAAAGTGAGTTGATTGATGGTGACAATTTTCCCTTGATGAGGGAAGCAAAGAACGCGGAAAAGAGTGGAAACCACACAAACCATGACATGAGTGCAACTATTCCAAAGGAGAAGGTTATATTTGAGGTTGGAATCTACCACTTCTACTTCTATGTTCACTGTCTTACCCTCCAAATGAATTGGAAAGGATTTGAAAATACCATACGGTCGAGAGGCTCTACTGTCGAAAGATTCCAGATTATTCGGGGACTGAATCAATGTAAGAGATTTGATGGCTTTCCAACTGGAAACATACATTATGCAGGTGGAAGCTCCTTCATAAAAATAATATGATGGATGGTTTTCCCATAGTAATGACTTGAATCAGAAAAGCCACTTGAGATGGGAGCCGAGGAACAAATTTCTTGAGATTGAAAGTAATGAGGTTAGAATCCACGGGATCGATCCTTACAATAGAATATAATACTTCATTCCATTGCAATGTGCATGATTGAAGGACTGCCAAAGCTGGCATGTTTGAAGGCGCTTAAGATAAATTATCCACAATATTATAGTGTTGATAAGCTCATGTGTTTGGGTTATAATATGACTTCCGAAGAGCACCATTTGGAGGTGGTTTAATGATGGAATCACTACTAGGTCTCTCAATATGGAGAGGACTAGAAGTAGGAGGAATGGAAGAGGAAGGGATATCTATAGCATCCTTTTCCATGGGAGCTTTCGAGGGATTTGGGTAATATTCTAATCAGGTGGTAAAAGTAATGGGTTCTGTACCAGCCATAAAGACCTAGGAGCTTGCAGAAGATTGGGGTTGATCTGCCATTTGCATCTGCAACGTAGGGAACAATTATTTCAAGACAATCGGTGTACCAGATGCACCCTTCAGAAGGTGTGCAACATCCACATGTTGAGGGAAATCCATGGTATAGTGGTCATCATCACATATCAAGCAAGGATAATTAGGCTTATGCTTGGAAGAATAGTCAGCAGATTACTTCATGGAATCCTGTTTGGGGACGTTGGATTTAGCTTTTCTTTTCCCCTTATTTTTACATTTAGAGGACTTATCTACTGTGGTATATTGGACAACATTAACCTTAGAATTTTTACCAGGATTCTTTGAATTTTTTGAAGGAGTAAGGGAGCAGTGTTAGAAGTGTACTTAGACTTCGAAGCAGCCTTGGGTGTACTATGATAAGTATGGTCCATTGTCCCAATGACTCCGTCAACACGAAGCATTTCTTAAGGGTAAAATTCATATGTGGTAGCTAGAGTAACATCCCTCTCGGGCCTTCCCGAGACCCAAGGTAGATAGTTTGATTAGCTGCAACATTCACAAATATAATCCATGAATATTCATATTAATGCTTGATTGAAAAAGTGAAGTAGAGAAGGATTACCTCGAAGTAAAAGGCAGATTTATTGGAAAGCATAATGCAGTGTGGAGGAAATCCTCCTCACTTTCTCCAAGTTCCCTAAAAACAAACAATGAACTAGCATAATCTTCACATTATTATCACAACAAAAAATAAAAAAAGTATATAATCAAACAAGAAATAATTTAAAATTGAGCCACTTATAACATGTATCTTTAACAAATAAATAAACAGATGCAATAATGAGACACCAAGTGGAAAAAATAGAAGTAGTTCTATTATTCAAAGAAGGAAGATTACAACCATTAGTTTGGTCAAGCTTCCCTCAGTCCTTTGAATCCAAGCTCTCGCTTCTCAATAGTTCTCAATCAACCAAGCCAAGCATGAAACCTCACACTAACAACAAAATTTCGCTCCTCACACAATCAACCTTTAAACCAGTGACAATGAGCCCTAGCCTCCAATTTATAAATTTTTGAGAGGATCAACCTTTCCATTCTTCTCCATTAGTTCGAATAGGGAAAAATCCATTATTTTTCCATGATTTTCTAGCTTTTTCCCTCTTTGGATGTTTATTTAGGTTTATAAATGTCCAATCAGAGGCTTACACCGGAGGTTTCCCGCTTTTTGGACTGCCTCCGTGACAAAAATCTAGAAATGTCAGCCAATTACTACGGAATTTTTCCCTTTTTCTTCATGAAACATGGGTAAAATTTCCCTTTAGGAAAGACAATGCATTAACCTAGGCCCTAACACTCCCTTCAAGAGGCAGGGAAACATTATAACTCATCCTAGAAGTCTCTGGAGTGCGTTACCTTGGAAAAATAGATCTTTGTCTAGGTCAATTTCTTCCTTCCATGTGACCTTCTCCTCTGAGCTGATGAGGAGGTCATTTGTATTGTAAGAGATTCCCCCTAAAGCATGAGTTGAGAGACAAAGATGATGGCCAAAATAATTATAAATGTGTATTAGAGTGAGAGGAGTTGGAGGAATCAAGAAAACCTAAAACAAACAACATATATCAAAAATATAAATATCTACCTGGAGTCGGGCATTCCCATGCTTAGTATTTGTATCAAAATGATTTATCCAAGAAGAGATATGACCAGTATGTCCACAAATAATCACAATGTGGAAGCTTGTGTCATGACAGGATCAATATGATAAGTTGTCTCTGAAAACAATATACGCAGCTTGGGAGAGGAAATAGAGCTGAATGATGTAAGCCTCAACCCAAGGTCTTGGTCGCCGCTTCTCTAAACTGCATATTTTTGCACATGTGAATAAAGGATTTGTATTCAAACATGTGAGAAATCATCTGATTACCATTCAATGATGAAAAATATTAACAGATGCGAGGATGGCCACTGATAAGGATGATGGTATCCAAGATGCATAGTACAATCTATCGAGTGTGAATACATGGTGTTGATGTCGAACACTCGTAGAATCATTCGAATGGGAGACAATGGTGAAAACCCCCAATCAAACACAAGGTAACCAACCATTGAGGTTTGAAAGTTCCAGGGTACTGATATTTTTCTGGATCAACATCCTAGATAAGATGTTGAAGTTGATAGGAAGATATCTCTCAAAAGGCAAATAATGAGGTGTCCTACATCAGTTGACACAAAACAGGGAAAATATGATTTTGTTTTGAAGATATTCAAGAGCAATGGTGTAAATTGATGACATGTAAATAATTTTTGGCATATGATGGTATGGTTGATACAGGAAGTAGTAGATAGCATGATCTCCTAAACAATAGAAGGCACAACAAACAGGGTACCAGGTAGCTTAGACTCATGAACACCAAAGAATGTTAGGTTTCTCCAATGCAGGAACATCGGCATACAAAGGCTAAACTCATATAATTGTAGGGTTCGGCGAGAAGCTAATGTGAGAGAGTTTTCTAAGGAGTGCCATTTTCAAGGTGTTGCTACCAAATCGTCTTTCAAATTATAAAAGAGTGAGTCTCTACTTTGTCCAAATTTTTCCCCATTTGATTATGTTTAACGAGTCTATAAGGGTAAACTCGGTGGTCTTTTCATGTTTAGGGAGTTTGAAAAACAAATCGTAAAAAACAACTCCAAGTGGGTACCTTTGTCATGGTTGATGACGGGGTGTGACAAAGGGGTAATAGTATGCCCGACACAATTCCTTTTCCATAATTTAGTACATTGAGTCTAGATAAAATGATAAACCTATGTTCAATGGATGTTTACCTCATTTTGTTATGAGTACGAGGAGATGAAGTAAAATCCATATTCTTCGTGAATTTTTAACGAGTCAGATGAAGAAAAACTTGATCCTCTTTGTGAAATTTTAATGAGTCCAACGAGGAAAAACTCGGCATCTTTTTCAATTTTTAAAGAGCTAGAGAAATATGGAAAATAATGGCTCATATTATTCATCATGGTAGTTTAACGAGCCTAAAGAAAGAAACTCATGGTTTTTTTAGTTTTACGAGCTAGAAAAAGTCCATAAAAGGAAGGCTCAATCCAGGTCAAGCATGGTCAAATGTGCATCAAAATAATGACAATTCATCAGAGCATCGGTAACATCGATAAAACAATGGTTACATAAAAAAATAGTGGAAATTGACCAATTTTGATAACTAGGTGAGTGAGACATACCTCTAGAATGTCTATAAGAAGGATAGAGACCTTCATTTTCATTGTTTGTGTTCGGTGAAAGAGCTCTGGTGTGTGATAAAGGGTGAAAATTATGCTGCTGATTGTGGACTATCTGGGAAACCATTTTCGATTCTTTTTATTCTAGGTAAGAGCTTAGGCCTTCATCTTGCATTTCATTAGTGTTTTCAAGCTTTTTACTAGTCAAAAAATGAGTTTTGGGGAAGCCCTAGAAATTTTGGGCGGGTAACATAGTTTCCCAGAGGTAGGGACACATTACATGCACTGCCCGTTAAGGGACAATGCATTATCACTCTCTGATTGAAATAGAGGTCCGTGTTAGCTGGACAAAAAAATTTAAAACTTGGCTTGCCTTAGTTTTCAATGATTTAGCCAGTAACTGATCCATGAAAAACTTGAATTTTGTAGGTAACAAGCTATTACCATGAGTATCTGGCGCGAACGAGAGCACGAGAGAGAGGAACGAGAAATGGTTACCGATCCGACATGTTTATTAGTTCTCCATAGGTGTGGATTTCTAAAATATGCAAGACTTGAGAGGATTAAAGGGTAGGAGGACCTTCTGAGCTGGATTATCCAATGGTGGGATGAACAAAATCATCTATTCCACATCGAGGTTCATGAAATCTCAATAGAAAGGAAGGACATATATTTTCTAACTAGCCTATCATGTAGAGGGCCAAGACCCAATTTGGTAGGATCTAGATTTGATCCCTGAACCACCACGGGATTGATCCAGGCTCACTATATTAAAAACATTGCACGAGTGAGTAATCGGATACCTATAGCATGGATAGCCTCTAGAGTGATCAGGTCATTGTTGTGGATGTTTGTATGCTTCTCAGGCTCCAAGAGTCAACATGTGGCCACCAATGCCCAATTTCTACTAGCACTAGATTATTTACAGCCACATATATTAGATTGGTGTGAAGGCGTTGTCTGTCGTATTCGAGAAGAGTTGAGAGCTTGCAAGACCTTGTACCAAAGAGATTTTGGGTATTGCACGTTGATTTCTCATTTATAATAGAGAGAGTGCCTGCTATGAGGCCTTGAATGATCATGGATGTTGCTGGACAGAGGGATCCTAGATAGGGTCGATGGTTCGCCCTGATGCCTTGGACTAGAGAGGGTCCACTCTGATACTTCTTTGAAGATACATTCTTTGAGTGGCTTAATGGCCATATTATGATGATTGAGGATTATCCCTATGCCAAGATGAGCCTTACAGGAGATCCAGAGTTGAGATTGCCACCTGGCACTCAGTGGGGGAGAATATGTAAGATGAGAAATCACATGGACAAGTATTTTTGTGTCTTTTGAATTTTATGCAAAAAACAAATTTTGATTAATGGGTGAAAAATATTTTTGTCATGAAGTTCTTTGCTTGACACATATGCGGCACCCATATGACCTGCTATAGCCCCTCGCTATGCACAGCGAGGAATGCAGCTACATGGTGCTTGAGTAGCATTAGAGGTCGCGACATCCACCAAAGCAGTCGATGACACACAGATTCTGCATAAGGTTGTGAGGAACCTCGAAGGTTTGAGCATGGGTGTGTCACCTCTTCCCATGAGGGAGATCCCAATTCATTTGCAGTGACACACAGTGGGTGTGCTAGAGAGATTTTTAATGCCTTTAAGGAGGTTAGTTAGGGGATTTGTCTACTATCATGAGCAACAGGCTCAGAAGGAGTAGATATATATGTGTAGATGTCATAGCAAGGCTTAACAAAGCCAATTTTGTAAAAAACACCCAAGTTTTGAATAGTTTTCTGATGTAACCGACTGGAAACCACACACACACACACACACACACATATATACATATTTTGGCTATTTTTATTTTTTATTTTTTAATTTTTATGTAATTTTTATGATGAAAAATGTACACTCATGCATGACTTTCTGTTGGGCTAGAATTGTAATCTATGGATAAACTACGCTTCCCTAGACCAGTGTTTAGTCTAGAAAAATAGGTGAAAGACTGCACTACCATTTTTCCTAACTTAGAACAGATATACAGAGAGGATTGGATGCTTACTTGTTTTAGTCACTTCCAAATGAATCCTTTCTGTCGCTTCCACTACAGCCTCAACTTCAAGCAGTTTCAAATAGCTAAATGCTTCCTACAAGAAAGAGCACTGAAACAACAGAAGATACAATAATATATATATCTATTCAAGTTAATTATCCAAATTAGTTAAGCATAAACTACATTCATCAACAAATATTTTACAACATGGAAAATCAAAGTAAACATGGATGCATGTAGGGAAAAACAAGTACTCTTTATTGATGATAGAAGGAGAGGTTACAATCCAATTACTGATTCATTGTGACCTTCCAGTAGAGTTCATTAGTCTCATCACATCATAAGTATCTCCACCAGCAGCTCCACAAATCAAACTCTCTATTGAAAATTCTCCAGCATTTCTCTACTGAAATTCTTCCTCCTTGAACACTTAGCTTTGTGTTCAATTTATATATGAACTGTAGGTTGTTTTGCAATAAATTTCATTCCAAAAATAGGCAAGACATGTTTTCCAGTCATGTAGATGTCAAATGGACACTTAGATCTGAAGCATGACACATGTGAACCCTTCTAGAAGACACTGGCCAAGTGGAGATTACTGAACAATGATAATTTCACTCCCAATGTGCCCAATGCACCTTTGAATGTCATGAAGTGCTTTGCAGAGTAGCCTTAAATGGGGCTACTTGCATATGAAATGCACTTAGGCCCCTTAGAGCCTGTGTTGGTGAGCTCCCACATGTTTAATAATAAGCTTCAAACCATGGAAAAGCCTTGATTTGATGAAAGTATTTGTTTGATTCATGTTGTTTCGTGTCTTAGGGCATATAGCAACTAAGATGATAGGGAATGATAGAACCTTTGATCATCGGTCCCTGGAGATGATGCCCAGCTAACCAGGTCATTGGGAATGATGCCCAAATTGACCTATAACAATTGCCCCCTAAAGCATGAGATCCAAATGATAACATTTGATTGAGATGCTTTAGTAACACTGTGATGAGCCTGGAAACAAAGCGGAATGGTCACCTGCATCAATATTACAATACATTACATCATGATATATCCTCTATTGATCATAATTGCTGAGGGTAGGCATTCCCATAGTCAGCACATAAAACAATCTAATAACATGTACATAATTCAAAAAGTCGTCTACATTGGAATGTTGCCCAGATGCAGACACGCCTACAGATATAGGCCCATGTTTGGATGAAAATCTGTATGTAAGGTCACCGTACAGATGATGTGTACAAAAATCTTGAAATCGCAGCCCGGATGGCTGAAACTAGATTTGGGGTCTTCTTATCTCATTCACTTGATCATTTAGGTACAAGTCTAGCCATGCGAATATATGATTTGTCGTCGAACATGGAAAGACATCGTTTGATTACTAGCCAATGATGTGAGCTGTTAAAAAATGCGAGAGAACCACCATTAATTTCAATGACCCTCAAGGTACTATAGTACATTTCGTAAGGCGTGAATAGATGATTTGATGTCGAACGCCAAAAAAAATATTTCGGTCAAAATTCCGGAAGCGAGGATCTTGTTGATGCTGTAACAAGCCTCATGGTACTGGAATCTGATGTTTCTAAGTGAAATTCCTAGATATTTATTTGTAGTCGACAGGAAGTCACCTTATTGCAAAACTGGAGTTACTAATTTCGGAGACAAGGGTATGACTTGATATAGCAATTATTAGGGATGACGGTCATGAAAATGAAGGTTTATGAGTATTTCAGATGGATGAGTTCTAAATCACTGGATGACTTCTCTTGAACATATCGGCGACATTGTGATGAGTTGGCAACATTGACCCAAAACCGAAGTGAAGGTATGATGAACCATAGGTGTGAATGAACCGTCAAGATGATTACCCAACCCAAACAGTCACGAACATGGAGTGAAAGAAGTGTCATGTTCAAGAGCGACTTGCTACCAAAAAGAAACTTTGCTTGCTTTTCCCAAATTTTCCCCGGTCATTTGTCGACGAGTACCTCTTTATTTTTTAACAAGCTTGAGGAGGATAACATTTTCTTGATCTATAATTCAACCCTTCGGGTGAATAAAGAATGAAGTATCACTATTTAATAATTTAACGAGTCTAGCGATGAATGAAACTCGATCCTTGCCATGATTGACAAGATCGTCACTATTTTATGTTTTAAGAGCTTAACGACAGTGATAGCCTGGTCCTTTTTTATGTTTAGAGAGTCTGAAAAATAGGATGAAAGAGGACTCCAAAAGTACTTTTCGTAAATTTGTCTCTCAGATCCGAAAAAGTGTAAAATAATATCTGAAAGAACCTCTTTGGTCATGTTTAACCAAGGTATTCCTTTTTTGTAAATAATCCATCTCAGTCTGGAAAAGGGTTAAAATTTTATTGAGTAGATATCAATTCATTTACTTTAACGAGCTCGAAATGAAAAGTGCCCGGAAATCTTTTCACATTATCGGAGTCTGAAAAGAGCTGAAAGAAGACTCCAGGGGTTCCTTTTTCACTGTTATCGAATCTCGAAAAAGAGATAAAAGTGCGCTTCAAATCCTTTTTTCATTTTTATCAAAGCTCGAAAAATAAGGAAAAAAAGTATGACTTGTGGTCAAGTCATTCTTTGAAATAAATCTGCATGACTAATCTGTTCGTCAGTTGTATTTACTATTCAGAACAACATCAAATGGATTAAAAATACCTATTTCATGATAAAAACATAACAAAACCATAGTCATGGCAATAAATTTATCTTTGAAGTAATTAAATGACTATATAAAGTAGTTTCACTATTCATTTTACCATTCCATAGTTACCATTTGCATTTTGGAGCTCTGAACCTGATTTTCCCCCCGAACTTCAATCGTTGATTGCAGTCGTTTCTGTGGATGGATTTCATTTCCGTCTAATCCAGGTTAGTGATAAAAACCTCCTTTTTCTTTCAGTATTCATTTCATTTCCATTCTTTACAAATTTTTAGGGTTTTGAGGCCCCTAGGGTAGATTTTTCCCAAAATGAGGGCAACGCACCCTTGTACATCGAAACCTGCATTGCATATCAGGTACAGTGAAGGGTACCTACATATGCAACACACTGTCTCAACCTAGGGAGTGCGTTGGGCACAGTTCAAGTTTTTTATTTTCAAGATGTGCTTAAAATTTTCCCAGTTTTCTGTAATGAAAGGTATCTAATGGATCTTATGGTTGATTTTTAGGTTTGCATTGGATAATAATGACGATTACATGGAGAGAAAGAGAACATGAAGAACAAGATATGATTGCCTTGAATGATCCGGGTACTGTAAGAGCTTTAAGGGATTGCGGGCTTCTTAAGTACTTTAAATTGTCAGGAATGAGGCAACAGATAGAACTCTTGGAGTTCCTTGTTCAAGCATGGGATCCAGCGATAGAGGCATTTCACATAAAAAATCAAGTGCTGTCCATAACAGTTGAGGATGTGTATTTTCTCACAGGTTTGTCGAGGAGAGGTTTGCTCATTGCACTCATAGGATCTACCATTGGAGGAGAAACAATGAAGGATTATGTTATGTAGTATTGCTATCCGGGGCCAGAAACTAGAAAATATGGAAAAATAAACATCTGTGATGTTAGGGATTTGCCTATGAGAACCATCCTATTCACGATTGCTAAACTAGCTGGCACCATTACACTCCATGCGGAAAACATATCATATATGCAGTATGCGTTGGAAAGCTTAGAGCCAGCAGTTTTCAACTGGTCTGAAGTTGTTCTATCTCAGATAAAAGAACAACTAAATAAAGCAAAGGGAGGAAGGAAGAAAAATTTCAGTTATGTTTCTATCCTTATCTCCTTCGCTTTGGAACGGATTCCACTGATGCAGCCACAACATGTAACATTGGATATATCTAGTCCTAGAGATCCTCGAATGCAAAGATGGGTAGAACTCATGGGTCGGAATTCAGGCCAATCGACCATCGTGTTCTCGACTGCATTCTTCACCTGGTTCAAGCGACAGATCGTCGCCATCAATGAGTATGCATATGCAGGCGTCAACTTCCGAGGAGATCCAGATCTAGTTTTACCAGAAGGCGCTCAGTGGGGTGCAATAGGTAAGATTGATTTGACCATGTTTTTTTATTTTTATAAGGTTTATACAATTTTTTTTGTGTTTTGATTTATTTCCAAGACATAAAAAAATATTTTAATGTAATGCAGATATCGGTCGTGTTCAACCAGTAGAGGAACCAGAGCGCGAAGTGGATGCGCCAGCAAAGAGGGTTGTCGGGAGAGCAGTCCTTCACGACCTTGATATGGCTGAGACTCTTGCTGATCTCCAAAAACACATAGAGGGGTTGACCTTTGGGATTTCGGATTTCCGGATCGAAGAGCTTCCCATGTGACTGCAGCAACACACAATTGGGGTTCCTAACCATTGGATGCGGTTGCTCCATAGGATTGCTAGATCTATAGCATGCTATCATGAGGACCACTAGTTTAATTATGAATTTTTGCATACATTTTGAGGTCAGATGACCGATGTGTCTTGGGCACAAATTTTGTAAAAAACCTATAACTATCTATCTATATGTTTTCAGAGTTTTTCCTATGTTTAAAACACAATCCTATTCAATGATGTGAATTTTTTCTTTACCTATGTCGCAAATGTCTATCTAAAACTTGATTATCTAATGAATCAGTTAAAGTGTTCATATTTCTAGAAATGTGTTGATATTGAATGAAATCAAAATGTCTCTTCAAAAGTTGAACTCTTAGGAACAATCTAAGAAGTGTTGGATTTCTAAGAGTATAAACACTAGTAAGTTTTAGTACCACAAGTTGTGAGTCTAACCTGGTGATTATGCGGTTAATACCAAATTAAATGGCATCAAAGAGAATTTCGATCAACCCGCTATACTCAGCAACATTTTTCATCGATCTACCAATACAAATCCCTCGAAAACTCACTAACTCGCCGTTTGGAGTGAAAATGGCCCAACTGTAGAGGATAGATTCTGCGTACTATGACTAGCACCATTAGCATATCCAACAAATGGTTCCCAACATTCAGAAATCTGCCATAAAATGTAAATCGGATTACTAACGTCAAGAAAAATCTTTAAAAAAAATTAAGATAGTGAATGAAAATTAAAATCATATAAGCACTATAGTAAAAAAAATTACTACGCTCATGATTAAGCATAGTAACGTTTAAGATACAACCCATTTCTAGGCTGCACCAATGGAATCCCATCGTAATCAACTAACTTGTAGGCACCTTTAGCAAGAACACTTTTGACAGTGTAGGGGCCATGGCATAATGGCTCGAATTTCCCTGTACCTAATTTATTATCTTCTCGGTCATAAAGAAGGACCAAGTCGCCCTCTGAGTAGATGTGAGGTTGGACATATTTGTTTTATTGCGCCTTTATACGTCTCTTGTGTGCTTCATTGGCCAATTGGGCTTCACGACATGTTTCATCTAGATGTATGAGGTTAAGGAGACACGCTTCTTCTTCAGAGGTGTCGGGTAACAAGTCTATCATGAGTTTCAATGATGATATTTCACATTGGATTGGAAAGATAGCTTCCAAACCATACACCAATTGAAAAGGAGTAAATCCAGTAGCGTTTCTCACCGAGGTTTGATACGCCCACAAGGCGGAGTACAGGATCAAGTGCCAGTTCCTTTTATGGACTCCTATCATTCGCTGAAGCATTCATTTAAGGATTTTGTTAATAGCCTCAACTTTTCCATTCGATTGTGGATAATAAGGAGTAGAATTATTATACGACAATCCTAGCTTGGCTGTCAATTCAGACATCATATGGTTGTGAAAATGCTTCGCATGATCCGTAACTATAGCCTGTGGGACCCCAAACCGTGCAATAACATGGTTGAAGAAAAACAATGCAGTTGTTTGTCCTGTGTTGTTGAATGTAGGCATTGCTTTGGCCCATTTGGTAAAATATTCGACTGCGAAAATAATATAACCATGCCCCCCGGACGAAGGAGGGTTATATGTCATGAAATCGGTACCCCATTTCGTAAATGGTCCAGCAGAGAAAACAGGATGCATTGGCGCTGGCAGTTTGCGGATTTTATAGTCATAAATCTGACATGCATGTCAACTTCTCACTGCGAAGATACAATCTCGAAAAATAGTAGGCCAAAAGTAATTGGCGCGGAGTATCTTCTACGCGGTAGCATAACTAGAAAAATGTCCACCACAAGCCCCAGCATGACAATCACTTAACACTTTTTTGGCCTCCTCATGAGTGAGGCACCTCCTTAAAATGGTATCGACACCATGACGATAAAGTGTATCGCCGATGATCAGATAATCTTTTTCTTGGTGTCGGATACATCGCTGATCAGAGCGCAAGGTATTAGGTCGAAAAGTTTGGGTTTGGATATAAATGATGAAATCCCCATAACAAGGATCAGATGATCTGATTAGAAATAGAGACTCATCTAGAATATATGGTTATGACGTAGTTGCAGTACTATCACAGGGAAGGTCACAGAGAAGCTCAGCCAAAAATAAAGACTTCTTTGACTTGGATTTGATAAAATGACGATCCATTTTGAATATTTGCCCCCCAGAAATTGACGTGATAAGATGTAATTCATGGGGTTGCAATCCGAAACTATTGTTGTTTTTTGGAGCAAAATATAATGGCAAAATCTTTGGATAGCTTGAACAGCTACCAAGGCAAGCTTTTCTACGTACGAGTACTTAACTTCTGTATCATTGAGATTATGACTCAAATAATAGATCGAATGTTCAATTCCATCTTCTACTTGGACCAAAACCATAGTGATGGTCGTTTCAGCCGCGACGATATATAGGAAATGATCATTTTGATAATTTGCAGGATACATTAATGATGCTCGGACAAGATGGTCCTTGACAGCATCAAAATAAGCTTGCGTAACTTGTTCCCAATGGAAGGGAACCCCTTTTTCAATAATCGAGTAAATCCTTTAGCCATTTCGGGGTAGTTTGGAATGAACATTCTCAGGAAGTTAGCCTTTCCTTGAATTTTCTGTATCTGAAGTAAGTTTGAGGGCGTAGGAAAATCAAGAATGGCCTGTACCTTTAGTGGGTCTATTCTAATTCCTTCTTTTGAGACTACGAGTCTGAGCAATCGACTAGAACCAACACAAAACACACATTTGTGTGGATTGAGGCGTATCTTGTAGTGTCAGCAGCGTAATAAAATGGCTCTCAAATGCATCAGGTGATCAGTCCTTTTTTGTGAATGTGCCGGTAAATCATCTATATATGGTTGAACAATGTGCTTGATGTCGTTGAAAGCATAATCCATTGCTCTCTGAAAAGTTTCCCCAGCATTATTTAAACCAAACGGAAGTTTCCGATATGCGAATGTGCCCCAGGGACAGATGAATGTTGTCTTATTTTGGTCATCTAGGCGGATATTGATTTGATTGTAGCCAGAAAATCCATCCATGAAAGAAAATATTTCGCATCTAGCACAATTGTCAATAATCTGGTCGATAAAGGGTGTAGGATAGTTGTCTTTTGGACAAGCCTGATTAACATCCTGATAATCTACACACACTCTAATGGTTACTTGTTTTTTCATAACAGGAACGATATTGGAAACCCACTCATTTAGCGGAACAGGGTAAATGAAACCAGCATGAAAAAAAATTTCAACTTTTGTTTTTATGTCAGCGGCTTTCTTCAGATGAACAAGACGAAGCCGTTGACGCATCGGTTTGACATCAGGATACATATTAATGGTGTGTTCAACTATACTAGTATCTATGCCTAGAATTTCCTCATAAGACCAAGCGAATACGTCACAAAATTCACTAAAAAGAGAGCGATATGAATCCTGTTCTGATGGAGAACAAGATATACTGACATGAATATTTTCTACAGTGCCAGGTTTAGTCGAAATATCAATAGAAATCATTTCTTCAATATTTGATAAATTTCACTCAGATTCAATTGCATTAATCAGAAAATAATTCGAAAAGAAATTTTGAATAGATGGGTGATATAGTTCACTAAGATTATTTTCTTCATAATCTGGAAGATGGGAACGATGATGATAATCTTCCCATGGTTCGCCTTCTGCCATCAGAGCTTCCAAAATATTTTCATCTGTCAAAATTTTTGAGGAAAACGGATTAGATGGAGTACCAAAATCTAATGAACAATCAACCCAAACACTCGGCGATGCTGATTTTGGATTTGCCGCCCAAGCCAAATAGATTGATTGCTATTGTAGCTCAATAGGGCTGAGCGGTAAAACATCATCCAATGTAGAAATATCAAAATCACCCGTACTCTCCCTTAAGCCAGATGGAGTGGAAGAGATCATGTAGCAGGTCTCTATACTTGCAATTTCTGCCGACGTCGTGGGCGGCGATAATGCAAAGGTTCCCATAAGAGTGGAATCCTTTAAGAGTCCTACACCAATGTTTTGGATTTCTAGTTGGGGTAAGTGAATATACAGAACACTTCCAGTTACCTGCGAAGCAGAGGCAAAAAAGGATAATTGGTTGATGATTGTAATAGTACCTTTATGAGGAAAGGCAACCATTCTAAAATATGTAGAAACAATTGCAATCATCACATATACCCATGGTCTTCCAAGTAAAATATTATATTCAAGGGGTCTGTCAACAACCTCAACATCAATACTTACTTTTTTTCCCCCTATTTCAACTTGCAGGTTATTAATAATACTACAAGGTTTATATGTTCTTCCATCAAAAGCCTTCAATGCCGTTGATGATTGCGATAATCACGGCGAGCCAAGTGACTTCCAATATTTTAGAGACATAATGCATGTAGATGCTCCCTCATCAATAATAGTGCGATGAACAAGGTGATTGAGAACATTTACTTGGATGGAGAATGCCAATTCTACTGGTAGTTGCGGCACATAGCCCGTATGATTAAAGACGACAATATTAGAATCAGTCAATCAATTCCACCAATGGCCGACAATAAAGCCTGTTTCTGGGATGGAAAATTTTCTAATGCCTCAAGAGAAGACATAGCTAAAGGGGATTGGGCCAAATATTCAACTATATTATAATTTTTTGCAGCTCTTGCTTGAGGATTATATGTCTATTTATGAATTACTCCCTTCGGTGGCTTAATCGTCAATTCAGGAATAACAGAAGGTGGTACTGATTCAGTAGATGGATTTGTTGTCGAGGTAGTGGGTTGATTAGTCAGACTACCATAGTCTTTATTCCGCTTTGACACTAAAATATCTTGTGAATTTTTTGTACTAGATAACGTTAATACTTGGGAACTAGGAGCTGGATCCGTAGCAACTAAATTTGCATCTGGATTTGGAAACGGGTATGTCAACATAGCCGATGCATTTAAAATCTTGATGATTTTTGAGACTTAAGCACAGTGAGGAAAATCCCTAACAAAGTGTTCCTCGTTACAGATTATGCATGGATAACGAGGTTTTTGTGGTCCTGACGGTTGATCAGATGATCGTTCCTACGGGTTAGAAGTTTGCTTTTTCTTTTATTTCCCCTTTTTCTTACTTCCTGGTTGCTTATCACTTTTGCCTTTGTCAAATGAGACGACGTTGATTTTGGAAGTAGGAGTAGGATAAGATGCAGTAGTTTTGTGTTTATTTACAGTTCCTATCAAGCGGTCTCCGACATGAGAGTCCTTTATTTGAGGAGGGACATTAAAATTAGATCGCGGCGCATTTGGTATTTTCTCATAGAGCTTGCCAGATTGAGTATAAATCAAGTCTAAATACTGGGCACGAGTGATGAATTTCTCTTATGTGATGACACCACCTTTAGCCACATCCTCTGTTATAGATGGTAACAAGGATTTGATGAACCATTCAGCAAGCAGCTAATCAGGAACAAATGTCTTAACCATTCATCGACGACGACGCCACTCATGAATATGATCTGAAATGTGAGTAGCATTACTTTGTTTGAAGTTGGTAAAGAGTTTTGTTCCAGTTTCATATATGATCAATAACCGGAAATGGGTCAAACATACAGTAGCCAAGGTAGTAAAATTGTCAAATGAAGCTCTAGGTAATTCAATGTACCATTTAGCTGCCAGACCTGTGAGCGTTCTCTGGAAAATACGTAATCAAACAAAATCGTCATTTAAGGAATTTGATGAACACCATAAATGATAAGTCATAACATGAGTTGATGGGTATTCTCCAGGGTTTCCATTTAATTTAGGAATGTCGGAGGGTAATTTATGTGGTATCACCGGCCACCAAGGAGCATAATTAATAGGATCATTAGTTAACCGGTTTAAATCTGGTAATTCCAAGGTTGCAACAAAAGGAAATTGTCTATTAAGGTCAAGTTAAGCATAGCCAGGATAAGATGGAATTTCATGGGCAATAGGTCTTTGAGCACCAGCATATGGGATTTGTTGCTGGTAACCCAGATAGGGGTTGTTTTGAATGGCAAACGCTTGAGAGTGTTTTTGACCAAAACTTGGATATGTTACTTGTTGAAATGAAGTTTGTGGAATTTGCGCCTGTGACTGCCAAGGGGTCTATCCACGAATATTATAACCGAAATTTGTATAAGTTGGATTCGGTTGATATGTATAACTAGATTGTGTTTGTAACATCACATAAAATAGTGGACCAGCTTGTGAATAAATGATCCCTGATACAAGTTGTTGTAAATTAACCAAAGGATTTTGAGTTTGTGGACCCAAAATTTGATGATATTGAGTTGAAGAACTCGCCTGATAAGGTTGATGAACAAGATTTTGATTCTGTAAGAGGGGTATATATGTATTAACAAGTGGTATTGAAGTGGGTGTAACAGGTTGAATTGGTTGATACGATTGGACAACCATTTGTGGTTGGATAGGCATAGTGGGCTGCCATTGAAAAAAATTTAAATCAACATTAGTCTGACCAAAATGTGACTGAGTACTATCATATTGGGAAACCAAAGGTTGCCCCCCAGGATAAGGAGGATAATAAGATGGAAAATATTGTTCACCGAATGCTGGGAGTCCAATTGCTAAAGGAATTGACCCATAATGACCGGCTTGATATTGCCCTGATGATGGATTTAATGAATCGAGCCGTTCAGTACTAACTATAGGACTGCCAGTTAAAACACCAGATGATGAAATTTGCAAATGCCATGAACGTGAAGGTGCACCAGAGAAAGTGCCAGATAATGATTTGTAACCTGTTGGGACCGAAGGGCCACCGTGAAAATATGAATCTAGTGATGTTGTGAACATCGACGGTGTAGCGAGGGTAGGAGCTGATGTAATAGGAACAACAGACCCAATCAAAGATGTTGGTTCAGACATGGCAGTTTGACCAAGTGTATACTCGCGAAAATCGACGGGTGATTGAATGGAAATAAGATCAACAAAATTAGATGGAAACGATTGAGGAAATGACTAGTACAGGTAAAGGTCTCCCCCAAAGTGGGTTTGACATAAAGGTGTATCAGGTTGAGGGATTTCTTCAATTGCAATTAAACCAGGAGGAAGAACTTCACCGTCAGGCCCAAAATATATTTCAGATGGTTGACTGTGTGAAATAGGAGTTTCAGTGGTTACAGAACTTTGTGGGATGACCAAGGTAGGAACAACTTCTGGCTGTTCAGATTCAAGATTCAGATATTCTGGCAATGAAGAGACAAAATCTGGATCAATATGTGATTGAACAACGTCAGGTCCAGAAGGTATGGTCTTAGTGACTAAATGGATCGTGACCATGGGTAACTATGAAGGCTCCGTTTCGACAATAGTAAACGAACCGGGATGTGTGGAAAAAATTTGAGCTAACTCTGGATTAAAAGATGATGTTTTTCTAGAGGTACGAATTGTACTTAATTCAGCAGATCGTGATCGCCTTTGCCTACCAGAAATAACTTCTGGTGGTAAAGGTGGTTTTAAAGCTAATCTACGCGAATGATGGGGGGTAGGATTATGTTCTTCCATGATTATTGGTTTATTTTATCCAAAAAAAAAAAACAAAAAGAGGGTAATGCTAGGCAAAAAGGTTTACCAGGAAACTGTGAACTATAGAATACCTCTTGGCAGACCAAAAAGTACAGGCAGGTAATCTCCCCGAATGCTGTGTTAGGTGTATCACAATTTCAAGGTGGCCGACTCTGTTCACTATGGATGGATAGCACCTAAAAGTTGTCCTCCCAAATATACCCAAAGGTACGTGGAGGCCCAAGTCCGTATTAGCATTGTCTGATGTGAAACCGCACAGTGAGAGCACCCCTTTATACTTATCATACTGTAACATCGCCTGATAAACCCGAGAGTACGTGGACGAGCTATGATATACTTATGTACATGGAGTGAGGTATCACACTCGAAATGTATTGCAGACAAGTTAACGACAGCTGCTATGCTTTACGATGCCGGAACACATCTCTAGCCTAGACCTCTAAATGTTATTGTTAATGTTCCAAAGCATTGTTAAGTAAATTGAGATTTATTTTATGTTGTTCTTTCTTAACAATTTGCCTTTCAGGTTTGTTAGGGTCCCGTAATTTGGAAGATTGGCAGACCAAATGATGGAGTAACATAACAACCAATATTTGGAGCCCTAGGACCTAGCCTTCCTGGACTCAGAGAGGGCTCTCTCTATGAAGCGAAGGATGTGAGCTTGTTCGCTTAGTTTGTTTAGATTTTAGGCTAGTTTCTAAGTGTGTTTGTTTGCTTTTTTTTAGTTGTTTGGAGGTAAAACAGATCAAGTGGATCAAAATAGAACAAGAAAATGATATCAACTGGGCTATGGGGTCAAAATCAAGCCAAGGATGTCAAGACAATCGGTAGGGTGTATTGCAGGGCCGAATTAGTATAGTGAATGGATATTTCAGGTGGTTTATGAAGTGTAATGAACATTAAGTTTGTGCAAGACAAAGAGATCTTAAGCATAAATACTTAAACAACAAGCATTCATGTGGTATGGCTAACTATTAATCACTATGAATGAAACTCAAACTAATAAATGTAGAAAATAAACAATCAGGTGATGCATAGAAGTATAAGACCCTCTAACTTTGGGAAAATCACCTTCAGTGGTTGAGAACACATGTAAGACAAACAAAAAGCTCAAAATGTGGAAAGGAAACTCCTAAACAACACATTCAAATTGATGAGAACTTTGAAGTAAGTCTACAAGTGTAGGCAGAGGGCAAGATCAAAACAAGACCTCTCTGATTTAAACTAGACAGTTAATACTTCAAAGGAGATTTCATTAATGAGGTTTAAACAACTATGAGTAAGCAGGGCATACCATGAATCAAACAAGATAGCATGTCAGAATAATCATTAAGGAAATAAATAACTAGTTTTTAGTGGACCAAAGGGCAGTTAAGAATCCTTTGACATGACCAAGAAAGATGAAAACATAGAAGCTGTAATGAATCAAAAAATTTGATGTGCCTCCATGGGAATACCTCAAACTTATTCTTTACTGACCTACAGCAAGCAAGAAACATGGATACATATGTGAAAAACTAAGAAAACATAACTGAAAAGAAGCACAATACCATTTACCAAGCTTTCGAATCCTACACATAGATCATCTCCATCATCTAGGCAAGCAAGTCAAGCTATCCACTCCATAAAAAAAGTCTGATCATAAAAACTCATAACATATATTGCTCAAAGCTCAGTCAAGTTCATAAGATCTTCAAAAATCCAACTTTCTACTCAACTCTCCAGCAATATTACAATGACTCTCCATGAGCTAAATAGGAGGAATAAGAGGTAGGCTTCACGAAACCAACTAGAAGCTCATTGGCCTAATATAAATATCTGATTTTGTCCTTAAGGCTTTGCAAAGCCCAAGGCACAAAATATCTTCAAAAATATATTAAACAACTAAAAATGGTAATAAAATGACTTTTAATCTCTGACATGGAGTTAAAAATATCTTAACGCACATTTGGATGGCCACCTTCAGAAAACTTCCTTTTTAGCCAAAATTCTATAGGAGCGTAGCAGTGGAAAGAAGCCTATTTTACAGATAACTTTTGAGGGACTTCCCGATGTCAAAACGAGGCTTGTGATAGCTCGTTGGAAAGCCCTAGAAGTCTAGTTTCTGGAAATACCTGATTTTTGCTCAAACTGATCCCTAGAATTTGTCAAAAAGTGGACTGAGTGAAAAAACCCAAGAGGGTCTCATCTGCTGATATGTGAGGCAGAAAGGTGAATGTTGACTGATTTTTTCCTCTTTGGGGGACCAAAACACCTCCTTTTGATCTGAAAATTTGTGATTAGCTGCCCCAAAATTTAATACATCCAAAAAAATGACTTTCATGAGTTGAGGATGCTCCTAAAAATCATGGCAGCGCCAAGAAAAATGTGCAATTAGGGCCAAAAAACACAAAAAACAAGATCATGTCAAAATTTGCTCAATTTTGGCGAGCCAACCCCTTATGGGTTCTTAGAATCATGAAAAAAAGTTGAGGCCAAGATTTCAAGCCTAGATATTCCTTTTTCCCCTTTTTTCACTGGGTGCCTCCTTTGGGCAGTTTTGAGCCTTTCTTGAGCAAGTTTGAGTTTTCTTCGGGCAAATTGGTTCAATTTCTTGTAGTGCCCAGTCATCTTCCTTTGAAAACCCAAGTCTCTGTTTGCTTTGTCTAATTTATCCTCTAAATTCTTGTTCGCTCTTTCAAGCCATGATTCTTTATCATTTTCTATTTCTTGGGCAAGCAATTGTGTGAGAGGATAAGATCGAACAAGGGTTGCTTCTTCTTCCTTCTGTTTCTCCAAAGCTTTCCTAAGACCCATAGTCTTAGGCCTTTTTCTTACTGGTTGTTCTTCTTCCTCAATATCATCAAATTTTCACATATACTCTTCAAGCTTGACTTGTGCTTTGTATGCTTCCCTTTGGTATTTGAATGCTCGGGCTTCATAAATTTCCATTTGCCCATTCATTTGTTTATTTTGCATTTGTAGAAAATGTATGAGGACCTTTGACCTTTATAGATCAGTTTCTAAGTCATGTATTTGGGCTTCTCTATTTTGCAAAAGTGACCCAAGAATTCTAGCTTCATCATCTCTAGCATCATTGTCTATTTGTATGATGTCAAACTCCCTTTCTTTTTCATGACTACTCTCCTATTGTTCAACTTTTTCTTTTCCCTTGCTTTGGAAAGACTTCTTTGCTCTTTTTCTCTTTGGAAATTCAACAATACTCTTCTTAGGTAGTTTGCCTCTACTTCTTAGCACCCTAGTGACATTACTAGTCACCACTAGAGTGATCTTCTTCTTTGCAAATCTGGTATTTTTAGCCTTTGGTGCTTTTGGAGGATGAATCATGGCCCCTTGTGCAGGAGAGGCAGCAATAACATGTTCTTGGTTGTGTTGAGGAGAAGAGAGAGGAGGTTTTATCTCTAGCACTTGTTTAACTTGATCCTTTACACCGCTACCTCCATCATTGCCTGCTTTGCTACCCTATTCACTGTTTTCCTCACTGTTTTGAGTTTGTTTAGGGTTGCCAGCTTCCTCATTCTTTTCTGCTGCTTGACTATCTTCATTGTCAGTCTGTGGACTGCCTTGTTTTCCCTCCTCACTGTCTTGAATTTGTTGAGGGCTACCTTCATGATGACTATCTTCTTTGTCATTTTTCATGCTGCAATCATAATCATTGTTTTCCTTAGACTCTGTGTGTGGGCTGTCACCATGGTCACTACTTTGTTGGGAGGTCCTTTTTTCACTATCCCTTTGATTGGTTTCATGACTTTGTTGAGGACTATGGTGTTCCTCATCACTTCTTTGAACATCTTCCCTTTGCTCTTCATCATCACTACCCTGCTGCTCTTCATCATCACTATCCTACTGCTCCTTATCATCACTATCCTGCTGCTCCTCAGTTTGTTCTTCATCATCACTAGTTGTGGGTGGACTGTCCCCATGCTCATTTTCACTGCTTTGTTTAGGGCTGCTTTGTTCTTCATCCTCACTAATTTTTTGAGTATCACCATGTTCCTCATCATTACTAACTTCATGCCTACTTTCATAAGATTTCTCTTTTTCACTATCAAACATGGGTGATGTTTGCCTTTGAGGGGTAGATTGGTTTGATGAAGGGGAAACATAGTGAGTGGAGGGTGAGGAGGAAATATGAGATGGGCCATGAGATGAAGAGGAAGTAGCAAAATATGGATGAGAAATGAAATTCTCCCAAGAAACTCATTTCTTTTCAAGCTAGTGAAGGATGATGATTCTGATGAGAGAATGATGGAAAAGACTAGCTTTTTGCTGAGTAGGAGGTCACTTTTGGACAAGGGAGGACATCTTGTCTATGCTTTTGCAGAGGAAGAAAGGGAGATTCAGCAACTGAGTTCTTGTGAAATGCATGAGAAGCCTGATGTGATAGGAATAAACTTGGGAATATCTCCCCTCACGTGTGAAATATCTCATGATGGTTTTCATAAGGGGCGCATAACTGTTCAACAGATGAGAAAAGTGGAAAATAGATTTGCATTCATTTTGGTAGGCTGGTTTCAAGAAGGGTTTCTAGTGGTCTAGGTCCAAATAGCTTTGTTTGAACCATTTCTCACAAAGATAGGGAATCTTGGTGGCTCTTGACACTGACCTAGAAGTGAGAATAAAATCAAGTCCTGCTAGGTGAACATGTTTTCCTTGTTGCCTCAGGGCGAACAGTTGTGTTAAGGGAGGGTGATTGGTGACCTCCTGGACTTTTTGGAAAAAATCAAGGCATCCTACCTCATGGAAGTTGAAAAGGACTGAAGGGGAATCATTTAACTCTTTCAAAGTTATAGGCTCAAATATGTTGTGATACCCCCCTTTGTTGACCTTCTTTGGAGGCATAGTTATTTAGGCTTTCCTTCACTCTCTTATCGAAATAGGTCTTTCAAATAAACTAAAAATAGGTTTGTTTGTTAAGTATTGTGTTTCTTCCTTGTTACTAAGTGTGAAGATCTTCAAAATAAATATGTCTTTTTCCTTTATGAGACTGTGTCCTCTTTCAACTATTTATTTAAAACAATTCTTTAAACTGGAAATAGGCCCCTTTTCTCAACAACTGTACTTAGCTTCTCACTCTAAAAACAGGATTTTTTGCAACCAATAAGACTTCTGGCCTTTAAAATTACTGATTTTCTTTTGTTATTTTTAATCAAAAATTTGAGCAAAGAACCAAAAATACCTCTTTAAAGGATGCCTCAGCTGTTTTTGGGAGATAATATTCTGTGAAAATATCTAATTTTTTTGGCAATTTGAAGCCTTTTTGAGGATGGCATCCACCTCCTTTAGCATGGGCCTTGGCGGTCAAAACTCCGTTCATGAGTGGCCTGGAAAAACACACTGCGTGTTGGTGGCTGAACACCAGGCGGTCGGATGTTCAGGAGGGGCCAGGGAAAATGTGCTGCATGTTGATGCCTAAATGTCGGCGTTTTTACAGGCGTGTCACATCCTATGTTAATTTCTTCTGCGAGCACCTACAGGCACGTTGCAACAAATTTCAGGTGCGTCGCATGTATGAAAGGTAGCAAATGGTCATTTGAAGATCATTTCTCTTGCCCACAAAGTTTGCACAATGGTATGAAGATGCTTTGGCCGTGCCTTTATAGTTTGAAAAACACACTTTTCCTTCTCTTATCAATTTGAAAAACGAAACTTCTCCTTTTACTTTGTAGTTGTTTTGGAAAGCGATTTTTTTCTTTTGTTGAGGGGTTGCCCTTTTTAAAAAATTGACTTATTCCTTTCTATTTGCAGGATAATTCTTCGACCAAATCACGAACATATTTTAAAAGCTGTTTCTCCTTATGCTTTGTCATTTAAAGACAATTATAAAAATACTGATTCCCAAACACTCTCTATCACTGCAAATTTTTCCAAACACTTTCAATATTTGATGAATTTTATCCGTATGCTTTTTATGAAGGAGGTTATGCCATTTAGATCACCTAGATCCCTTGAAATCACTGCTGACCCTCTGCTCATTAGTTAAGGAGGTCTTTTCATATGAGTTTTCTCTGTTACTTTGAATAGACCATTAGTGGTAAAATGTGATATTTGTCACTTTTCATTCTTGAATATCTTCAAACAAACTGAGTACCCTTTGCTTATTACTGAAGGAGGTTTTATGCAACTGTGGCAAGTGGGCCCTCTGCTTCTTTGTGAAGGAGGCCTTGTTTGATAAACTACATGGGCACTTTTTTGACCTTTGTTAACCAACTGAAAAGTGTCCATGAACAAAATATTTGTGGCTCTTTAGACAAACTATGTTTATCATTCAAAAGAGACCCTATGCTTGTCATTCAAGGGAGGCTTATTTAGGACTGTGAGGGATGCCTTTTCTTCTTTGGAAGGAGGTCTTTGATTAGATAGTGTTATCCTTTGAGAAAGGCTACCTGCTCCAAATCTAGGCCCTCTAAGACTGTGCCTTTACCCTCTGCCTATATTTTGAAGGAGGCTTCCAACATACAGTCTTTATGACCTTTCAGACCTACTTGAGGCCCCTTACTTATTTACTGATGGAGGTCTTGAAAACTATAAAACTTCATTTATTTAAAAACTGTGACCCCTTTCTGTTTGTTTGAAAAATAAAAATAGAAGGCAATAGTGAATCTTTGGTACTTATCCTTGATGAAATCATTTGAATCATAATGCCCTTTGCTTCATGTAGTTCACCTTTTGGATTTGAAACCATGTAGACCTTACTTAATGTACTTCATTTGATTTATAATGGAAAACTACTTCAGCATGAGAGACCTGTTTGCATTAGTTATCTTGCTCTCCTTTGCACATTGTCATTTATTGAATACATCCCTATAGAGATGTACTTGGTAGATGATCTTTGATTTTCTGAGAACTTAGCAGTGTGTCATAAAATCAGGCTTGAAATGTCATTTTTCTTTAGTTATGGAACTTCTTTCACTATTTCTTCTTGAAATGAAATTTTGTGAGCTTTGCTTGAGACAAGACAAAGCGACCTCTTTGATGGTGTGTGACCTAGGGATAGACAAGGATTTTTCTATGACAAATGATAAGACATGATGGTTGACTGATATTGAAGACAGGGTTTTGACTTTTTGACTAGAGAAAGATTTTCTCAAGGTATGTACCCTAAACACCACCAGTTATACCTAGACATTTTATTATAATTTCTGAAGAGTTTCTCAGGCATTATTAGGTTATCATATGACAAAATAATCAGTGAGAGAGGGACAGGTGCTTTGCCAAATGTTGGAAAATGAGATTTATGGAAATAGGGGATTTTGATAGCAGAGAGACGAAACCTATGACAACTTATAGACAGGGATACTTTGCTGAATGATGATAGGTAGGGAAACTGAAGACTATTCTCATCATAGGCTGAAAGGAGGGGTGGGAAGAAAAAAATTTGTTTGAGGTGTTTTCTAGATGACAAATTGATAGATTGAGATTAGCTTCTAGAAAACTCAGCCAAGGAATCTAGTCATCAAAACATGCAAAAAATACTGATGACTAACAGTGGCTCCATTTGGGGAGGGCAGCTCCTTTTCAGGAGGTGTCCAGAACTGTAGATCTCAGGCTTGTGAAAACCAGTGCCTCATCCATTGGAGCAAATTATTCTTTTTCTTGATGCTATTCCTGAAAATGATGCTTTTCTGAAAAAATTACAGCATGATTAGCATCAACCTCAACTCTACCTACCCAGCTAATTTTCCTAGCATTTTTCTTCTCTAGGGGCATTTGGATTAGTAACCCTTTGACATGATAGTTTTGAAAAATAAAAACTGTCTAATTCTACCCTTATATCTTCTGGGATTTCAGATTAAACTGATGAACTCCTTTGTTTCTCTACCTATACTATGATCGAATGTCAAGATTAAGTTGTTTGACAGGATTTCATTCACTAGTCTAAAGCATGAAATTGAAAAATGATCAAATCAGGATTAGATGGTCTAATTTTTCATGCGTTTGTGGCATAAAAACAAGCTGCACACAAACATTATTTATGTACAAGATGGAACTTTAGAAAAATCAGGGCCAAGGTATACAAGTAGTTTTTCATCCTTGTTTTTCTCTTTGGTTCTGTTTTGAGCGTGTCGAACCAGCATTCTTTTCCTCAATCCACTTTCATTGACAAGTCAAGCTTACACAATTTGACTATCACTTCTTTCACTAACTTATCAGAAATCAATTTAAAACATGCTCAGTTATGATTGGGCTAGATAACTGAACAAGATATCTTTTGAGCACTAGTAGTGGAATTTAGACTTGCGCACTTTCAGCATGACTATTTTTTGGGTATGGGGTTGTACCATTTCTTTAGAATCTGCCCTATTTTTCTACTTTTCTAGTTGTTTTTGTGTTTTTCATTTTTATTTTTCAAAGAAAAAACAAAAACTAACTAAATGCTCATAGGCTGAGCTTATTTTTCACACCTATCTATCTATCCTAATCTAACCTATACATAATATACATTTATTTAGTAAAATCTCTTTTCCAATATAACCAGTTAAGTAAATGGTTCCATGATGGGTCTTTGCTCATCTCCTTGATCATGCTGGACGAACAGGGCCACTCTCATTTCCCTTGTTCTTTAGCAGCAGTGTTAAAAAATCTTCTTGATTTTGGTAACACACTGCTCCTAACAACCTTTATCCCTTCTTCAGATATCTTCAAAAAATTAGCATAGGGATCTTGAAATAATACCTGGTCATGAATGTTTGAAAGGTATGTTTTGACCAGGATTACTTCTTCCTTCTCCACCGGATCAAGCTTAAGATGGTTTCGAGAAAGAAACTCTTCCTAATATTCATTGTAATCTGAAATGGAGGATTCATCATATATGGCTGTGCTGTCCTCTTGAAGTCCTGGTATACTCTGATTTAGAGGACTTCATTCTGTGAAAAGACCAACATATTCTAGAGCAAGGGTATCTCTTATTACTTAAACCCTTTCGGGAGAAGTTTCCTTATCTTTATCTTGCTTAAGAATTTCCTCATTTTCTTCGACTTCATCATTTGAATTTAAAGGCTACTGATTTCCAATTATATGAAAAATATTTTTGATAGGCTGTGATGAAGCAGGGCAAGGACTCAAATATTCTTCACTCACTTCTAAACTTTCAAAAATTTCCTCATCAGTATCATAGATAGTATGAATTGGCTCATTACTTTCTTGGAGTTGATGGGACCGATCTTCCACCCACAAATCTAGTAATGATGGCCCTGTAAGATTACTTTCTGTTTAGAGAACATCATCATCAGATTGATCAAAATTTGGAAAATCATAAATATAAGTGATATCACCAATCAAACATATTGGATTATCAACTTGTCTTTATTTTACTTGATTTTCAAGGCTACTTTCTGATTTTTGGCAACAAATTTCAGTAGGTGAATGAACAAGATTGTCTGGTTTATATGAAAATTTAGAAGCTGGCTGTTTATTTATAATCTGATTTATTTATTCTTTTGTCAAAGGGGGGGGGGGGGGCATTATTCTCTTTCTTAGGACAAAAGTACAACAATTATCTATCTCTTGTGAAGACTGAATTTGAGGCTGGATGTTTTCTTGAGTGTCAACTAGAAGGGATGACGAATCACGATTTGTGTTTGTAGGGATATCTTGGGTAATTTCACTTATTTCCTAGCTAATTTCTTCCTTAAATGATTCATCTAAGTTTTCATGACAGTTATGCTTATTATGAAAGGTATGAATCTCTTTTAACAGTTCTTCATGATGCCAATTTTCTAAATCTTCATCAGTGCTAACAAGGTGTTGTATGAGATCTTCAGAATGGTCACAACAATTTTCAGCCCATGATGAAGATGAAGAGTTTTCTTTATAGTTTTTATAGAACCCTTGGTGCATGTATCTTAAAGAAAACAAACTACCAGGTTCCAACTATTCATACCAATTCCTTGCCTTACCTTCTAATGTTGCCATGAACATTTTCATAAGACAGTCCTCATGCCATTCTACTTCTAGCCTCCACACATGCATATGAAATTTGACAAGGTGTAACAAGGGGTCATCAAACTTCTCACCTTGAAAAATAGGTAGGTTTTTCATCCAATCTACTTGAGGCATTTTGTGTGGGAATCCAGGGATATGATCTCCACACATTGGAGCATATCTCCTTTGTATCCTTGGATCCATATTTGTTAATGAGGAAGGGTCACTAGTGTCTTTTCAACCAGTTCAGAGTCTTCTACTAGTGGAGTCATCAGGTCTTTGGAAGTTTTGGAGTCGCCAGGTGGAAGATTTCGTACTTTTCTATCCACCATCAGCATGATTGGGATTTCTTAACACATTCCCAGGGGAGTTTATACGAACTAGTGGAGTAATAGGCCTACTAGAAGCTAGTGGAGTCGCAAGGTGGATATTTTTGGTTTGTTTTTGAGGATATATTTTCTATGGTCCACCACCAATACTGACATAAGAAGCCAATCTAAAAAAATGTTTTTGGGGTTTTTTCTGACTTTTTATATGTAGCCCTGGGGTTTGTGAGAGTTTCCTACAACTGATTCATCATTTTTCTAGAATGGTGAAACAACCAAATTCTACTCTTTAAAAATACTTTAGTCTTCTAAGTTTTACTGAGACTTTGAGAGTTCCTAAGGGATACCTAGGACGTTTTGACTCAAAGTCCCACTGTGATCGTCATTATGTTAGATTGGTGATGAGGTGGCTCAATAGTATAGTGTGCTTCGTTCAAGAGGGGCTTTCCGTGAGTCTTGAAATATGGTCAGATTTATATGAACTCAGAAAAGTCCCACTGTGATTGCCATTATGTTAGGGAGTAGTGGGATAAATCGACAAGATAGTCTTCTTAAGGGATGCTGAAATGTTTAGGGAGTCTAAGTTTGTTTATTACTCAGTGTCCCACCGTGATCACCATTATGTTAGGGTCCCGTAATTTGGAATATTGGCGGACCAAATGACGGAGTAACATCAAACCAATCTTTGGAGCCCTAGGACCTAGCCTTCCTGGAATCAGAGAGGGCTCACTCTATGAAGCGAATGATGTGAGCTTGTTCGCTTAGTTTGTTTAGATTTTAGGCTAGTTTTTAAGTTTGTTTGTTCGTTTTTTTTAATGTTTGGAGGTAAAACGGATCAAGTGGATCAAAATAGAAAAATAAAATGATATCAACTGGGCTATGGGGTCAAAAGCAAGCCAAGGATGTCAAGAAAATGGGTAGGGTGTACTGCAGGGCTGATTTAGTATAGTGAATGGATATTTCAGGTGGTTTATGAAGTGTAATGAACATTAAGTTTGTGCAAGAAAAAGAGATCTTAAGCATAAATATTTAAACAACAAGCATTCATGTGGTAGGGATAACCATTAATCACTATGAATGAAACTCAAACTAATAAATGCAAAAAATAAACAATCAGGTGATCGTAAGAAATGTAAGTTATCTAACCCTATGAAAATCACATGGGTGGATACAAAGAACAGACATGTAAGACCGACAAAAACTCAAAATGTGGAGAGAAAACTCCCTGTGATGCATTCAAGGCGGTAGAGAACTTTTAAATAGAGTAAATTGGTGAAGGCGGGGCCAAGAAATAGACCTCTCTGATTTTAGCCTAGGCATTCTGATACTTGAAAATTTGGGTGGCTGAGTTTAAACATTATGAGTAAGTAAGACATACCATGAATCAAACAAGATAGCATGTCATAATAATCATTAAGGAAATAAATAACAAGTTCTTAGTGGACAGAAAAGGTGATTAAGAATCCTTTGACATAGGCAAAGAAAGATGAAAACATAAGAAGCTGCGGTAGATAAATTTGATGTGCCTCAGCAGGCATACCTCAAACTTATTCTTTACTGACCTACAGTAAGCAAGAAACATAGATACATATGTGAAAAAATAAGAAAACATAACTGAAAAGAAGCACAATACCATTTACCAAGCCATGGAATCCTGCACATAGATCCTCTCCATCATCTAGGCAAGCAAGTCAAGCTATCCACTCCATAAAACAAGTCTGATCATCAAAAATCATAACATATATTGCTCAAAGCTTAGTCAAGTTCTTAAGCTCTTAAAAAATCCAACTTCCTACTCAAATCTCCAACAATATTACAATGACTCTCCATGAGTTAAATAGGAGGAATAAGAGGATAAGCTTCACAAAACCAACTAGAAGCTCATTGGCCTAATATAAATATATGATTTTGTCCTTGAGGCTTTGCAAAGCCCAAGGCACAAAATATCTTCAAAAATATCTTAAAAAGCTAAAAAGGGTAAGAAAATTGACTTTTAATCTCTGACATGGAGTTAAAAATAGCTTAACGCACATTTGGATGGCTACCTTCAGAAAACTGCCTTTTTAGCCAAAATGCTACAGGAGTGTAGCAACAGAAAGAAGCTTGTTTTGCAGATAACTTGTGTGGGACTTCCCGATGTCGAAATGAGGCCCGTGATAGCTAGTTGGAAAGCCCTGGATGTCTAGTTTCTGGAACTACTTGATTTTTCGCAAATTGATCCACGAAAGTCTATAAAAAAGTGGACTGAGTGAAAAAACCCTGGAGGGTCTCATCTGCTAATATGTGAGGCAGAAAGGTGAATTTTGACTGATTTTTGCCTCTTTGGGGGACCAAAACACCTCCTTTTGATTTGAAAATTTGTGAGTAGATGCCCCCAAATTTAATACATCCAAAAAAATGACTTTCATGAGCTAAGGATGCTCCTAAAAAGCATGGCAGTGCCAAGCAAAATGTGAAATTAGGGCCAAAAAACACAAAAAACAAGATCATGTCAAAATTTGCTCAATTTTGGCGAGCCAACCACTTATGGGTTCTTAGAATAATGTAAGGAAGATGAGGCCAATATTTCAATCCTAGATATGAATTTTCCCCCTTTTCTCACTGGGCGCCTCCTTTGGGCAGTTTTGAGCCTTTCTTGAGCAAGTTTGAGTTTTCTTCGGGCAAATTGGTTCAATTTCTTGTAGTGCCCGGTCATCTTCCTTTGAAAACCAAAGTCTCTGTTTGCTTTGTCTAATTTATCCTCTAAATTCTTGTTCACTCTTTCAAGCCATGATTCTTTATCATTTTCTATTTCTTGGGAAAGAAATTGTGTGAGAGGATAAGATAGAACAAGGGCCGCTTTTTCTTCCTTTTGTTTCTCCAAAGCTTTCCTAAGACCCATAGTCTTAGGAATTTTTCTTACTGGTTGCTCTTCTTCCTAAATATCATCAAATTTTCCCATATACTCTTCAAGCTTGACTTGTGCTTTGTACGCTTCCCTTTGGTATTTGAATGCTCGGGCTTCATAAATTTCCATTTTCCCATTCATTTGTTTATTTTTCATTTGTAGAAAATGTATGAGGTCCTTTGACCTTTATAGATCAGTTTCTAAGTCATGTATTTGGGCTTCTCTGTTTTGCAAAAGTGACTCAAAAATTCTAGCTTCATCATCTCCAACATCACTATCTATTTGTATGATGTCAAACTCCCTTTCTTTTTCATGACTACTCTCCTGCTGTTCAACTTTTTCTTTGCCCTTGCTTTGGATAGACTTCTTTGCTCTTTTTCTCTTTGCTAATTCAACAATACTCTTCTTAGGTAGTTTGCCTCTACTTCTTAGTGCCCTAGTGACATTACTAGTCATTGTTGGAGTGATCTTCTTCTTTGCAGATCTGGTGTTTTTAGCCTTTGGTGCTTTTTGAGGATGAATCATGGCCCCTTGCGTAGGAGAGGCAGCAAGCACATGTTCTTGGCTGTGCTGAGGAGAAGAGAGAGGAGGTTTTATCTCTAGCACTTGTTTAACTTGATCCTTTACACTTTTGCCTCCATCATCACCTGATTTGCTGCCCTGTTCAATGTTTTCCTCACTGTTTTGAGTTTCTTTAGGGCTTCCAGCTTCCTCATTATTTTCTACTGCTTGGCTATCTTCACTTCCAGTCTGTGGACTACCTTGTTTACCCTCCTCACTATCTTGAATTTTTTGAGGGCTGCCTTCATTATGAATTTCTTCTTTGTCATTTTGCATGCTTCCATCATCATCACTGTTTTCCTTAGACTCTGTGTGTGGGCTGTCACCATGGTCATTACTTTTCTGGGAGGCGCTTTTTTCACTGTCCCTTTGATTGGTTTCATGACTTTGTTGAGGACTGTGGTGTTCCTCATCACTGCTTTGAACATCTTCCCTTTGCTCTTCATCATCACTACCCTGCTGCTCTTCATCATCACTATCCTGTTGCTTCTTATCATCACTATCCTGCTGCTCCTCAGTTTGTTCTTCATCATCACTAGCTGTGGGTGGAATGTCCCCATGCTCATTTTCACTACTTTGTTTAGGGCTACTTTTTTGTTTATCCTCACTACTTTTTTGAGTATCACCATGTTCCTCATCATTACTAACTTCATTCCTGCTTTCATAAGATTGCTCTTTTTCACTATCAAACATGGGTGATGTTTTCCTTTGAGGGGTAGATTGATTTGATGAAGGGGAAACATAGTGAGTGGAGGGTGAAGAGGACATATGAGATGGGACATGAGATGAAGAGGCAGTGGAATAATCTGGATGAGAAATTAAATTCTCCCAAGAAACTCCTTTCTTTTCAAGCTGGTGAAGGATGATGATTATGATGAGAGAATGATGGAAAAGACTAGCTTTTTTCTGTGTGGGAGGTCTCTTTTGTACAAGGGAGGACATCTTGTCTATGTTTTTGCAGAGGAATAAAGGGAGATTCAGCAACTGAGTTCTTGTGAAATGCATGAGAAGCCTGAGGTGATAGGAATAAACTCGGGAGTATCTCCCCTCACATGTGAAATATCTCATGATGGTTTTCATAAGGGGCACATAACTGTTCAACAGATGAGAAAAGGGGAAAATGGCTTTGGATTCATTTTGGTAAGCTAGTTTCAAGAAGGGTTTCTAGTGGTCTAGGTCCAAATTGCTTTGTTTGAACCATTTCTCACCAAGATAGGGAATCTTGGTGGCTCTTGACACTGACCTAGGAGTGAGAATAAAATCAAGTCCTGCTAGGTGAACATGTTTTCCTTGTAGCCTCAGGGTGAACAGTTGTGTTAAGGGAGGGTGATTGGTGACCTCCTGGACTTTTTGGAAAAAATCAAGGCATCCTACCTCATGGAAGTTGAAAAGGACTGAAGGGGAATCATTTAACTCTTTCAAAGTTATAGGTTCAAATATATTGTGATACCCCCCTTTGTTGACCTTCTTTAGAGGCATAGTTATTTAGGCTTTCCTTCACTCTCTTATCGAAACAGGTCTTTCAAATAAACTGAAAATAGGTTTCTTCCTTAAGTACTGTGTTTCTTCCTTGTTACTAAGTGTGAAGATCTTCAAAATAAATCGTCTTTTTCCTTTATGAGACTGTGTCCTCTTTCAAATATTTATTTAAAACAAGTCTTTAAACTGAAAATAGGCCCCTTTTCTCAACAACTGTACTTAGCTTATCACTCTTCAAACAGGGTTTTTTTGCAACCAATAAGACTTCTGGCCCTTTAAAATTACTGATTTTATTTTGTGCTTTTTAATAAAAAATTTGAGCAAAGAACCACAAATACCTCTTTAAAGGATGCCTCAGCTGTTTTTTGGAGATAATCTTCTGTGTAAATCTCTGATTGTTTTTGGAAATTTGAGGGCTTTTTGAGGATGGAAGCCACCTCCTTTAGAATGGGCCTGGGCGGTCAAAACACCATTCGGGAGTGGCCCAGGCAAACACGCCGCATGTTGGTGGCTGGAAATCGGGAAATGGGTTGTTCAGGAGGGGTCTGGGCAAACGCGTCGAGTGTTGATGCCTGAATGCCGGCGTTTGCACAGGCGCATTGCGTCCTGTGTTAATTTCTTCTGCGAACACCTACATGCACGTCGTAGCAAATTTTAGGCATGTCGCGTGTATGAAAGGTAGCAAATGGTCATTTGAATATCGTTTCTCTTGCCCACAAAGTTCGCACAATGGTATGAAGATACTTTGGCCATGCCTTTATAGTTTGAAAAACACACTTTTCCCTCTCTTATCAATTTGAAAAACGAAACTTCTCCTTTTACTTTGTAGTTGTTTTGAAAAGCGATTTTGTGCTTTTGTTGAGGGGTTTCCCCTTTTAACAAACTGACTTATTCCTTTCTATTTGCAGGATAATTCTTTGACCAAATCACGAACATATTTTAAAATTTGCTTCTCCTTATGCTTTGTCATTTAAAGACAATTATAAAAAGACTGATTCCCAAACACTCTCTATCACTGCAAATTTTTCCAAACACTGTTAATATTTGATGAATTTTAACCCTCTTCTTGTTATGAAGGAGGTTATGCCATTTAGATCACCTAGATCCCTTGAAATCATTGTTGACCCTCTGCTCATTAGTGAAGGAGGTATTTTCATATGAGTTTTCTCTATTACTTTGAATAGACCATTAGGGGTAAAATGTGATCTTTTTCACTTGTCATTCTTGAATATCTTCAACCAAACCGAGTGCCCTTTGCTTATTACTGAAGGAGGTTTTATGCAACTATGGCAAGTGGGCCCTTTGCTTATTTGTGAAGGAGGCCTTGTTTGATAAACTGCATGAGAATTTTTTTTACCTTTGTTAACCAACTGAAAAATGTTCATGAACAAAATGTTTGTGGCTCTTTAGACAAACTATGTTTATCATTCAAAAGAGACCTTGTGCTTGTCATTCAAGGGACACTTCTTTAGGACTATGAGGGATGCCCTTTCTTCTCTGGAAGGAGGTCTTTGATTAGACAGTGTTATCCTTTGAGAAAGGCTACCTGCTCCAAATCTGGGCCCTCTGAGACTGTGCCTTTACCCTCTACCTATATTTTGAATGAGGCTTCCAACACACAATCTTTATGACCTTTCAGACCTACTATGAGGCCCCCTACTTATTTACTGATGGAGGTCTTGAAAACTATAAAACTTCATTTATTTCAAAACTGTGACCCCTATCTGTTTATCTGAAAAATACAAATAGAAGGCAACAGTGAATCTTTGGTACTTATCCTTGATGAAATCATTTGAATCATAATGCCCTTTGCTTCATGTAGTTCACCTTTTGGATTTGAAATCATGTAGACCTTACTTACTGTACTTCATTTGATTTATGATGGAAAACTACTTCAGCATGAGAGACCTGTTTTCATTAGTTCTCTTGCTCTCCTTTGCACATTGTCATTTATTGAATAAATCCCTACAGAGATATACTTGGTAGATGATCTTTGATTTTCTGAGAACTTAGCAGTGTGTCATAAAATCAGGCTTGAAATTTCCTTTTTCTTTAGTTATGGAACTTATTTCACTATTTCTTCTTGAAATGAAATTTTGTGAGCTTTGCTTGAGACAAGAAAATGTGACCTCTTTGATGGTGTGTGACCTAGGGATAGACAATGATTTTTCTATGAAAAATGATAAGACATGATGGCTGACTGATATTGAAGACAGGGTTTTGAATTTTTGACTAGAGAAAGCTTTTCTCAAGGTATGTTCAATAAACACCACCACTTAGACCTAGAAATTTTATTATATTTTCTGAAGAGCTTCTCAGGCATAATCAGGTTGTCATATGACAAAATAATCAGTGAGAGAGGGATAGGTGCTTTGCCAAATGTTGGACAATGAGATTTATGGAAACATGGGATTTTGATAGCAGAGAGATGAAACCTATGACAAAATATAGACAAAGAGACTTTTTTGAATGATGATAGGTAGGGAAATTGAAGACTATTATCATCATAGGCTGAAAGGAGGGGTGGGAAGATTTATTTTTTTTTGAGGTTTTTTCTAGATGACAAATTGACAGATTGAGATTAGCTTCTAGAAAACTCAGCTAAGGAATCTAGTCATCAAAACATGAAAAAAATACTGATGACTAACAAGGTTCACCACGATTATGTATATGAAATTCATAAAATGCAAGCTAATAATGATAAACAAACTTTCACTTTCAACTTTTCCAATGAAAGACCTAGCTACTAAGGGAAGAGAGAAAGTAATTTGAGAGCAAACAAATAAATAAATCTCAAACTAAATGCAGATTTCCTAATGTTCCTTTTACAAAAACACACAATCCTACATGCAAATGCAAGTTTTTCTTTTCAGTTTCCTTAATGTTATGAATGCAGAAAGAAAACTAGGTGCACTAGATCAATAATTGAAATTCTTTTTACTTTCGAGAAACGAAGAATAAAAACAACAATTTCTCTTTTGAAGGAAAAAAGAAGATTTCAACAATGATTTCTCCTATCAAGGAAATGAAGACTTTATGACAATTTCCTATTTTGAAAGAAAATGATTCTTAATTTGACCATAAAAAGTACTTTGAAATCAAATTGTCAATGATAATGAATTTTTTTTTAAAACAACATTGAAAAAAATTTCAGTCAAAGAAGAAGAAATATATAGATCTATTGGTCAAATAGAGCATTAAACATTTTAGAACAAATCAACAAACAGAACTGAAGCAAAATACAAAGTCAGATTCAAGGGGATTTGTTCCTTTCAGGAGCCAACGTAGTCTCCAAATGGAAACAGTGCTCTGCAACGCAGGCTAACAAGGGAGACAGTGCTCTGCAAAGCACTGTGCCCTGACCAAGGGTGCGTTGAGCGCAGTAAACAAAGAAAAAGCTACCTTTTGGCTCAGTAAATTTGCAATTTAACCTCTGAAAATGTCTAATATTTATGTGAAATAACTACTGGGTGGATTTAGAAAGCAGATCAGAGACTAAAACACCAAGATTCAAGAGAAATTCTCCCCGGTGGAGTCGCCAGTTTGTTGGGCCAGAATTGTAATCTACGGATAAACTACACTTCCCTAGACTGGAGTCTAGTCTATAAAAATAGGTGAAAGACTGCACTACCGTTTTTCCTAACTCAGAACAGATATACAGAGAGGATTGGATGCTTACTTGTTTCAGTCGCTTCCAAATGACTCCTTTCTGTTGCTTCCACTACAGCCTCAAATTCAAGTGGTTTCAAATAGCTGAATTCTTCCTGCAAGAAAGAGAATTGAAACAGCAAAAGATACAAATATAGATATCTATTCAAGTTAATTAGCCAAATCAGTTAAGCATAAACTACATTCATCAACAAATATTTTACAACATGGAAAATCAAAGTAAACATGGATGCATGTAGGGAAAAACAATAAGTAATCTTTACTGATGATAGAAGGAGAGATTACAACCTAATGTATGATTCATCGTGACCTTCCAGAAGAGTTCCTTAGTCTCATTACAGCATAAGTCTCTCCACCAGCAGCTCCAAAATCAAACTCTCTATTGAAAATTCTCCAGCATTTATCTACTCAAATTATTCCTCCTTGAACACTTAGATTTGTGTTCAATTTATAGATGAACTGTAGGTTGTTTTGTAATAAATTGCATTCCAAAAATAGGAAATACACATTTTCCAGTCTTGTATATGTCAAATGGACACTTGGATCTGAAGCATGACACATGTGAACCCTTCTAGAAGACACTGGCCAAATGGAGATTCCGGAACAATGAGAATTTCGCTCCCAATGTGACCAATGCACCTTTGAATGTCGGGAAGTGCTTTTCAGAGCAGCCCTGAATGGGGCTACCTGCATATGCAACGCACTTAGGCCCCTTAGAGCCTGCATTTGTGAGCTCCCACATGTTTAATAATAAGCTTCAAACCATGGAAAAGCCTTTCTTTGATGAATGTCTTTGTTTGATTCATGTTGTTTCGTGTCGTAGGGAATATAGAAACTGAGATGATAGGGAATGATAGACCCTTTGATCATCGATCTTGGAGATGATTCCTAGTTAACCAGGTCATTGGGAATGGTGCCCAAATTGACCTATAACACTTTCTATAGTAAATGTAACAGATGCCAATCCAATACATAATTTGTTAATGAATCATCTAATGCATTATATTCTCTAGAAATGTGTTCAAAAGTAATGAAATTCAATCAACATTCGAGAAGTCGTACCCTTAAGTAATAATGTAATAATACAGGATTTCGGATGTGATAACAATTGTTCAAATGCATAACAACTAGCTGGGAACCTAACTGGACCACCAGATTGGAGATTTCATGAGATGCGACTTTAGTGAGGAGTTGAATAATTGACATATAGTCAGCAATATTGTTGGAGGCATTGCCGAGGAATGTTCCCTCAAACCAAGTCATTCCGACTCAGGTGTATAGAAGACCCAAGAAGATGATGCAATGTTCCATGTGTGATGACTAGCACCATCTACATATCCAACATATGGTAAGGATGAAGAAGACATATGTGTAAAAAAAAAGAGAGTTTGTATGAGAAAAAATACTCAAAAACCTAAAATATTCTAGACACACCAAAAAAAAAGAAAAAACTTATATATATCAAATTACAAAGAAAAATCCTAGTAAAATACTAGGCAAAATAATTCTTCAGATAGATCTTGTTGCGAGGCTCAGCGAGTGGGATTCCATTACAGTCCTGAAGTTCATAAGCCCCTTTATAAAGGACCTTGGTGACGACATATGGAATGAGCCATAATGGTTGAAGTGTTCCTGCCCCCAAGATGTCATGTTTTTTATCATAAAGTAGAACGAGATCACCCCCTTGGAAAGAATGAGGCTTGATAGAAATTCGTATTGAGCTTTAACTTGGCACTTGTGGGCTTCAACGGCCAGTGTGCCATCTCGACGAGTTTCATCCAACTGATTGAGTGAGAGCAAGCACTGTTCTTCAGTAGTAGTGCCAGGTAGGAGTTCAACATCCAATTTAAGTGATGGAATGTCACACTCGATTGGAAGAACTACTTCTAGACCGTATGCTAACTTGAATGGCATGAAGCCTGTAGAAATCTTCGCTAATGTTAGGTATTCCCATAACGTAGAGTATAGTTTTCGATTCCATGTGGTTTTATGATTGCTAACTAACTAACAAATCATGGTCTTGAGGATGCCATTTATGGCTTCGACTTGACCTTTAGTTTGTAGATAGTAGGACGAAGAATGATCTTGTTGAAAACCTAGCAGGGAAGTTAAATATGTCATCATTTAGTTTTAAAAATGAGAACCATGATCTGTAAAAATTGAGCGGGGTACACCGAAACGATAGATAACTTGATTGAACAGGAAAAGAGCAGTGGTTTCTCCATCATCCCAAAAAGTGGGTGAGTGTAAGAAGTCACTCCTTGACTACTTAAGGATTAAGCCTTACACATCATAGTTCATTTCAAATTTTAAAGGTGTTGTTTGAGTGGTGGGATGGCTTTCTCAAATATTTTGAAATGATTTTATCTTTTTTAAGACATTCATGCATTTGGAAAGTTGTGGCAATGATAAATTGTGTGGGTAAAAGGTAGTATAGGTAGCAGAGAACACAAGTGGAAGAAGATGAATAGCTGGTACCTATTTCAGGAAATATTCCTATCCTAAATTAGTCACACAACTATGTTAATGAAATTTAACGAAAACTCTATTTATGTTAAGCAAACAACACTTAGAAAATATATTGCATGTATAAAGTATTCCACAAATCCTTTATGAAATCTTCACTGACATGTTCTATTACAGACATATAACTTGTAGAGAACTGAAAGCAAATAATTTACTGTTAAATCCTTTAACAACTTCTCACTCACACTTCACCAGTTGCTACAATTTATATTTTAGAAGAAATTAACAAAGAAAATATACACACCACACATTATATGTTCCTTGAATCACAAGATCCTCCAACATGAAGAAAAAAGGTTTTTTCTATTATTTTCAGTCTTCAGGTAGGATAACATCCCCTGGAAATAGTATTTATAAGTGCTATATATAGAAAGAGAGGAACGAACTCCATCTCTTATAAAAAGAAGGAAAAATTAATTCTAACATAACATATGTGTCAAAAGACATTACATCCTTATCCCCTAGAAATATAATAGAAAGGAAATATGTAGAAAGCATGAGAGAAGAATTATGGGCTGGAATGTTGAGTGTATTGTCATGCAACCCCTTTTTCTGCTGTATTTTCTCCTTGTGTCTTGGGTCTTTAATAACCATATAGCTTCATTTAATAAGACCTATAACAACCTCATACCTACCTCTCACCATCACTTGTATTATTCATTTATTTATGGGTTCTTATCCATCCTTAATTGGATCGGAAAAACTTGCTGACATGTGTCAAAATTCAGTTAAAACAGGTCCCGCTGGAAATTCTGGTAAAAACCTGTAACTGCGCAAAATATGAATGCTATCGAAAATTCTGGTAGTGCCCTATTTATTTTTCAAAATACACAGAAAAATACTAGAAAATTTGTGTTGACTTGTATTCCATGACACCTAGGGTGTTGTTCAAAATTTATAATTGATTATTAAAAATGGATTAGTACCAAAATTTTTTTTACCTTTCCTATAAGTGTGTTGCAGCTTCAGCCATTTTATCTAAATCAATTTTGTTGTCAGCAACTGATGTTCTAGATCTGGTAGCTCTTGTAGTGGCCTCCTTGATAGGTTCTTTGTCCTCCTTAGCACCCTTCTCTATTTCAATTATTTTTTAGGGCTATGAGGGATGTTCTGAAGGGTTCTTTTTGTTGCTTTTCTTTATTGATTTCTTTGGTTTCTATACTTTTTAACCTTAATGTTTCTCTTCAATGTCAATAACATTTGTCCATAGGCTTGGTTTGAGAAGAGCCTTGTATTTCAGTATAAACTTATTTCTCTCTCTTTTGTGTCTCTTTCTGGTGATAGCAATAGGTTTAGCCTCCTCCTTCTTCTTCTTGTTGTCGATGTCATAACCATCATCCTTTAGGAGCTTTTCATCTGAGTGGGTAGCCTGATACTCCTTCTGCAACTTTTTCTGAATAGGTGCTTCCAAAATTTCTGGTAGCACCTACACTTTTGACTTATCTGTTGTTTTCGACCTCCCTCTTCTGTCTCTAATGTATATATTTCGAAATGGAGGAACAAGGGGTACTATTTTCATGGACTTGGGCTTGCTTGCTGAGGAGCTCTCTCGATTTTTCACTTTTCTTTCAGTTTTTCCTGCAGAAACTTTCTCTTTCTTATCTTTGGCCTTCTTATGAATATTTTCTTTATGGGCCTTTCTTTTTGTTCCTATTTTTGCAGGTTGAGGGTTTGAGTGTGGAACTGGAGGAGTAGGTGGAGGTTGTCCTGCCCTAGAAAATATAAAATGGTCCCAAGTCTGGTTTTTCTTCTTCAGCTCTTCTTCAACCAAAACGTTTGTCAAAGCATGGTACAATTTGTACTCAGAAACATAATTATGGGCCTGAACCCTTGCTGACATCTTGGTTAGGATTTTCAAAAATAAAAATAGAAAATTCAATGTCTTCATCCCTACAATATGAAATGGAAACCTAAAGTGATAGAGGAATACCACTGTATACCTCATTTCACATGTGAGGTATATATTTATAAGTTTGATTGCCTCTGCCCAGTCATTCTTAAGGTAGCTGCTTAGGATGCCTTTTTCCTAGTTTGGATCTCTGTGAGCATCTTTGAGGAATTTTTTGAGATCACCTCGTGTGATAAGTTGTCCCTTGAACCACCTTTCACCTTCTTTAGGAAGGTTAAAGGCTTCAGCAATGGAGTATTCAGAAACCTATAAAGTGGCCATAAATTGTAGCCTCTAGTCCATTAAATGAATTAGAAAAATCTAAGCCAAATCCTTAATGTGAGCTTCCCAACTTGGTGCACAGAGGATACCATCTTGCCTGCATAAATAGAGTTCTCACCCTTGAATTAGCATCAACCAAATCTGCATGTTGTGGCTCTATTCGATTTATCTTACCACCTGTTTTAGTCATGTTCAGAGAAATAATGACTATTTCTCTTGCAAATGATTGGTGGAAGAATATGATGAGTTTACCTTACAGTTGTGGCCTGTATTATTCTTTAGGATATTGTTTGAAATGCAAAATCCTTCTCCAACTATGACTCTCAGCAAATTCGAAATCAATAGCTTAGGCTTCAAATGAAAAATTCCTATTTTTAGGTGGTTTTAAAAACTAACTCTAGGTTGACCACCCCATGAAAATCACACTCCATCATTAAAATCTTCATGATCATGATGTGCCCCATGTGCCAGACCATCACCACCTTCAGTTGGCTGCGTTCTTCGTATGGGATCTCCAGATAGCTTATGGAAATTTTCTTTGAGGACACACAGTCACCTTCGTAAATTGTGTTGTTGATCATAATTTTTGGTAGCACTATTATGCAGCCATTAGAGCGATTATGGAGTGCAATGTGATAACTGCGATATCTCTAACTCTGAAAAATACGTACCTTAACTTATGGATGACTGAATTGGCATAGATAGGCATGACTGACAACAGTTCGATCATTAACTGCAGGTTGACACATGTGGCATAACATATACAATGACTTGACTCAAACTAACTAACTGAAATATGACACCTCTCATTACATCTTAATAGATTTAAAAAATATTTGATGCGCATTAACCCTACGACACGTGGTGTTAGTCATCATTATTTTTCACTATCTTGGGATGACTAAAGGATGGTTCTAGTTTTCTGAAAACAACATTTCTTGGATATTATGAGTTTCATAAATCTCACTACCTTCATTATTCTTATAAAAAAATTTTCACTTTTCCTCAGTTGGTCTTCCCAAAGCCACCTTTTTTCTCCTAAAAGAGTCATCATAGGCTTATACCTCTCATTTTCATCCTCCTTCCCTGCATGTGACCTCATTGCTCCATTTCCCCCCTATCAATAGACTCCATCCTCCATCTAGGGTTTCCTCGTGATGACTCAATTCAATGTCCCTTTGGGCACAATAAGCTTTGACAATACTTTGTTTTTCACTTGAAGCCTCCTAGCCCATTTTCAATCAATATCAGGTCAAAGAACCCTACCACTAGGTCAATTAGTGTTTCACATGTTTTAAGGTTGTCCTTGGATGTTTCAGGCACTGATTTTCCTTGGATAGAATCTGGTTCTGATATAATAGAATGTCAAGACATGGTTATTCAAGAAGGACCTAAAATATTTCCAAAGAAGATCACCTCATCAGTTCAAATTCTGCAAGTGAGGAAAATGGACAAAGTTTGGCACTTCTGCAGGAGTATTGAAAATTGTGTCATTAGAAGGAACTGATAAGGTAGATTTTCTACTCCTAAATGAAGACCACTTACAGCCAAAGAAGGGGAAACAACTTGGTCCTGTGAAGAATTAGGGTTTATACACTTGATGGTCCAGTTGAGTGTCAAAACAGTGATCCCTTGTAAAAATGACATGGAGGAGACACACAAAAGAAAACATGAAGAAATTATATTAGAAAAGATCAATGAAATAGTTAAAAAGGTGAGGTGAACTACATAGAAATGAATGAACTTGGAAAGGCTATAGAGAACTTAGAAGACAACACTGATGATTGTTGTAAAGAACTGCAGACACCTAGGGTTTGCTATGAAAAATAGGCATGGGAGTAGAGGATCCATATGGTAGGTCATATCAGAAAGTATGAAGCCATACCAGCTCATAAACACCATGCCTCAATCATTTCCCAAGAATTCATCCCAAGAGTGAAACCATTTGTCACTCACAAGGTCGTTTTTTCTTCAAACTATGTTTCTGACCAAACAGAGATGAAATTAACAAAAGTGAGAGAGGTTTTTGTCCATCATAGGTCAAGGATGAAAAAAATCCTTCATTTTTTATACAGGTATCATGGTTTGGGAGAAATTCCAAATTTATAGGTGCTACAAGAGGTTTGCTGCACTTTCAGAGTGACCTTGGGAAAATCACATTTTCTCATAGCTGGAGTGTCCAAATGACTTTCCTGATGAGTCAAATGACAACTAGACTGAAGATATTTCCAATGAGTTATCATGAGCTCAATTTGGAGTTGAGGAAGGCCTCCAAAAGTTTCCTGCACTAGCACTCTGTATTTCTTCACCATCATTTAGCACTTTTTTACCAGTCTTTGGAGAATCAACGTTTGACAGGTCAAATAAATTCCAATCAGCAAAAAAAAGGTATATTTTGAAATTATAAAGGATAATATTTCCAACATGATGTCATGGTCCCAATTTGGACACCAGGAAGGCCTCCAAATTCCCTCAGCAGAAGGTCACTGCGCTCTTAGAAACTGGCATTGCGCGCTCAGAAATTGGCGCTGCGCCCTCAGTACTGGTGTTATGCCCTTGGACAGAGAGGCTTTCTAAGTGATCCAGTCACCCAAATCAAGTCAAATTTCTTCCAAATCTTGGCTCAATTCTTCGAAGGCACTGATAAGATATAAGTGCATGCCATAACCCAGTTTGAAGCTATTTTTTATCATCATTAAATGAATGGAGTGAAACCCTAAATCAAACCCTAGGTATTCAAGCTTGAAATCATTGATTCATCCCTACTTCATCCTTCTTAAAGGAAAATCAGTCATAAGCATGGGTCATTACATTTCTTAACGGTTGTCATTGAATTAGTTTTCCCTTCACCCATTTACTACACCTATACCCATCCACTCATTTCCTCCATTTGCAAAACTGTCATCTCATTCCTTCCCCTCATCCATTTCACCTCCACCCTAGGGTTTCCAAATCAGGATTTGAAAATGTCAGAGGAAGGAGAAAAAGATAGTGGTAGTGGTAGTGAAGTACAAATTCCAAAGAGACATGAAGAGTGAAAGTGATGAGTTTTCATCCATGTGAAGGCAAATGTCATTATCTTAATTAGTGTTCCATTATCAAATCCACTCAGGGATAAGGAAAATCAGGTTTAAAGGCACAAACTCAGAAATATTTATAGAAAAATAAAAATACAAAGATGAAGATAAAGAGATAAAACATATTAGAAGGGTTTTTAAAGGCAAATCCAAGTTAAATGCCTAAAACAGAGGTTAAAAGGAAAATAAGGTTTAGAGGCCTAAAACAGGGATTAAAGGGCCCGCACCTAATGTTAAGCTTTCCTGCGGAACCATACCGCACGTTCTTTGTGTTATGGGTGCGGACCTTTGTAAAACTCAAAAAGGCGAGAAAGTAAAGATGAAAAGTGGATTTCAGATGAATTCTAGAAGATTCTAGATGGGAATTTTCGGGAATGGATACGCTTTGAGAAGGTTCATGCATCCCTCACTTGATGGAGCTAACCCCTTGATGTAAGGAGCTAATCCCTTTGAAGGAGGATTCTATCCCTTCATATTTGGAACAAAAAACCTCCTCTTTTCCACTATAAAAAGAGGCCTTGTGTAGCCTCAAAGAGAGTTCAAGCTTTAAGATATTTGAAGTTAAATGCTGTTGAGATTCAGACTTAGTTAACTAAGACTTTCTGTGAGGTTAAATCACTCATCTCTATCCGTCTTGGTTCAAAGAGTGCAATGCTTGTCAAAGTAGAAGAGATTCCTGCTTCGGACCCCAAGAGGACCTGCACGACATCAAGGCATAGGTTGTAAAGGTTTTCTTTTATTTGAAGTTAATACAAATATACTCATTTCTCTCATTAAACTGTCTATTCATGGTTTATTTCATAAATTCCTTGATCATTATGATGAGTATGATTTATAATAATGTCTATACAGGTGCTATGTAATCTTTTTGCTTGTTTGTGACTGCAGATTAACGAGGAACGTTCTTTCAAGTGCACGGGAAGGACTTCAATGAGATCAAGCAAGCGCTGGACATAAGGTAGGCCTTACACCTATATAGTGTTTTTATGAATCTTATATGCTTAGAGAGAGATTAGTATAATTGGCTGTTTGTTGCTAGTTACTTTTAGTACTAGAGAGATCGGTCTTGTCCACAAGACGGATTAATCTACACAACAAATTGGCGACTCCGCTGGGGATTGAACTTGTTGTTTTTGGTTCTCTTTATTTTTGATTTGAGGAAACATTTTTTCCTGATTTTTTATTGATACATATCTGTCTGGGTAATTTAGATTTTCCCTGTTTTTGAAAATTTAGAAATATTTTAAGTTTTTCTATAATTTTTCCTAGGACCGCACTCTGCCTTACTTCGACAGTGCGGGCAGGTTCGCACTTTATGTAAAGAATACAGTGCGGGACCGCACCTGTCAATACCGGTTGCCTACGAACCCTGTGAAAATTTTAGAAAATCTTTAGATTTCTTTCTCTAGTTTATTTTTATTTGAATTTAGCCTTTTGGTGTCTGCCGAGACTGATTATTGTTTCTGTCAAGAATTTTTTGTGAATGAACTCCAACAGTGTTGATGTTTTGATGATTTTCTAGAAGATTTTGCAGTTTGGATTGTTTTTTCCACTTGGTCTTTGTAGCGATTCGAACTTTCAACAATTTGCAGTATCTCAAATTACATTGATCTCTTTTTGTCTTTTGAATCCGACCTGATTGTGAAAACATCCTTTATTAAGAAATTGAGCCTTTTTGTTTCTTTGCAAGTCTTCGAAAAAACTTGATTGAAAGTTTTGAATTTCATTTTTATAAAAAAAAACATATTTTGAGTGTTTTTGATCTGTTTGTTATTCTGAACGAATAGATTCTTAGTTTGCTGAACAACTAAGGAAAACATTCTTCAAAAAATCTTAAAGTTTTTACTCGATTTAGATTTTAGATCTCAAGATTAGATTTTGTAGTTTTGAGTAGTTTTAATTTTTGTAGCTTTCTTTCGAAGGAAAATTGTTTTGTAGCTTCTAGTTTGGAAAGGAAAAGGATTTTTCTTATGAGCTTTGATCATTTATCTCATTATGGAAAAGACAAAGTATTTTCTTTCAATTATTCTTCATGTTTAAAGAAGGAATTGTTTATTAAAAGAATTGCATTCTCCAACTCTTTCTTTAGATAGAAGTTCATTGAAAGAAAAAGAATTGATTATCATTCTAGGTGCATTTTAGTGTTTTTTGGAAGTCGAGTCTTCACATCATCCAAAGTTTCATTTCCGCACCCATTGACTTAAGAAACAACACCTAAAAGTAACGCTTAATTAAAATTCATCTAGTAATCTTTTTTCTAGGGCTCTTATCGCCAACATAGCTTAGGCTAGTATCTTGGAGTAGGGAGTAATTAACTCTCCAAGATAGCTAAAACAAACAAGTAGACAAATCTTGCGGTAGGAAGAATTCCAGTTGTTGCATGTATGCTCTGGGAAGCTCCTCCTAAAGGAGTTAAGCACGAGATCATATCTGAACCAGTGAGGTAATCAATCCTTCCTCATTGGGAACGATAGAAGATATACACGTATTAAAAACGGTAAACCTCGGATAGACCATTGTCGAGGAGCCAGGGGTCACTTGTCGGTAAACCTTGGATTCTGTTCAAGGAGCCTTCAAGGGGATTGAGCTTTGTTACTCTGCCCTTGCGTGTGTGTCGGATCGTAGACTGTTCCCCCAGGTATATTTGTTTCAGTTGGTAACCTTAGTGGCTATAATCTTTAGGATTCTTTCCTAAGGTGACGGTGGAGGGAAGATCCCACTGTACCTGGAACAGACGTCGGCTAGACTCACTTGGACTCTCCGAAGGGTTATCTTCACTCGAGATGGTATAGTGGAGAAACTTGCACCGGTCTGTTTCATTAAGCAGGTTGTCGGGGCAACTGTTCCAACCGCCCTTTTCGTGTTAAAATTCTACTAAGTTGGATTTCATCACCAACTAGTGTTTTTAGTACGGAAAGTTACATGTTTGTGTGTGGTTTGAACTCTTAGATTTTTAAGCGAATGATTCAATTGTTTGTTTCTTAGAGACTTTAGGTGTTTTCATTGAAATTTTTCTTTGTTTGTGTGTGATTAGATAATTTTTAATCGTGGCGGAATTGCCAAGACAATCCCAGAGAATACAAGGGAAACCCCCTGAATATTCACCAAGTCAACTTGAAGGGCTTCGTGCTCTGGTAGCATCCAGTAGTAGTAGAATTAGATCAACGGAAATTGGAAGTTCATCTATAGTTATACATCCTGATCATCAAATACCTACAACAAAATACATTCAAGAACCGATTTCAGTTTCTGAAGTTACTGAAAGTATTTCTCCTTCTGGTGAATTATCTGACGAACCTAAAATCTCTGAACCTGAAACTGAATCTTCTGTGTTAGAAACATCCTCAGGATTTATCACACCAACTTCTAGCGATCCAGGTTCACCTAGGGTAAGAAATATCATTACAGACAATCTTCCCTCTGGACTTATTTCTATTGAAGAACTTACGAATCTAGACGAAGACATATCTCTTCCCGACTCCCCTCAATCGTTAAATCTTAGGGAGCGTGAATATATTTTCTACAGCCCCATTCGAACTAATCCTTGGTATCTCTCTTTAACGAACTTTTTAGAGAATCCGGGACTTGCTTTTTATCCACCTCGAATTCCATTTCATCCTACACCCAGAGGTTATTATCCGTCATCTTTTATGGCTGGAGAGTCATCCATGTTTTCTCAAATGCCGGAATCATTTTTACATGGTGGTCCTTCTGTTCCTTCGGGATATCAGTCTTTGTCTGGTACTTTCTCGGGAGAAACTCCTCAACCCATCGAAAACGTGTTATCATCTGGTCTTGATGGACTTAAAATTGAAACGTCGAACGCAGAACAAATTTTTATGATGTCTGGTAATATTCCCAATCCTCAAACTCAAGGCAGTCAGTTTCCTTCTGGGGGGCAACCTCAGGGAACTCAGTTACCGCCTGGGGGGCAACCTCAGGGTAGTCAGTTACCACCTGGGGGGCAACCTCAAGGTAGTCAATTACCACCCGGGGCACAACCTCAAGGTAGCTTTTTCCCAGGACAAACTGTGGAATCATATTATTTTGGGGGGCAACCCCAAGGACAATACATACCTCAGGGTTATCAACCTCAAGGACAGTACATTCCTCAAGGTCAACCCCAAGCACAATATGCTCCTCAGGGTCCTTATCAACCCCAGCCTCAGTACGCGCCTCAGGGTTATCAACCTCAAGGGCAGTACCCAATTCAAGGTTACCAACAGCCTTCTGGTCAACCATCTTTTCAAGGAGCCGGAAATTTACCACTTACTAATCAACCCTATGTTCAACCAGGTTTTGGTCCTTACGTTCAACCTTCTATGGGACAATACCCCGGAACTATGGTGTTGGATCCGTCCCAATATCAACAGCCTTTGCAGCCTAATGTGCAGTTGCCTTATCAACCTAGCCAGCCTTTGGTTTCTGGTTCAACCCAGCAACCTGTTCAGCCAGCTATCCAAACTCCTGCACCTAGTTCAGTTCAGCAGGCTGGGCCTAGTACACCTCAGACTCCGCCTCAAACTGCTGTAACTGCTGCAACGTCTATTCAACCTGTCACACCTGTTTCTGGAGTATCTGTAACACCAAATTCTTCTATCCCTGTATCCGTGCAAATCCCTCAAGTCTCTGTACCTCAGTCAGGACCTTCCATTCAGACTACAGTTCAGATGCCTGCAGGACAAGCCGGTACGAGTACAATTGTTACAAGTCAACCTCAATTTACATATCAACCGTATCAGGGACAGCCGCAATTCGGTCCCTATGTATAGAATCCAAGCTATCAGTATCAACCGTACCCTGGTTATACTTATCAACAACCTCAGTATGGTCCGGTTCATCCTGGTTATCCGGGAGGTTACACAATACCTAATGCAAATCCGATTCCTAGTTATCCTGGGTATCCGCCTCCCGGATCTGCTTTGCTTCTCAAGGTTTTCGCGACCCTAACCGTCAACTACCGTTCATCGCAACTTTGGACTTACCTGATTTGACGCGCCTTACAAATGATCCAATTTTTTATTATCAAAACTGGCCGCCAATGCCTCATAAGTTGCCCAGTGATATACCAAAATTCGAAGGTAAGTCAGGAGAGGATCCATCGAATCATGTTATGACTTATCACCTTTGGTGTGCATCTAATTCAATTATTGATGATTCGATTCGTTTACGTCTTTTTCAAAGAACTCTCATAGGTCTTGCAGCCAAATGGTACATTGAGTTGCCACGAGGCTCGTTTCATAATTTTAGTCAGTTAGCAACTGCTTTCTTGACTCATTTTCAGTTGCCTGTCAGATACGACAACGGCACAGAATTATTAACTTCGCTAAAACAATCTACGTCCACATATATTTCTGATCATATTCATGAATGGCGACGTAGAAGACGTTTGGTGAAAGTTTATATTCCGGATCAAATTTTGGCAGAATGGTTTGTTAAATCATTGTTACCCAAGATCACTGAAGATGTAGCTAAGGCCGGTGTTGTTACTGAAGAGCAAGTAATTTCTCAAGCTCAGTACCTTGACCTCGTTTATACGCAGTCAGGTACTCTACATGAAAAAATCCCAGACCTTCCAAAACAAGGTCAAATAGTTGCTGCTCCTTCAGGGTCTCATGCCGCTGACAGTATGATTGGAACAGTCAATTCTAAAAGTAAGAAGAAATCTTCAAAGAATTCTTCTCCAATTATAACTTTACCTGATTCCCCGAAAGGAGAATCTTCTCCCGAAGTTTCTGCCGACATTCATGTCGTTGAAACATCTACGACAAAATCAAAATCCGGTGGTAAAAATAAGGGGAGGAACAAAAACAAAAAGAATTCGAAAGAGAAAACTGATAAAGATGAATCCAATGACGAAAAACGTAAACCTCGCTATCCTTGTTTCATTTGTGAACAAGATCATTTCACGAAAGAATGTCCATATCGAGACGAAGTTACGAAATTCGTTAAAGGATCGCAACAACCTGCTGTCTTGAAGGATCCTTTTCCAATTCAAGATAGTAAGATGATTGGTTCTTCCTCAACTACTTTAGAAGAGCCTATTATGATGATGTCTCATGTAAGGGTTGCGACGCGATCGCAAGATTACGGTTCTAAGAATCCTGTTGATGGCAAAGAAGCAGAGTCTTCTAATGCAAATACATCAAATACAACTCCCATTTGTGAACAAGATCATTTCATGAAACAAAATCCAGACTTGATAGCAATCAAGCGCTTTTATAAAGGTGTTCTTCGTAAATCAGCTTTCAATCCACATGTGAGAGCTGCTCAGAATTACAACATTGTTGAAGATTTAGCTGTTTCTCCTTCAGCAATGTCGACTTTGGAAGTGCTGCAATCGTGTCCAGCACAGCGTAAATTATTATTGTCTGCCATAGGAGCTGTTGATGTTCAGGATTCTAACCTTATAATCTTCGATTTATAAAATAGTACACCACGTCTTCCTCACCAAATGGCTTTCCAGATTCCAGTGTTAGTAAAAAACAGACCTATTTTTCGGACTGTAATTGATGAGGGAGCTTCAACGTGTATTATGTCGATTCAGTGTTGGAAATCTCTTGGTTCTCTAACAACAATCTCGACAAATTTCACAAAGCTTTTTGATGGTGAGGTTTTCCAATAACTTATTTTGCAGGATTTACCCATAGGGGTCGAAGGTAAAATCGTTAGTCTAGATGTGGAAGCGGTTGATGCCCCTCTAGATTACAACCTTCTTCTGGGTCGTAGTTGGTCCTATGCTATGACTGTTGTTGTCTCTTCGGTCTTTCAACTCATAAAATTTCCATATCAAGGAAAGATCGTGACAATAGATCAGTTAACTTATTTCTCGTCCGACCCAGCCTCTACAGAAACAATCCAGCATGTTGGTAAAACAGCTATCCCTTATAAGGATGTTGGAGTAGGTTTGATTAAAGATTCTGGTTTACTAGGAACTTTTTCCTTTCCTCCTCCTAACATATCGCCTTCTACTGCAAGTATTCACATGATTTCGTCAGACACTGTTATGTTTGATGATCCTTGGATTATACCTTCAGAATCCGAGATAGATTCATTTGATGGTGTGATGCCTTTGAGTCCATTTGAAATTGCGTACCAGGCTGTACAGTCTTTTTCCGACCCTTTTTCAACCGAAGTTGATCCAATGAATGGGATCCAAGAGGAATCACTTTCTATATCTAGTTCAGTTACAATGACATTTCCTGAACTTGTTCATACAGATGAGCAAATTCGTGAGTTTTTGTCTGTTGATGATTTACCATGGGAATATCTACATCACCGATCTTCATTTTTACCTGAATTAGATCATTTTGAAGATGATTTCGCTTCAATTTTTACTGCTGAATATGCCAAGGAACCTCAGAATCCATTGCAAAATCCTGATTCTGAGTTAAATTTGGAAAATATATCTAGAACGGTTCTAATTGACATTTCAGTAAAACCAGGAATAATTGAAAACATTCATATAGGTGCTTGTTGTACAAATGAAGAAATTCGGACTTATAAAGCTCTATTTCAAGAATTTTGTGACGTGTTTGCCTGGTGTTATGAAGAAATGCCAGGAATTGATCCATCGATCGTCATTCATGAGATTAAGACTTACCCGGATGCTAAACCTGTTCGTCAACGATTACGTCAAATTCATCCTAGAAAATTTGCTGCTATAAAAGCTGAAGTCGAAAAATTACTTCGAGCAGGATTCATTTATCCAATTCCCTTAACGGATTGGGTATAGAGAATATTGTTCTGTGACTAAAAAACAAGGAACGATAAGAGTATGCATCGATTATAGGGATATTAATCGGCGTGTCCAAAGAATAATTTTCAACTCCCTATATCGATCAAATAATCAATGATTGTCTTGTGATGGTGTTTTCCTTCATGGATAGCTTTTAGGCTACAATCAAATAAACACTCTCACATGAGATCAACCCAAAACAAATTTTGTTTGGCCATAGAACATTGCTTATTTTAAGCTTGCCTTTTTGGACTAAAGAACAGGGCAAATTTTCAACGGGCTATGTCTTACGCATTTCATGACATTAAGCACATTGTCTAGCCATATCTTGATGATTTACTGCTCATTGTTCATTACGGCGGCGATCATCACTCATTTCTGAGCAATTTTTATGAGATGTAGGCATTATCGAATACGGCGGATCCACATAAATGTGTTTTCTGCGTAGAATCCGGTCGATTACTTAAAGTTTGTTGTCTCGAAAGCAGGAATTTGCGTCGATCCATCGAAGGTCGAAGCTATTGTTAAATTGCCTCCTCCTTCGACTTTGCGCCAACTCCAAAGTTTGCAGGGGAAAGCAAACTTTTTATGTAGGTTTATTCCTAACTATGCTGAGCTTACAAAGGGTTTTACCCGTTTGTTGAAATAGAACATTCCATTCTTTTGGGACGAGATCGTTGATCGATATTTTGATGCACTTAAACACGTGTTGACCCATGCACCATTATTACATCCTCCCAACTACAACCAAGATTACATTTTGTACCTCGCTGCTTCTCATTCCACTATTGGGATGGTACTAGTTCAGGAAGATGAATCTTACAATGAACATGTGATTTATTATCTTAGTCAGAATCTACATCCAACTGAAATCAAATACACACATGTGGAGAAATTGACCTTGGCAGCTGTTCAAGCTGTCCAACGTTTTAGACATTACATCTTGTTACGTAAAACCACGGTAATTTCTAATTGCAACCCTATGATATATATTTTGACCAAACAACTACTAGGGGGAAAATATTCCAAATGGATAGTTATCCTGCAGGAATTTGACTTGGAATTTGAAAAATCCAAGGCAAATAAATCTTTGGTATTTGCAGAACTGATGTACGATTTCCCCTCTACTGATACTGAAACAGTGGCAGAAGAGTCCATTGCGGACGAATCTTTGTTTCTCATCAGTACACTTGATCCATGGTATGGAGATATTATTGTTTATCTCCAAACCCAATCTTTTCGGCCTGAAATTTCACGAACTCAACGACGGAAAATACGCTTCCAATCCCAACAATATAATATCATTGGTGATACACTTTATCGACGTGGAGCGGATTCTGTTTTTTGATGTTGTCTAACTCATGAAGAAGCTGAAAAGGTGTTAAATGACTGTCATTCTGGAGCATGTGGCGGTCATATGTCTGGGTATGCCACAGCCCAAAAGATATTGTGTGCAAGTTATTTCTGGCCAACGTTGTTCAAAGATTGCATTTATGCGGTTCGGAAATGCCACAACTATCAGGTACAGTCATCATCGGAAAATACGCGCGCCACCCGCTCCTCTTCACCCTATAATTGTTGTCGGTCCTTTTTGCGAAATGGGGTATGATTTTATTGCATTATGACTCCACATCGGCCTAGGGGCATGCCTAATATTATTTTAGCGATGGAATTATTTTACAAAATGGGCCGAGGCAATGCCTACATTTTCAGCTGACGGCAAGACTGCTGCAACATTCGTATTTAATCACATAATTGCCAGGTTCGGTGTTCCCCAAGCTATTATTACGGATCATGGAAGTCACTTTCGGAATGTCATGGTGACTGAACTAACAGACCAACTGGGCCTGCGCCACGATAGTTCCACTCTGTATTATCCGCAAGCCAATGGTCTGGTTGAAGCCATTAACAAAGTTTCAGTCACCATGATCAAACGAATCATTGGTATTCACAAGACGAATTGGCATTCCATGTTATTTTCAGCGCTTTGGGCATATCGAACCTCAGTCAAAACATCAATGGGTTTCACTCAACTGGTTTATGGTTTGGAAGTTGTGTTACCGATTGAATGCGAAATACCGTCACTAAAATTAGCCGTAGAATTACTTCCAGCTACGTCTGAAGAGGAGAAACGTTTCTTGTACTTAGCCCAATTAGATTAGAATCAACGAAATGCTGCAATAGCAAACGAGGCTCATGTTAAAAGGATAAAAGCTCAGTATGATAGAAATGTGACCCCTCGAAATTTTTCAGAAGGAGACCTAGTTTTACTTTATGATCAAGCTAACGACAAGCTAGGAGCTGGGAAATTCGTGCCTATGTGGCATGGTCCTTATATTGTTAAACGAAAGTTAGCAAAAGGGGCCTATGAGTTGATAGATTTTGACAGTGTCCCTTTGGATAAACCCATAAATGGGCTTTATCTAAAGCGATATTATGCTTAAATAAGGAGTGGGGATTTTTGTTAGTTTAGATTTCTTTACTGCTGGTTTGTTTTAGATTAGAAAAGTGTGCCTAGTTTAGAGAGTGTGTTTTTGTCATTATTCCTGCTTATCTGAGTTTTACTCTTGATATTGCAGATGTCGACGTCTCTTCAAACCTACATTGGTTTTGCTGATGGTGCTTGTCGTAGTACACGGAACATTTCTTCCGCAGCATGGGTTATCTATTCACCCTCTGACGAGTTAGTATCCATGCATGGGGTAAGCCTTGGTCAAACAACAAATAAAATTGCCGAGTATAGTGCAGTGATTGAGTTATTGTCTGAATCCATATCATTTGGAATTCGGAGTTTGATTGTAAGGTTGGATTCTGACCTTGTTGTATTACAGCTTAACATGGTTTATACCATTAGAAATCCAGTGTTATTACGGTTGTTTTTGAGAGTTCGTCTCTTGGAACGTGAATTTGATTACATTGAATATCAACATATTCCAAGACATTTAAATACATTAGCAGATTCAATTGCTTCTAGTATGATAAATAGACATTTGCAATAATCTAAAGCAGTAAAACAAACAACATTCACATATGTACACAGATAGCCGTCAAAATAGTGATATATCATAGTATAGGAGTGTTTTCAAAAAATATACTCGTCTTCGATCATAGGTTGGAAACACCTTATGATCGGCAAAAATGATAATACAAAAGTAAAAAATATGAGTCTACACGATCATCCCATCACTGATGGTGATCACGATAAGAAACCACTGCTTGGGCTACCCTGCATAGGAACCTCCTAAAAGGTCCTGGAACTCCAATCACATATCTTTGCAGCCTGAGAGGAATGTCATCTATGCTGGTCTCTGGAATATCTAGAGTCAAACGCTCTAGATGATGCTCTAAATCAGTCAAAATCTCCGCTGATTGGCCTGCTAGGGCTGGTGTGGGTGCAACTGGTTGTCTTCTTTCGTAAGGTTGGAGATGAGCTGGTCTTTGTGGACCCACATCTGTTTTCAAAAAAATTTTGGTTATTAGTTTTCAAAGACGATAAAAAAAATAAAATAAAAAATAAAAATAGAATTTAGCAAACATTGAAAAATGATTTTACCTGACTCATCCCACTGTTCCCCTGCTGGGAGAACCATCTCTCGGTCGCCGCGGAAATCTATCCCGGCATATGGAAAATCCTCTATCACAAAAAGTTGGCGATCTAGCCAATGAAAATATGAGGAAGGAAATCACACAATCTCAGTACCCTCGATAGCATGACGAGCCATCAACGAGGATCAACGAACCATTCTCGGTTCTCGAGGTCGACTGGCATCAACAACAATACTCTGTGGAGCTAACATGGGGATCCTCTCCAGAGCAAAAGAAACAAAAATGGATCCATATCCAAAGTTATTCAGTTTCCCATTTTTTGCTCTGGTTAGTTGGCCTTTTACATTGGCCAACACAGCTTCACACCAGTTAAAGATGGTGCCGCGATAACAGTCCACGGCAATACGCATTTGGGAACCAATAGCTACATGAAGCACAAAACTCCCACACAGTTTGGTAACAGTAAAAGCAATAACTTTCAATTCAGGACGGATGATGTGTTTTATGTCAATCCGTTTGTCCCGAGGATTTGCCTGGTCATTGCAGAATTCTAGTTGGAGACTAGCAACAAACTGGCCACCTGGCCTAGTCCCAAACAAAGAAACTTGTTCGCCCCTCTTGGACAAACCAGTCAAGAAATATATATCCTCCAGCTCAATTTTGAGCCAGTGGCCACCAATGAAGAAGCACTGGTCCTCCACATTCCATCTGTTCACCAACCATGTCAAGAGTTCTACTTGTGCCCTCATGCCTGAGATGGCCCAAAATTTGTACAAGCCACATGCTTTTAATGCCCGTTGTGTGGGAAAATGAAGTATTATGGCTTCATCCACTTCCTCATGCTCACGTTCTCGCCAGATCAGCATCTTGTCAATCCTACAATATAGAAAAAGGCAGGTTAGAATAATCTTATTTGAAAATTTTTGGCAAACAAATGAGAAATCAATGTTTTAAATCCAACCGCGCGGGTACCGCACCCACTCTTTGTAAACAGAGCGTAGGTCCGCACGCGTAGTGTGTTCCGGGTGCGGAACCCACGACTTTTTCTTTATAGGAAAAATTTGGGGTCCGCAGGTAGCGTGTGTTCCACCTGCGGACCCCGCGGGCGAACTTTTAAACCATTTTTTGCCCCAAAAATTCAAACTAAAGCCTAAAAACAAATTTGAAACGGATGAAAAACAAGATAGAGAGGTTGTGGATTACCTGGGACTGACGGTTCTCGATTCCAACGGACGAATTTTCCAGAATATTCACAGGAACTTTCTTACCCAAAAGCTTTTTTACTTTTCACTCTGAAACTGAACGGTAAAAATGAAGTTGAAAAAGTCCTTTTTATAAGTTTTTTCGAATGGATGAATTTTTAATTTATTTATTTTTCACTTTAAAAAGGGTATTTTTGAAAGCATTTTTACTTATCTTAGAACATGTATGTGTAATGTATCAAGTTTTTGTGCAGAAACTGGATTTTTCAGGTGAACTGATCGTTTTTCAACAAAGAGCATACTTTTATCACTTTTTCGACTTCAAAATTCCACGGTGCTAAACCATGGGAGTCCTCAGTCTCTTCCAAATTTTCCAACATGAAAGATCACAAGTACTTGATTATTCAAACTCAAGTTAAAGTACAAAAGTAAATAACCATCGTCCTCTCAAAGATATAACACTTTTAATGAACAAATGGACTGAGCTACATGTGGCAGCATACAGCTGGAGACCACCTACGCTGTTAGAGTTTCTCCATTCCTGATTATTGAACTTTTTTAATGTCAGCAGAGACTAAACGACAAAATCAACACACCACTAAGCTTTAAGTTTACTTCCACTCTCAAAACGAAAACACCGAGTTTCCTCCTATATCGGACTCGTTAAAAATTAATAAAGAAAGGACCCGTTTAATTTTCAACAGAACTAACCACTCTTTCTTAGGTCTGAATTTAAATTGTTGACTCAATCAAAAGGGTGATTTTATAACTGCTGCAACACATCCTCTCAGTTGTCAAAATAAAGAGTACTGTTAAATGGTGGGGGGAAAAAAGAAAAATGGGCGTGTTTGTTGTATTTTAAATTTTTCGAAAATCCAGTCAACCACTCTTGAACACGACACTTTCATTCACTTGGGTTGGGAAATCCTTTGCCTAACAGTTAATCAAACCACATTGAAAGTCTTCAGCCGGTTTCTGGGTATTAGCTTTGGGTCAATTGTCACCAAGCCATCTGCAATTTCGTTATGTGTTCAAGAGAACAGTTCAAACAAACCATTCATATGCAAAATAACTGTCATCCATTTTGACCATCCCTGAGTCAGTCCTTGCCAATATATTTTCAAAACTTGATCTATGATTTCGTGTTGTGGGCTTGCCTACGACAGATCACTTTCTATCGACATCAGCACATTATCTAGGAAGTTGATCCAAATCACAAGACCTTTCGAAATCAGCATGCCTCAATGCATGTGTTTCTCGCCGACGACAAAGTCGCATCATTAACCTTCGATCGAACGATTCCGTGACATGTTCGACTTCAGCTCATTCATTCACATTTCATGGATTGTACGAGTACTTTGAGAGCCAACATCGGTGGTTTCCGATTCAGCATGTCACTGCTGACTCTGTAATATTGGCTCGCCGTTCACTGCCCACCCATTAGGGCCAGGGTCTTGTCTGGAGTGAAGGTGCACCTGATCTCAGCTCTGCCTCACCTGTGCTCAGCAGAATTTGAAGCTGTCACCCGAGGCAGAGATCATTGGTGGGTGAGCACATCCACTCACGCCAGTATCAGGCTGAAAGATAGTCCAAAATCATTCCCCGATTTGTAATCGATTTGAGTTAGTTTCTAGCTAGTTTTAATCTGAGTATGGGAATGCCTACCTCAGTGATGACATATATATGTATATATTTTGCATTGAATGTTTTTACAGGTTCCGACTGGGGTGTCCATAGGATGATCTTTGAAATGATAAAGTACTGCACTCTTCATATATGACAGACTTCAGCTTCATCTATTCCAGACTTTGCACTTTAGGGGGAAATTTGTTACACTAAAAACTGTCATCCTGACATTTTACTATGAGTATGAGCTCATTATTACTCATACTTCCTCCTTTTGCAAGTCTAACATATCAGTTCCTCATGTAAAGCTTTCAAAATCAGAGAAAAGTTCCTAAAAATCCCCTAAACATTGGTATCGCACTTTCTCTATTCATTTCCTGCGGTCCCGCACCTAATGTTAAGCTTTCCTGCGGAGCCATACCGCACGTTCTTTGTGTTATGGGTGCGGACCTCTGTAAAACTCAAAAAGGCGAGAAAGTAAAGATAAAAAGTTGATTTCAGATGAATTCTAGAAGATTCTAGATGGGAATTTTCGGGAATGGATACGCTTTGAGAAGGTTCATGCATCCCTCACTTGATGGAGCTAACCCCTTGATGTAAGGAGCTAATCCCTTTGAAGGAGGGTTCTATCCCTTCATATTTGGAACAAAAAACCTCCTCTTTTCCACTATAAAAAGAGGCATTGGGTAGCCTCAAAGGGAGTTCAAGCTTAAGATATTTGAAGTTAAATGCTGTTGAGATTCAGACTCAGTTAACTAAGACTTTCTGTGAGGTTAAATCACTCATCTCTATATGTCTTGGTTCAAAGAGTGCAATGCTTGTCAAATTAGAAGAGATTCCTGCTTCGGACCCCAGGAGGACCTACACAACATCAAGGCACAGGTTGTAAAGGTTTTCTTTATTTGAAGTTAATACAAATATACTCATTTCTCTCATTAAACTGTCTATTTATGGTTTATTTCATAAATTCCTTGATCATTATGATGAGCATGATTTATGATAATGTCTATACAGGTGCTATGTAATCTCTTTGCTTGTTTGTGACTGCAGATTCACGAGGAACATTCTTTCAAGTGCACGGGAAGGACTTCAATGAGATCAAGCAAGCGCTGGACATAAGGTAGGCCTTACACCTATATAGTGTTTTTATGAATCTTATATGCTTAGAGAGAGATTAGTATAATTGGCTGTTTGTTGCTAGTTACTTTTAGTACTAGAGAGATCAGTCTTGTCCGCAAGACGGATTAATCTACACAACAGGACCTAACATAATGATGACCATACTGGGGAGGATGAATTATTAAAAATATTAGTGTTCTATAAAGAATTTAGAAAATCCAAAAAACATCTCAAGGTTGGTATCTAATTGTTGATGGTGGACAATAAAAAAATCCTCAAAATAGTTAGCATCATCCAACTAGTGACTCCATTGGTTTTTAGTAGGCCTCCTGACTCCACTCGTTCTCACAAACTCCCCTGGGAATGTATTAATCAATCTTAATAATATAAAACCTAGCGACATACTGTGTGAAGTTAGTAATTTTACAGATAGGTATGTTTTTTAAAAACTCTTATAAACTTTCACTAGATCTCATCCTGACCCAAATCCTACTGCTATTGTTGATGCCCCAAAAAGAATCTTAAGAAAAACCTCTAGGACTGAAGATTCAACTATTTTCATACCAATTCACAAAGAAAGCTCCTTTCCTGAAAACCTTACATCCTTGCAAGATACCCAATTTGACTTACACCATAGAAGAAACCTATTCAGAACTAAGTCTCAAAGTTGGAAATACCAGAAAAACCTTGAGCCTACCAGCTTACAACAGAGTCCTAGTAGAGAAGCCTCTCTTTTCACTCCTCCTAATCTTCAGCTTCTCCAACACTTTGACTCCTTTGGTTCCAAATTTTCTCAATATCAGCTAACTAGTCCACGTACATCTGCTACCCCCACTCATATATCCATTGTCTAAACCCCTCCATTTCATCCTCCACCTCAACTCATAAACCGTCCTCTTATAAATCCTCCTCGAGTTCCTTTACCTAAAATCATGGTAGCATGGTATGCCCCATTGGTACTACCACAACCTTTACTGCATATGCCACAAGATTATCAATCTAGAATCCCTCACTTTAATGGGACTGATCCTACAACTGCCCAACAACATGTAGACAAGATGAATGATGCTTTTGATTACCAAAAAATAGAAGATGAGACCATAAAAATGAAAATGTTTGCCCAAAGTTTAGGGGGAGAAGCAAAGAAATGGTTCAAGAGCTTAGCCCCTAATAGAATTCATGATCTCCCTTCCCTTCATCAAGTATTCATAAACAAGTGGGAAACTAAGAAAAATCCTCTTCAAATCTGATCAAAGTATGAGAACCTTAAAAGAAATGTTGGGGAGAGTGTTCAAGACTGCTGTACCAGGTTCAATAGTGTATATAATGCGCTTCCTCCCCACATGAAACCCCCACAAGTCCTAGCCCTGGTAAAATTTCTAGATGGATTTGATCTAGAAATGGCTTACCAATTAAGAGAAAGAAATCCCCTTACCTTAGAAGACATGCAAAGGGGAGCATTAAGTTTAGAAGCCAATCTAATTGCTAAAAGGGCTAGAATGAGAAAAAAAAATAGGGTTACATACAAAGAGGAACCTATGGCCTCCACATCTGATGCTAAAATTGACAGTCTAGTTAGGAAAATGGAAAGGATGATGGAGAGAATTAACTTAAATGAAAGAGCACCCACTAGGGAAAAACAAACAAATCCTCAAAACAAGAACAAAAACCAAAATTTCAGAAGAGATCCTCCTTAAATAAGACAAAGAGAAACCGACCAACAAATTAGACCTCCTTTCCAAGAAAACTATGTAGATGAAGAGGAAAGGGAGACCGAGGAGCCAAAACAAAACCATGTGAATCTAATAGGCTCTGATAATGAGGATGTTGTTTTTCTCACAGAAGAAGAACAAGGTCTATTTTCCTCAAACCAAATTGAAAGAATATATGAGGATTTTGAAGAATACAAACAAGGATTTGAAAATTCTATCATGGAGGTTCGTAGGTAGTATGACCTCAGAAGTAGGAAAACCCAAGATATCCCTAAGAAGAAAAAAATAGAAATTTATGCTAGGAAGACCCCTGAAAACAATCCTAAAAAGACAACAGAAAATACAAACATGATGGCTAAGAATTATGATCAAAGCAAAAATAAAATCAGGCAACAGGATGGTGACCAAATTTGCCCTAGTACATCAACTAGTGGCCTTGAAAAAACTGTTTTAACTGAGATTCCAAATAAAAATCAGCAAACTAAAGTTGTTGAAAAACAATTTATGATAAAGCTGATTTAAATCTACCAAGAACACAGACACCATTCATTATTGAGAGTGAAATTTCCAAGATAAAAATAGCCATACCCCTTACTGAATTAGTAACTCAAGATGTAATGGATCTCAAGTTTTGAATGCTTTAAACATAGGAAATAACACTGATACTCTAAATTTGATTGATGACAAGACATAATTGTTGTTTGGAACAAAGGTAGAAGGAAATTTTCAAGAGGGAGGTGTGCCCCCATTCTATGTCAGTTTGAACATCCATGAAAAATCCTACACAATGCCATTCTAGATTCTGGTGCTTCACATAACCTCATTCCATAGGTAGTTATGGAAAGATTAGGCCTTGAGATAACTAGACCATACAAAGACTTATACTCTTTTGATTCAAGTAGAGTCAAATGTCTCGGCCTAATCAAAGATCTATGTGTTAATCTGGCACATATACTAGCCAAGAGCCTTGTGTTGGCTCGAGGGGTCCTAACCCAGGTTCAAAGGTTAAGGTTTGCCAAAAAACCCCTATACTATTGGCCCTTTCGGCAGTGACCTACTTGCATAGGAAAAATTCCCACTCGAAGCAGTACGGGAGGGTGCTGGAACCAGGTTTCCGCACCTTAAGAGAGAGAGAGTAGGTAAGTCAAGCAGGTCTGCGTTACCCGCTTGTTGAGTTCGCATTTAAACAGATCTATTCACAGGCTTATTGACAATATAATCCACAGTATAACAGAGCTATTCTTATGCACAAATATATTAAATACCTATGCATCCACGTGCACAATACCAATTATTAGCATAGAACACTATAATCGCAGTAATTAACAAATCATAGATACATATACCAAAAACATAGATACTTTCACGTTTCGCAGCAATTAAATAGAAAATTTCACAACTTAATCGTATAGAACGAGTTCACATCAATCATAACAAAACAGATCCAGATAGCATCAGATGTCCAACAGTACTTCACATATCTATTAATATCAAAATCCACTTATAATCCCAAAATACCGCCTGCGCACACAGCCAGTAGGGTCCGCACACAGCAGGACTGCGGATCTCCATGCACACAGCCAGAAGGAGTCCTTACCCAAAAACCCAACAACAAATCTAACAATTCATGCTTAGTATCAATCACAATCCTTTCCTACCTTAAGACTCAAAAAGGCTCATCTATTTATATCGATTTAGCCTACGCATCTAATGGTCCGCAAACCGTATTTTGCAGAATCTTGGTCTACCCTTGACCCATTACAATGCATTCGGGGCTTTGACCCACCCCAAAACCCCCGCATTAGACTAAATAATACCAAAAATATACATAAAGGACAAAATTCACAGATTTAGGAGACCGTGTTCCAACAGTACCCGAACACAATCTTGTGACTTGTCCTGAATCACTGTGATGGTGGGGTATCCACCTGTGCCTACAACAGTTTGATTGCTTCGGCCAATGGGGCAGCACACCTTCACTCTAAGCAGCAACATTTTGCACAATGTCCACCAACTTTTTCGAAGTTGGGCCTTCCATTGCAGCGTTGACACTCTCCAGAGTCTAGTTTAGCTGCTTAACAACAACATCAATATCCTATGAGAGCTTGAGGGCTTCGACAACCTAAGGCTTCAGGTGGTCACCGAGAACTTTCTTCTTATGCCAGAGTTCATCAATGTCATTTTGGAGGGCATGGCTAGTTCGCAGCCATGCCAAGCGCTGAGTAGGGACCAAAGTGGGCAGGGTGGCTTCTAACTTCTTGAATGCTTCTTCCTTTTGCTACAAGTCCTGGTTTATTTCTTGCAAGATCGGGTCACGCTAGACCTTGGTCCATAGCTGCATGGCTATTTCCAATAATTGGGCGCCCTGAGCAATCTGCCCTGTAATGATGTTTGTAGCCACGGTAACCAGCGCAGCTCGCTGGTTCCGTACCTCCGGAGGTGTTTTGAGTTGCAACTTAGCCTGCAAATCTGCGATTTGCTGCTCCATCTATGTTTTAACCACTTGAACTTCTGTCCTGGAGGCCTTCAATGCTGCGACTAACCCCTCAATCTTAGCCTGGGGGGTGGCTGTGGGTGGGATTTCTTCTGCAACATCTGTGTAGAGTCTATGAATTAAGTGTTCCAGCTTCGTTTTCTGCGCAGTGGTGAGGGACACTTCAACGTTCTTTTCTGTGATCGTCTACTCAGCCACACCGAGCTGTTGGTGCACTTGTTGGTCCTGATGGTGAATTTCCTGAAACAAGGAAGTGTGGAGAACCTGCAATGCCTCAAGTGGCAGCCTGGCTAAATCCAACTGTACTTTTGCACCGGCCTGGACTTGCATTCCCAGGTAGGATGGACTGATCACAAGGGTTGCACCAGGTAAGGAACAAAGGCGACTTTCTGCTGTAGCTAGTGCTGCACTGCTAGTTGCCGAGGGAGTTCGTACCTGAGTCACACTGGTCTGCAGCATGTCTGTCTTCAACTGTAGGATGCGGAGCTCAACCTGAATTGTGTCGATCGTAGCTCTCTACTATTATTCTAAGGCTAACCATTTGTCTTCCACAACCAAAGTGAACGTGTCAGCAATTTTTTTGAGGTCCCCTTCAATTAGTGTGACTGTCTCATCGCGTTCCATCCGCTGAGAGTGCTGCTTCTTTCGGAGCCCTTTGACAGGCTCGCTTGTTCACTTCGTGCCTCAGGGGGAGGTAGTTCCTCCCACATCCAGACCTTCTGTACCCAGGTCTGGCGATGAATCTAGTTGAGTCTCCACTTTTGCGTCCTTCTCGGTGGTTTGTTTCTGCTGCACATCATTTTGTGTTGCTACAACTGTGTCCTTCCCTGTACTCTTTCTTGGTCCTCCAGTATCCTTGATGACAGGTGGGATTAATTTCATTGTGATGGTTCCTTCGGTGCCCTTCGCGCCGATTTTGAAGCCTACCTTCCAGTTAGGAGGCCATAGCATAATTATATTGTCAATTTCTTCATCTACCACCATATAAAGGAGTGAAGTCCAGGATTTATCCTTGCATGCTCTGATCTGGATGTTGTGCATGGTGAATTGGAATGCTGCAATGCCCTTGTATTTATCATATACTGTTGGGGACAGCCGTGGTTGACAATTAATGGCTGCTGCCAAGCTACTTTGAAAGAGGACCCAGAAAAATTTGTTGTCCTCGAGACGCTGCGTATCCTTAGAATCCCATAAGTTTGTATATCAGGCCCCCTCGCACATGCCGGGGGTGAGCTCCGGGAGGACCGATTCCTCAGGTGCTTCCCAGGCTATCAATGTGATGAGAAGTAGCAGCCAGGAATAGAAAAATGCCCGTCCCTGCTCCTGGGATTCGCGAAAATTGGCCAAAAAATCATTGCACAAATATTGTGACCAATTGAAGCAGACCCCTTCTCGCACTGGCCTGCTAACTGAATACGTATGCGGGGACGGAGGCCACCTGGCATTTTCGCATCATCTTACATGCCAAGTACAAGCTATTCAAGTGATACAAAACCCTTGTCTAATCCATCCTGCCCTTTTTATAGCCTTTGCGATTGCCCAACGGTAGGGTAAAATTCACTTGGAACTTACCATCAAGTAAATGGTAAAAAATCTCCAGAAATCGCCTCATTAAATGTCTGCCGCCCGCTCCTTCCAACGGTAAATTTTTATTTTTACCCAATTTGACTTTTCCAATGGCTAGTTTTCGCACCCTTGGTGCACTCAGCACACCCCTACGCTCCCAGCGCAACCCTGCACTTTTAGCATACCTCCTGCACTCCCAGCGCACCTGCTGAATTTTGAGTTTATTCCTTCTAAGTTTATTCCTGTGCTTCCGGAGCACTCCCCCCGGGCTTCCAATCCTGTGTCTGCCTCCTACGCGGAGCATGGTACTTGCTATGCTTACCATCCTTGGTGGGTCTATCCCACTTCATACAGCTACTTCGACCATATTGTAATTTTATCCAATACGGTTTGAGCCAACAGCCATTGATATAGCTGGGTAGCATATCGTCGTGCAGGGTAGCTAATTGAAAAACTCTGCCATCCATGATTTATTTAACTGTATAGGGCCCAAGCCAGTGCTACCAAAACTTCCCTGGGTGTTTCGCAAACTGGCTATCGTAAAGTAGCACTAAGTCACCCTCCATAAAGGACTTTCGTCAAATATGTCAGTCATGCCATGCCTTATACCATGCCTTCTTCACCTGTTGATGGAAGTTAGCAATGAAGATTTCTTCCTCCAAAGCCACAAGTTGCGCTAAACACTCCTCCATGACATTAGGCTCCACCATATTTGTGAAGGCTGCAATGTGCAGGCTAGGAACAATATATTCCATGGGAATAATGGCCTCCTTGCCATAGACCATCCTAAATGGTATTTTTCCTGTCAACTTCTTACAGGTGGTTCAGTAAGCCCATAGAACAGACAAGATGCGCACATCCTAGTCACTGTGATCAATGTTATAGACCTTAGTTAGTGCATTCTCCAAGACTTTATTGAATGCTTCAACCGCTCCGTTTGCTTGAGGATGATAAGGAGTGCTTTTCGCATGATGGATCCAGAATTCTTCAGTCAAGGCCTGTATTGTTTCATTAACAAAGTGCGTACCTCTATCGCTCATCAAGATTTTTGGGCATCGAAACATGGTCAAAATCTGCTCAAAGATGAAGTGTGCAGCGCTATCTGCAATGCATTCCTTCACTAGTTGTGCCTCAGCCCACCTAGTTACATAATCAGTAGCAGTTATAATGTAACACGCACTTGGCTTCTTTTCGAATGGGTTAATAGGTCCTAAAAATTCTATGGCCCACTTGTCAAATGCTTGTAGGGCCATTTGCGGTTGAAGAGGCATTTCATCTCTGCGGGACGACCATCTAGTTTGTTGGCATGTATCGTAGGCCTTACAATAGTGATGAGAGTCACTATGTAGGGTGGGCCACCATAATCTAGCTCTCAAGATCTTCTGTGCCATTGCTTTCCCTATGTAGTGACCTCCTGCTACCCCATCGTGGGATTCTGCCAAGATATCATGCCATTCATGCTCTAGGATGTACCTGCGTAGTACTTCATCTGCTCCCATATTGTATAGATGTCTGACGATGATGATAAAATCTGAAGCACGGGATACTAGCTCCTTCTTCTGTTGCACCGAATACTCCATAGGTGCCAAGCCTATAGTCAGAAATTGAATGATGTCAGTGAAGTGCGCATCAACTAACTTAATAGAGAACAACTGCGCATCAGGAAATCCTTCTTCCAGGTTGGTTGGTTCCCCGCCAGTCTCAATTTGATATAAGTGATCTGGCCTAGCATTCAACTTCTCTGGTTTGACAATGATCTCAAAGTCGTACTCCTGGAACAACAGAAGCCATCGGCAGATCCTGTAGAAATTTGAATAATGGCTGAATTATTCACCGAGATTATCCTGATTACACACTATTTAAGCTTCATGCATAATACATAACCTCTTCTACAATTTGTTAGCCCCCCTATGAAATTCTTGACAAGCAAGCTGGGGGCTAGAGTATTGTGGAGCCTTCAAGGAATGCCTTTTCCCTGAAAACCCATCCTCCTTGAAGTCTCTGAGTGCTATGCCTGATATGAATCCTATCTGCTGACCCATTTCTAAAAAGCCTGCATTGCCCCTCATAAACCTGCAAGACACCACTTTTTACCTCCTTTTCCCCTTCGGCAAAACCCCCTCTTTCCCTTTCTTATTTTCCCTATCGGTCCCATAAACCCCCTCCAAATCCTGCCCATACCCTCTGGTTTCCCAAATTCCCCTCTACCTTCCCTATCGTTGCCCTCCCCGGGCCTAAAAGTGCATTTAAAATGAGTTAAAATGATACATTTCATAAATTTGGGCCCTAGCCTCTTTCCCACTAAGCGCCCCACACCCTGTCCGTCCATGCAACCCAGCGCAGTGACCAAAGCATTAACCCCGAAGGTGCTAGTCCCATGGGTTTTTCGGGCATTTTTTCCATCCGTCGATCTTGTCTGATCGGATGGCCACCATTTAATCCGCAGTCCCCCGTGTTTCCCGTTCATTTCCTACACCGGGCCATCGCTGTCCGTTTCCCTGTCAGATCGATGATCCAGATCCTTTCCCGCTGGCGGACCCCGTATCGCACTGTTCAAAACCGCCAGATTATTTCGCACCACCCTTGCGCGTTGGGCGGTTTTTCTCCAATGACCAGCGATTCCACTCATCATCTGCCACCTGTCTCTTGTACGATTCTGAAACCACCCATTTCCCGCGCGTTATCGTTCGGTCCAAACCTCGCAGCAAAATCACCGTCAGCCGTTCGATCTTCAGATGCCCATCCGACGAACATCAATCAATGAAGCAACGCACGGGTTAAATCATCTCTGCCATGCCCGATGGCCCACCGTATGTCGCCCTCGCCGTTGATCTCCTCCGCGATCAACGGCCCAAATCTGTCCACCCTCCGATGACCGAGTCCACCCGCCACGTTGTAATTCCCCATGTCTCACCGTACAGTTTCCCATCCGTTCATATATGTTCGTTCCAAGGTCAAAGGTTATCATTTTTTCCGTTCAAACGTTTGCCCCGACGTTCTCCCATGCATTCTCCGCTGTGTCGTATCTTCCTCCATTGTTGCCTCTGCAGTCCTCACCCCCGTCCACGTCCAACATATGTCCATCATCATCATTTCTGACATGTCCACCACCTCTGTCCATTGCTTTCTCCACAGCTTTCATGTTTTGCAGGATTGTCAATGGTAATTGACCGCCATAATTCGCATCTTCCGCACAACGGCAATGAAACCAAGAAAGATCATCTTCAGCGGCTGGAATTTATGAAAAATGACCCAAGAAGATGAACATAGGACATGCATGAAATAGAACAAGGTTTAAACTTTGCAAAAATCTCCCTGCGCCATTAAAGCTCGAGCTAACCTGTCAGAAGCAGAAATGGAGCGGCAAAGTGTTTTAGTACAAAGCAAAGGGATTAAGGCACTCTAATGAAGATCCTGAGCCTTAAATTAGTGGTTTAAAAGGCAAAGCACCAGTTGAAGACCCCGAGGATCGATCAAAAGGTCCTGAGCACAAGAAAAAGGTAACATCAGGGTTTATTCATCAGCAAAGTGTTTTTCTTCATCAAGTACAGGTCGTCCATACAGATTTTATTATGCACAATGTCCCTAAAGGAATTTCCACCCTAACAGTAGCTCCAAAACCGCCAGAGCATTTATATGACAGATCTCTTAGTAGTTTATTTCATTTTTGTTCAAAACACCAGAAGTACCACAGCCGAAATATGTTAAAATCGTGTTCAGAGATGATCACTCCTGCATAAAGAGGTGACAGAAATTAAATACTTAGCTTTCAAACAGAATGGGTTTCGGCCCTGCATTCATTCTTATGTTTAATGTTAAACCTACCCCCTCGGCCGATCTTCTGTTCATCCATTGCTATAAAGCACAGAAGGAAAAGATTGTAAAGGATTGTTGATGAGATATCAGAGAAATGCAAGCATTTTCCTCTTGAGACAAGTTCTCTGTGTAATATTGTAAGATAGACTGAGATTAGATGTATTCAGACTGAATTTTCAAGCTATGGGCTATGATGTACCTAATTGGTGTTGTTTTAATATGACAAGCATGTTTCTTTGGATCCTGATCTAAAGCAGCTGGTGATGTTTTCCTTTCTCTGTATTTGTGATTGACTTGCTTTCATTTCATCATGTTTCACCTGGCTCGCATCAGAAGTTTGGCATAAGATTTACCCTTGATAGGTACCTTATGTTGCTGCTCTCCCAACCTTTTATGTTTTCTGCTTACATGTGTATCTGAATATTGATTTCAATTGATTTAACCAGTGTAGTGGATGTTATTGCCTGCTCTCTAATGTATGAATTAATGAAATCTATGTTTAGATGTTATTATTAAGATTTAGTTGGATGTGTTGAGAATACTGGGGGGCCTAGAACCTTGTCTTTTCCTCCCTAGGATATTTCTTCCAAATTAGGCCTTTCTAAGATCCCTTGTCCTACCTCTGATTTGGTCCAAGCAGGTCTGGAGTTAAATGACCTCTGACCTGATCTATAGACGGAATTGGATGGTTCTCCTCCTTTCATTTTCTGTCCTTAATTTCCCATTCCAAATATCTCCTTTAAGATCCAAATGCTCTAGATGACTAGCCCAACTGAAAGCTTGCACATTGATTACAAATAAATCCTTTCTTGACTCCATGGCCCAATGGATTTGATGTTCCATGAGTTTCCTATCTTAGCCTAACTCCCTCTATGCTCATCCTTGTCTTATATTGGACCTTCCTTTCCTGGTTCCCAACAACCAAACACAAACAATCAAACAACAACCCTGTGCTTATAACTAGCCTAAAACCTTAACATTTGAGCTTCAAAGATATAAAACCTTTGACAATTTTAGAGAGATCCCTCTCTGGGCCTAGGAGGGCTAGATCCTAAGGTCCGAAAGTGGTTCTATGTTGTCTCATCTTTTGGTCTTGTCAACTTGGCCAAAACATGGGAACCCCAACATAATGGCGACTCCACTGGGGAAAATCTGAGTGCATTTCACCTCATACATTTCCAAGACTCAAAAGCCTACATCTCTGGTTAGGTTGGCAGTAAGTCACTCCTTTCTTGAATCGACCTCCATCATTGAATATCCACCACACTCTTAGACAGAGCCTGGAAAGGGCCAGGTAGCCTTCAGATCTCACCCTCTTCGGAGGTGATATATCTGGTAAAAGCCCTCCTAGTCAATCTCTGGTCGGAGTTTGCTGTTTTGAGGAGATTCCTGAAAGGTGATAGTGCTGGAGCACTGTGGTGGACAGTGTAACCCCTTAGATACACCCTAAACCCTCCACCTGGTGACTCCATTGTTCCTAAATGAAAAGACTCCAATGGTGATCAGTAGGCCTGCTGATTATCTTGGTTTCACACTAGACTCCACTGGGAGACCAGCCCCTGAGACAACATCAACCACAGTAGAAGTAACAAGTAGGGTTAAGTTTCCTGGCTAGGAAACAACATTCTGGCTTTCAGAACCATTCACACAAGAGCTTATCCCAACCCTGACCCACCTAAAATAGTTGACAATCCAGAGAGTATCCTCAAGGGAGCTCCTACACCTCAAAGACCAACTATTTCCAGCCACATTCATAGAGATAATTATGCACCAGAAGACCTAACAGCTCTATCACATTTTCTCCCTGACCTAGACACACCTAATAGATTACTAAGAGCTAGGTCATTCAATCACCTAGACCAGCAAGACCTCGAGCCTCACAGTACACCATCTCATAGTGGTCAACACACTAGGGACAGTGGAACCCCTCCATCAACACCACCTGATATCCACTTCCTTCAAAACTTAGGGCTCTCCCACCCTAGATCTGCCCAATAGACTTCCGCTGGTCCTAATATACCTGTTATCCAAATACCAGCTGCTCAAGCCAGCCCTATACCCCATCAGAACATTATCATGGCAGCATGGTATGCACCTCTGCTCTTACCTCAGCCCTTGTTGCCCTTACCCAATGATTACCAATAAAAAATCCCACACTTCACTGCCAAAGAATCCATCACAGCTCAGCAACACGTAGATAAAATGGAGGATTCTTTTGACTATATGGAAATTGATGATGAGACAATCAAAATGAGAATCTTTGCCCAAAGCCTGGGGGGTGATGTAAAGAAATGGTTTAAAATCTTACCTCCTGGCAGCATCCAATATCTCCCTGCGTTATATCGGAACTTCATAGACAAATGGGAGGTTAAAGCAAACCCTCGCCAGCTCCTGGCAGACTACATTTCCCTTAAGAGGAACGTAGGAGAGAGCGTCCACGATTACACCACTAGATTCAACAGCATTTACAATTCCCTCCCCCCACACATGAAACCTCCACAAGGAATGGCCCTAGAAAAATATCCTGATGGATTTGATGCTGACATGGCCTGCGAGCTTAGGGCTAAAGAGTATAACACATTGGAAGACATGTAGAAAGGAGCCATAACCATAGAAGCAAACTTGATGGAGAAAAGGGCAAGATTAAAAGCTGAAAAAAGGGTAACATATAGGGATGACAATGTAGCTTCCACATCTGATCCCAAATATGACAGACTATCCAAAAACGTGGAAGAGCTACGACAAATGAGAAAAAGGATGGTTTTCCAAAACAAAAACCAGAACCATAACGTTAGAAGAAACAATACTGCTCCCAACAGACAAAGAGAGTCAGATCAAAAAATTATTCCCCCATTTCAAGAAAAAATTTTAGATGAAGATGAGGGAATCATAGAAGAGTCTGAAGGGAATGGAATAAACATTTTGAAACAGAAGACTCAGCCCTTAACTGTGATTTAGGGGAAGATGAGCCCTCACCTTCATATTGGGATGAGGAATGGTTAGAATCTGAAGATTACAGATTAGGATTTGAAAATTCCATGTTACAGGTCAGAGAGAAATACGAACTTAGGAGCAAAAAGAACCAAGAAAATTCCAAAACAAATACTCCTAATGTTACCATCAAGAAAAGACTTGATAGAACTTCTAAAAAATCTACTGCAAATGACAAATCAGCAGCTGTAAGTTTTGGTAAACACAAGGGAAAGGACAACCAAGACACTGGAAAACAAAACCAACCAACCAGCAACACTAGCATTGCAGTTAGTGCTCCTGATAAAACGATTCCTGACCTTGTACATAGTGAGAAATCACAAACTGATTTAGCTACTAAGGCAGTAGCAAATAAAACAGAGTCAAGCATTTCCAAGAGTCAATCCACTTTCAATATGGAAAGTGAGATTGCCAAAATCAAAATCTCTGTACCATTATCTGAGCTGGCCACTCAAAATGTATATAAAGGCCAAATTTTGAGAGCATTGAATCTAGGGGAAAACAATGATACTGTAAATTTGAATGATGATCAACCTGCCCTGCTGTTCGGTCCAAATATTGAGGGAAATTTTCAGGAAGGGGTAGTTCCACCTTTTTATATCAGTCTCAACATTCATGACAAAATACTCCACAATGCCATGCATGATTCTAGAGCGTCACACAATTTAATGCCTAAGGTATTCATGGAAAGACTTGGTCTAGAGATAACACGACCTTACAAAGATCTATATTCGTTTGACTCTAGCAGAGTAAAATGCCTAGGCCTAATCAAAGACTTATGTGTGAGCTTGACCCAGATCCCAGCTAAATGTATGGTCATGGATGTGGTGGTGGCAGATGTGCCACCCAAGTATGGCATGCTATTTTCAAGATCATGGGGAGCCAAACTGCAAGGAACAATGCAGATGGATGGCTCATATGCCACTATTCCTATATTTGGCCAGCTTAGAAGACTATATAGAGAGTCCCAGATGAAATTCCTAGTCAGTAGCCCCGAGAAACCTGAAAATTCACCATTATACTCTGTACACATAGACCTGGATTCTTTCATTCTTTATAACGACCAATCCTTAGGGGAGCCAGAACCAGAATGCAGAAATACAAGCAAGGACACAGAGCCCATGGAATTTAGCATAATGGCTACCTTAGAAGAATACGATGAAGAAAACCATGGGCAGAGTACTGAAAACAAAACTCAGGGTGAACCAGGAACGCAATGCAGTCAGCCTATTAGTCACACCCTTCAAACTAACATGCTACGTGAAGAACAAGTCAACCCACAACCTAGTACAAACCCCACAACGCAAAATAATGGTGAACCCCTGTGGGAGATGAATTTCGATGGGTCCTGTACTAAGCAAAATGTTGGAGCAGGGGTGTGGCTATGTAACACAGAAAACAATCACGCAGAGAGCCACGCTGTGAATCTGCATTTCAAATGCACAAATAATATTGCAGAATACAAGGCTCTCATCCTGGGTCTGAACCTATTGAAAAAATTAGGAGCCCATAGGATAAATATGAGAGGAGACTCCGAGTTAGTGATCAAAAAAGTGAATGGTGAGTACACAGCAAAACACCCTAGGTTAAGAGCATATAGGAACGATGCTATGGATATATTGAAAACTTTCATGGAATACGAATTAGTGTTTGTTCCCAGGAGTCAAAATGTTATTGCAAATGGATTAGCTTGCTTGGCTAGTTCATATCCTAAGACTCCTCTCAACCAACAAATCATCATCCAAACCAAGTTCAGACCTGCAGTGCCAGACAACGAAAAATATTGGCAGGTCTTTGAAGGAGATAAACAGATCGAAGATTTTCTGGTGGGCAGAAATGAGTTTGAATTTTCTGATTCAGACTCAAAATCTGATGACAGCTACCCAAGTGAGGATCCCCCAGATGAACAAGAAACACCCTGTAACATAGAAATAAACACCTTTTCCGAGGAAACTGGAAACAAAACCGAAAAATGTGAAAATGTAGATAACGAAGAAATGGAGGTGTTGCAGGCCAAAGATAAGAACATACCCAGAGGCCTGGCACCCCTAGAGGACCTTTTTGACTTTGATGACGTAGAAAAAAAGCCCACTATAGAACATGCAGAATCAGATGTAGAAGAATGCAACATAGGCACTGAAGACAAGCCTAAAATGATAAAACTGGCTAAGTCTATACCTGCAGACATGAAGAAAAAATACATTGACCTGTTTAAGGAATTCATTGATGTGTTTGCATGGAGCTATGAAGACTTAAAGGCCTATGACACCAGCATCATTCAACACAAGATACCCCTGAAGGAAAAGCAGAAGCCTTTTAGACAAAAACTCCATAGGATCAATCCGAAACAATTGCCTGCAGTAGAGAGAGAAATCAAAAAGATGTATGATGCAGGCATAATAGTCACTGTAAGGTTTTCTGATTGGGTGTCAAACTTAGTGGCTGTGAGAAAGAAAAAAGGAGAGATTAGATTGTGCATAGACTTCAGAAACCTCAACAGAGCCTCCCTGAAAGACAACTACCCCTTGCCTAGAATGGAACATATCTTACAGAAGGTAGTGGGCTCTAAGAGAATCTCCCTATTTGATGGTTTTTTAGGATACAACCAAGTTCTGGTACTCCCAGAAGATCAACTCAAAACAACTTTTACCACCCCTTTGGGCACCTTCATGTATGTGAAAATGCCCTTTGGACTGATGAATGTTGGAGCTACCTTCCAGAGAGCGATGGACATAGCTTTCTCAGATGAGATAGGGCACTTCATAGTTATCTACTTAGATGACTTGATTGTCTTTTCCAAAACTGAAGAAGAACACTTGAAACATTTGAGGAAAGTATTTGAAAAATGTAGAAGGTACGGTCTATCCCTAAATCCTAAGAAAACTGTGTTTGGGCTGCAGGAAGGGAAACTTCTTGGCCACATTATATCTGAGAAAGGGATTAGGATAGACCCCCAGCGAGTTGAGGGAATACTTCAAATTACACATCCGTGAAACATCAAGGAGTTATAGTCTTTCATCGGGAAGATCAATTTCCTTAGGAGATTCATTCCCAATCTTGCTGAGCATCTTAGGAAAATGACCAACATGCTGAAGAAAGATGCAGGAATTAAGTGGACTGTTGAAGCCAAGAAATATTTTGAGTCAGTAAAACTTGCACTCACTCAGGCCCCTGTCCTTATCAGCCCAGACTTCTCAAAAGAATTCCTGATCTTTTCATTTTCCTCTGAACACACAATAGCTGCAGTCTTGCTGCAAAGGAATTCAAAAGGTAATGAACAGCCGATCGCCTTCTTCAGCAAAGCCTTAAGAGATGCACCCTTAAAGTACAACATTATGGAAAAATAGGCCTATGCCCTGGTAAAGGCCCTAAAAGACTTCAGGGTGTACATTCTGCATTCTCACACCATAGCCTACGTTCCAAATATAGTGGTTAAAGATATCTTGTCCCAGGACCCTGACGGGAAAAGGGGAAAATGGATCGCTACAATCTTAGAATACGACCTTGAAATAAAACCCACCAAGCTGATCAAAGGTCAAGGCCTGGCCTAGTTAATGGCTGAATCAAACTTGCAGGCCCTTGACATTAACATGATAAATGCCTTAGATGAGCAGGAAGGATTGCCCCACCCAACCGTTGAGGAGAAGTTTCAGAACTCTCCTTGGTAATCTGATATCCTTTATGTGCTCACCAATCTCAATACCCCTCCAAAACTATCCAAAACTAAGGCCAGATTCATAAAGTTAAAAGCTAGAAATTACTGCATTTTGAATGAAAATCTGTATTGGAAAAATCCAAATGGCCTATTACTGAAATGTTTGTCCGGAACTGAAGCTGAAAGAGTCAAACAAGAATTCCATGCTGGGGAGTGTGGAGGCCACCTGAGTTGGAAATCCACTACAAATAAAATACTCAGGGCTGGCTATTACTGGCCCACTCTCTTTAGTGATGTCCATAAAATGATAATCGCTTGTCACAAATGCCAAATCTTCGAGGGCAGAAGAAATCTCCTTCCCCTCCCTTTACAACCTATCACCATAGAAGGTCCCTTCATGCAATGGGGCCTGGATTTTATTGGGGGAATTCACCCTTCTTCTTCTGGGCAACACAAATGGATCCTAACTGCTACAGATTACTTCACCAAATGGATAGAAGCCATACCCACTAGGAATGCCACTGATTCTGTCATCATTAGGTTCCTATAAGACTTCATCTTATCTCGGTTTGGCTGTCCATGGAAAATAATCACTGACAACGCTGCTGCTTTTGGATCCAAGAGAATGGTTGACTTCTGTCACAGGTACGGAATAGCAGTTGGTCATTCAACTTCCTATTACCCCCAGGGTAATGGCCTAGCTGAATCATCTAACAAAAGCCTGGTTATAATCATCAAGAAACTGCTGGAAGAGAACAAAAGGTCGTGGCATAAAAGGTTGATACATGCTTTGTGGGCTGACAGGCTCACCACGAAGAAATCTATTGGCATGCCACCATTCCAGCTGGTTTATGGAACAGAAGCGGTTTTTCCTACAAGCCTTGGAGTTCCAATGGTTAAGCTTGTCCAAGAGATTCAGACAGAGGAAAACAATATGGTGAGAAGAATTAATGAAACTATCCATCTGCAGAAAACAAGGGAGCAAGTTTATAGCAGAGCTGTCAGAGTGCAGGAAAAAATCAAGAGGCAGTTTGACAAAAGAACCAAAGCTTCAGATTTCAAAGTTGGGGACAAGGTTCTGAAATGGGATTCAAGGAGGGAGGACAAAGGTAAACATGGAAAGTTTGACAGCTTGTGGCAAGGTCCATATATTATTCAAGCCACTGTGGGTCCTAATGCATTTTTCTTACAAGAACCTGATGGTACAGAGCTGTTTGGGGGTCCTATCAATGGCAGGATGCTCAAACACTACTTCTGCTAATTTTCATTTCCAGTTCCATTTCCATTGTACATAGCGTTGCAGTTTTACTTTCAAGAAAATAGAGAAAATGTTTCTGTTAGTGTCAGCCTTTGCAGCCTTCCTCCAGTGATCAAACATGCTTTTACGAAATGATTTTAAGGTGTCAAGGTCAAATTTTGTCATTTCAATGAGTCTTCAAGCAAAATTTGGTCACTAGGCATTAGGTCTAGGGTTTGTTTTCACTCTTTTCAAAGTTGTCCAAATGTTGGTCCATGTCACCATTCAGCTGAGTGTACCATCATTCAGAGGGTTGTCATCATCATGTCAAGTTCCATTGGGTCATTTTCCAGCTTGTTCATGCTTCAGTTGTGCCTAGGTAAGGTCCATTTCCCTCTCCTAGGGTTTTGGAGGTAATTTATCTTGGATGGTCAAATCATTAGAAAAACTTGTATCCTGATGTTCATAAACCTTCCCCTATCATTAATGTACCTTATTAAACACTTCCCATCACTGAGATCCCCCAAATTCCTCATTTTTCCACAAACCCTAGTTTCTTGCCACAACTTGGCAATTTTCTAGGCTAGGCCTGTGTTTTGCCCTTTTGGACCCCTTCCCCTCACTCAATCTCTGATATTCCACTTTCCCCTACTTCCTAACATCCCTCCCTACTTCCCAAAATTTCCCCAAGAATTTAGAATCCCCTTATCCCCTTCATTTCGCTTCATTTCGACAAATCCCTTGTTTCACACATCGGGATAGGTTTCACTCAAATGATGTTTCAGAGCAATAAAAGATGAATTTTGGAAAACTGAGAGAGGTTTTTGTACAAAACATGCCAAGGAAGAAAAAAATCCTTCACTTTTTACACAGGTATAATGGTTTTGGATAAATGTCAAGAATACCGTTGCCTCAGGAGAATTGATGCACCTGCAGGAAGTAGTGTTGGGCGATTTTCTTTTTGATAAGGTAAATGAACTCCAAATTGAACAATTCCACTTGGGTTGGAACGTCGACTCCAACATCTTTCCAACGAGCTATCACATGCTCAATTTGGACACCGGGAAGGCCTCCAAAAGCCTCCTGAAAAATGCACTATGTAGCGCGCTACGCATATAAAAGTGCGCGCTACTCATTGGGCCAGAACACAAATTTTTTTTGCCATTTCTCTCCAACATCAAATTTGCTTGGTTTTTCCATGTTTGAACATCAGCAGAGGCCAAGACACATCAAGGAAGTGAAAAAAATGAGTTTTGAAGCCAAATTTTGTGTTGGGCTGGCGCGCTACGCGTTGGGTGACGCGCTACGCGTATAGTGAAATTTTTCAGTGTAAAATTACACTGGCGCTACGCGTTGCGTGACGCGCTACGCGTATAATCTTAGAGCCAAAAAAATTTGCTCCTTCGTCCAGATTCATGCCAAATTGCCTCCAACTCCTTGCAAGTAGGTTCTTTACCTTTGCTCAGTGAATTTTGGACATGATTATGGTGTTTTGAAAGTGGAGAAACAAATGTTTAATGTGGAGAAATGTAAACCCTATGTTTATTTCGAAATTCACTTCTTGGGGTTTTTGAGGCAAATGATAGTGACTGTGTGGGGGTTTCCAAGCTTATGCTGTTGATATATATGCCTGTGTCATCTATTTTCAGTGGTGTCTCTGCTTCCATGCCCTCTCTTTGCCATTACATCACTGCTGTCATTATTATTGCCATTGTCATTTTAACACTGCTCATCATTCATGTTATGACATAGTCTCATTTTCACTTGTCCACGTCCTCCATTGACATTGTCAAACACTGCAAGGGATATTGTCATTTTTTTCCTAACAGTTGTTTTCCCCACATTATACTTTCTTCTACTCACTTGTCAAATCCTCTTATGATCAAGCAGTGACTGTTTTTCATGCAAACATATTTGACAGAGCCATTAACACTGTGGCTTTCCTATGATACTTTGATACATATGTGACATATTTGGGTTCTGAGCATACACTGAAACTTTTGTCTTCACTACACCTATATCAGCATATATTTTGTCAGACATATTGTTTTCAGTAGCATGTCAGAGTCAAATTCATCATATGAGCAAGGATATGAGCAGGACAGTGACTCAAACGTTGAGATTGATGTACTAATATGGAGCATAGTAGTGCACCGGTAGTGGTAACATATCAAAGAGGCCACAGAGCTTTGTTTGCAGCATCACGACGAGTACTATCTCCACCGAGGGTGGAAGGGGTCTCGTTGACTTCATCAGCAGCGCGAGTACTATCTCCACATGGCGTGGAAGGGGTCTCGCCTTCTACATCAGTGAAGGTACATTCACAGGTTTAGGACAGAGACAAATACATGTTCCGTCATATGAAAAATCATTATTGGGCCCGTAATCACGTCTGCCGAGCTAAAATGAAGATCCTGAAAGCAAGGTTGAGCAAAGCACTAAAACGGCAAAAAAGGCCTGATCCACTCCGGATTTTGGCCGAGGCTTCGTTGGCTGGGCATGATACATGATGGAGGGTTTTCGCTCCAAATTTGAGCAAATTTGGAGAAATTTTTTTCATTTTGAAAAATTTTGGTCTCAAAACAGATTTTTCAGCCATACGAGTAGCGCGTCGACGCGCTCGCTTATGATTGGGACACTTGCTGGAGGAAAAATTTATATTTTTGGATTTTTCATGGTAAGTTATGCATGCTCCAGTATGGCCGAAGCATTTCATCAAGTTCTGGATGATCAAAAGGCCCAAAAACACCATGAAAACCACCTTTCTGCCACCTTTTGCACCAGCAGGAAGTACTTCTGGGAGAATGGAGTTTTGGAGGGGCAAATGAGCTCCAAATTGGGAAATTCCACTTGGGATGGATAGCAGACATCCAGGGCTTTCCAACAAGCTATCCTGAGCTTGATTTAGATTCTCGGAAGTACCCCAAAAGTATGCTGAAAGGTGCGCTACGCATACAGATTTTTGGTCCATTTTTCATCTTCCAGCTCAGGATTTCGGCCAGTTGGACCAGTTTTTCTTGTGGATGTAATTTTTGAGTTATCTTGATGTAATTTTATGGTTGGCATGTAACTTGGACTCACTTTTACCTATTCTAGATGATTCACTCCTAAAAAAGTAAAAATCAAATGTAAGAATCAATTTCCTTCCTTTTAGAGGCAAGTTGTTTGGATGCCTATATTCTAGCTCCTTGTTTAGAATTAGTTGGAACTGCTCCTAGAAGGAGGAATTCGACCCCTAGAGGTGTGGGAAGGGGTTAGGATGGTCTATATGATGTAATTTCTCAATAATTTTCAGAGGTTGGATAGGTTGGACTCTTGGGAAAACTTTGGCACACTATTGTACATATTTTTCATATTTTGGCTAAGGAAAGATCAGAGGTTTTGAGACACCTGTTGGGATTCTTGTGGCTTTTAGTTCTTGATGGTGTTTTCTATCAGTTTATTGTAATTTATTTCATGTTTGATGTATTCCATTCCCTTCTTATGCTTCTGAAACTAAATGAATGAGTAAATGAGGTTGAATCCATTGTTTCGGTGCTCTGCCTTTAAATTTGTTTAGTTTTACATGTTTTCGCCAGTTTGGAGAGGATCCATGTTCCCCCTTGCCCTCTTCAGCTCCTTTTCGTTCTGATCCATCCATACACCTGATCAAAAGCATCAAGACTACTGCCTACCTTGCCCCAACTCGAATTCTGCAAAGATCTAGCCTTATCCCCGGACCCAAAATTGTTTTTCCCATTTTTTCAACAAAAAACCCAAAAAATCAAAATCAAACTTTCCTATCTCTTTACTAGCCTAAAATCAGTATTCTTTATAAGTCATCTCAGCCCCTTTGAAGACCTTTTGCCGAGATAGACCCGGAGAGAGCCCTCTCCTGTCCTCGTAGGGCTAGCTACGAGGCTGAGCGTGGTTTGATGTAGCCTTGAGTTTTACTTTATTTCAGCCTAAGGTAGATTTGAGCGCTAACATAGTGGTGACCATACTGGGGAGAAATTGGTTTGCTGGTTAGTGTTGTTTGATTTATAGCTACAGACGGAGCCTGAAGTCACGCCAGGTAGCTTTCGAACTGCTCTTGCTCTGCAAGTGCATAGTAGATAAACGCTGCTTCAGTCGATCTCCGGTCTAGCTTGTAATCGTAACACTTAACTTATAAATTGCCCCAGTACATGTATCAAGTTCAGATCTGATGGTTGATGGTGGACAATGATCAGACATAAGAAGGCTGAAATATTTCACCTGGTGACTCCAATTCAAAGTCTGGAGGACTGAATCTTTCTCTGAGAAAATGGAAGGATCTTACATAAAGTTCAGGTATCTAAAGTGGAATTGTATTCAGGATCTAATCTGCTTTCTTGTAAATTAATTCTTTGATGGTATTGAAGCTGTCCTGAAAGTTTTTCAAAATTTGTTGTATGATAAAGGTGATCAAAATCTTCACTCGACCCATTCAAAAAGTGTAAATGCTGAGTTTCCCTTTGATCCTGGCCTCCTTACTTTTCCCACATATTATGATGACTCTCTTCAGAGTGATGAGCCTAAAGAAAACAAAACTGATCCCACAGCTCTTGTACATGCCCCTACACCTTGTAAAATTCTAGATCGGTACAAACCTCTTGTTTTACCTTCTGTTCTCCATGCTTTCCTTGCAAATTATTACCTTTATTTACCAATATTTGACGGTGAATGTAACAATGTCAACGCTAAGCAACATGTGCAGAATGTTGAGACTTTTCTAGATCTTTTTGAAGTTGATGATGAAGATGTTAGTATTAGGCTTTTTTCTCTTTCTTTGCAAGGTCAAGTAAAGAGTTGGTTCAAAGCCCTGCCTGATGCGAGCATCACAGATTTCCAGCAGTTTGTCAAATTTTTCCTTGACAGGTGGATGATTGGACAGAACCCTTTCTTGATTTTAGACGAGTATGCCCAGCTGAAGAGACAGTCAGGAGAGACAGTACAATAGTTTTCTGCCAGATTTAACCAAGTTTATTATTCGATGCCAGCTGATATAAGACCTTCTCCTAGATCTGCTCTCTTGCACTACCCGAGTGCCTTTGATCCAGAAATGGAGTTTCAGTTGAGAGAAAAGAATATTGCAACGCTTCACGAAATGCAGAACAAGGCAGTAAATGTAGAGGCTCATTTGCTGATCTTGAGGGGAAGGTTGAAGGAAGAAGAAAAGAAGAATGTTTCAGAGCAGCTGACACCTTCAGAGGAAAAGCTTGATCTTTTTGTAAACGCAGTAGAAGAGATGGTGCGGAAGATGACTGCAAAAAATGAAAATGACATTCAAGAACAAGCGGCTGACCCAAAACATTTTGTTTCTGATCCCAGTTGTCATAGTGATTGTTTTATAGATCACTGTGAAGAAGAGAGAGCTGTTGATATGACATGTATGCTTGATGATGTGTTGTATACTGATGATTTGCATCATTTTGATCAGTATGATGATGATTATGTTCTCCAAACAGAAGCTAATCTTGCAGATGAATCAACAGCTAGTTTGTGCGAGGAGGAAGTTCACTTTCAGCAGCTTGAGTACAGTGATCAACCGATGCATATCAGCTATGACAATGATGAGGAAAGTGCAGAAAATTTTGAAGTAAGTGAAGGATCTTTGCCTTTTTGTTTTGATTCATTTTAGTTCATCAGAGACAACTACCATGCAATTAGAAATCAAATGTCAACAAGTCTTGATCTGGACCATCTTGAGCGCAATGAAAACCTTGTTCAAGAATTCTCATATTCAGATTTTCAGCCCTTGAAAGCCATTGATTTTCAAGTTGCAGATGAGGACATGGAAGCTGGTACATGTGATCAAATGACACAAGGTGACTCTGTACCATTTTGTTTTGAATCATTTCAGTTTTTGAAGAACAAATTGCATAGTAAATCTTCAAATGATCAGCCTGTAAGAAATCAGCAATCTCTCAGTGTTAATGTTGAGGATGAGACAGATAACGAAATTCTTGAGCAGCCTGTAGCATCAGATTTGCAACCACCAAATGAAATTGAAGGTCAGATTATAGATGAAGGTGTGGAAGATGAAATACATGATTTTATGATGCAGGAAGATTCTATACCCTTTTGTTTCGAAGCATTTCAGTTTATAAGGCAGAATCTTCGTAATATATCTCAAGAAAAAGATGAACAACCAGTAGGATGTCAGACAGTTTCAATGGATACATCACAACAGTATTCTCAAGTTTTTGATGATCCTATTGCTCGTGTGTTGGATGATGTTTGCTGTAAAATTTTTCCTCCATTAGTTGACCTTGTGACATAAAAGAATGCTAATAATAATCTGATTCAAAAGTTGCCTTCATTGTCTTGTCTAATAGATTTTTCATTACAAAGCTCATTTCAAGGTTTGCAGTCATATGAGGAGATTGATAAAGGAGGCTTTTGTTCAGTTTGGAATCAGCAACAGAGTTTGGTTATTCATGAATTTCAGGATCCTTTTGACAGCTTGCTACAATCACCAAAGAAAAGCACCGCAGATGTGAGGAAAAGTTTAAGATCAAGGTATGGAGATTATCTGGACCAGAGCTATGTTTATGAAGATCCTTTCGCGGTATTCTTGCAGTCATCCAGTCAATTCATGCTTTGCAAGTTTATCAGCAGTCCACTTGGTTCAAAGTTTCCATGGGAGTTGCCTTTCAGTAGTTATTTCTCGTTGTTCATAAGCAAGCACTTGCGGAGAATTAAGATAGCAGCCAACATGCTTACATGGTTGCATTGGCTGTTTCATTTCACTTGATCAGGTGATGAATGGAATTGTTAGAGTAGGTTGTATTGAATAAGCTCTACTTTGAGCATCTTTTTCAGTTTGTCAGTTGTGTTTAAGTATCAAGTCAGTTTTTAGTTGAGTAAGAGTCATTTTGTGTCATCAATTCATCAGTTTTCAGTCATGCATTTCAGTTTTGATTTTTTTATTCCATTGCCCAATGGATAAGGCACTGTCTGCTTTCCAAAGATCTATAGTTCTTGGAACCTCCAAGGAGCTACCATCCCCATTGGAGTCAATGTTAGTGTCAGCCTTTGCAGCCTTCCTCCAGTGATCAAACATGCTTTTACGAAATGATTTTAAGGTGTCAAGGTCAAATTTTGTCATTTCAATGAGTCTTCAAGCAAAATTTGGTCACTAGGCATTAGGTCTAGGGTTTGTTTTCACTCTTTTCAAAGTTGTCCAAATGTTGGTCCATGTCACCATTCAGCTGAGTGTACCATCATTCATAGGGTTGTCATCATCATGTCAAGTTCCATTGGGTCATTTTCCAGCTTGTTCATGCTTCAGTTGTGCCTAGGTAAGGTCCATTTCCCTCTCCTAGGGTTTTGGAGGTAATTTCTCTTGGATGGTCAAATAATTAGAAAAACTTGTATCCTGATGTTCATACACCTTCCCCTATCATTAATTTACCTTATTAAACACTTCCCATCACTGAGATCCCTCAAATTCCTCATTTTTGCACAAACCCTAGTTTCTTGCCACAACTTGGCAATTTTCTAAGCTAGGCCTGTGTTTTTCCCTTTTGGACCCCTTCCCCTCACTCAATCTCTGAGATTCCACTTTCCCCTGCTTCCTAACATCCCTCCCTACTTCCCAAAATTTCCCCAAGAATTTAGAAGCCCCTTATCCCCTTCATTTCGCTTCATTTCGATAAAATCCCTTGTTTCACACATCAGGATAAGTTTCACTCAAATGATGTTTCAGAGCAATAAAAGATGAATTTTGGAAAACTGAGAGAATTTTTTGTACACAACATGCCAAGGAAGAGAAACCTCCTTCACTTTTTACACAGGTATAATGGTTTTGGAGAAATGTCAAGAATATCGTTGCTTCAGGAGAATTGATGCACCTGCAAGAAGTAGTGTTGGGAGATTTGATTTTTGATAGGTTAAATGAACTCCAAATTTAAAAATTCCACTTTTTTTGAAAATAATACTCCAATAGCTTTCCAACGAGCTATCACACGCTCAATTTGGAGACCAGGAAGGCCTCCAAAAGCCTCATGAAACATGCACTATGTAGTGCGCTACGCATATAAAAGTGTGCGCTACTCATTGGGCTAGAACACAAAAAATTTTGCCATTTCTCTCCAACATCAAATTTTCTTGGTTTTTCCATGTTTGAACATCAGCAGAGGCAAAGACACATCAAGGAAGTGAAAAAAATGAGTTTTGAAGCCAAATTGTGTGTTGGGCTGGCGCGCTACGCGTTGGGTGACGCGCTATGCGTATAGCGAAATTTTTCAGTGTAAAATTACACTGGCGCTACTCGTTGGGTGACACGCTACTCATATAATCTCAGAGCCAGATATTTTCACTCCTGCGTCCAGTTTCATGCCAAATTGCCTCCAACTGCTTGCAAGTAGGTTCTTTACGTTTGCTCAGTGAATTTTGGACATGATTATGGTGTTTTGAAAGTGGAGAAACAAATGTTTAATGTGGAGAAATGTAAACCCTATGTTTATTTCCAAATTCACTTCTTGGGGTTTTGAGGCAAATGATAGTGACTGTGTGGGTGTTTCCAAGCTTATGCTGTTGATATATATGCCTGTGTCATCTATTTTCAGTGGCATCTCTGCTTCCACGCCCTCTCTTTGCCATTACATCACTGATGTCATTATTATTGCCATTGTCATTTTAACACTCCTCATCATTCATGTTATGACATAGTCTCATTTTTACTTGTCCACGTCCTCCATTGACATTGTCAAACACTGCAAGGGATATTTTCATTTTGTTCCTAACAGCTGTTTTCCCCACATTATACTTTCTTCTACTCACTTGTCAAATCCTCTTATGATCAAGCAGTGACTGTTTTTCATGCAAACCTATTTGACAGAGCCATTACCACTGTGGATTTCCTATGATACTTTGATACATATGTGACATATTTGGGTTTTGAGCATACACTGAAACTTTTGTCTTCACTACACCTATATCAGCATATATTTTGTCAGACATATTGTTTTCAGCAGCATGTCAGAGTCAAATTCATCATATGAGCAAGGATATGAGCAGGACAGTGACTCAAACATTGAGATTGATGTACTGAGATGGAGCATAACAGTGCACCGGTAGTGGTAACATATCAGAGAGGCCACAGATCTTTGTTTGCAGCATCACGACGAGCACTATCTCCACCCGGGGTGGAAGGGGTCTCGTTGACTTCATCAGCAGCGCGAGTACTATCTCCACATGGCGTGGAAGGGGTCTCGCCTTCTACATCAGCACAGGTACATTCACAGGTTCGGGACAGAGACAAAGACATGTTCCGTCATATGAAAAATCATTATTGGGCCCGTAATCACGTCTGCCGAGCTAAAATGAAGATCCTGAAAGCAAGGTTGAGCAAAGCACTAAAACGGCGAAAAAGGCCTGATCCACTTCGGATTTTGGCCGAGGCTTCATTGGTTGGGCATGATACATGATGAAGAGTCTTCGCTCCAAATTTGAGCAAATTTGGAGAAATTTTTGTCATTTTGAAAAATTTTGGTCTCAAAACAGATTTTTCAGCCATACGAGTAGCGCGTCGACGCGCTCGCTTATGATTGGGACACTTGCTGGAGGAAAAATTTATATTTTTGGATTTTTCATGGAAATTTATGCATGCTCCAGTATGGCCAAAGCATTTCATCAAGTTCTGGATGATCAAAAGGGCCAAAAACACCATGAAAACCACCTTTTTGCCACCTTTTGCACCAGCAGGAAGTACTTCTGGGAGAATGAAGTTTTGGAGGGGAAAATGAGCTCCAAATTGAAAAATTCCACTTGGGTTGGATAGCCAACATCTAGGGCTTTCCAACTAGCTATCATGAGCTCAATTTGGACTCCGGGAAGTGCCCCAAAAGCAGGCTGAAAGGCGCGCTATGCATATGGCTCAGGCGCGCTACGCATATAGATTTTTGGTCAATTTTTCACCTTCCAGCTCAGAATTTCGGCCAGTTGGACCAGTTTTGCTTGTGGATGTAATTTTTGAGTTATCTTGATGTAATATTATGGTTGGCATGTAACTTGGACTCATTTTTACTTATTCTAGATGATTCACTCCTAAAAAAGTAAAAATCAAGTGAAAGAATCAGTTTCCTTCCTTTTAGAGGCAAGTTGTTTGGCTGCCTATATTCTAGCTCCTTGTTTAGAATTAGTTGAAACTGCTCTTAGAAGGAGGAATTTGACCCCTAGAGGCATGGAAAGGGGTTAGGATGGTCTATATGATGTAATTTCTCAAACATTTTCAGGGGTTGGATAGGTTGGACTCTTAGGAAAACTTTGGCACACTATTGTACATATTTTTCATATTTTGGCTAAGGAAAGATCAGAGGTTTTGCAGCACCTGTTGGGATTCTTGTGGCTTTCAGTTCTTGATGGTGTTTTCTCTCAGTTTATTGTAATTTCTTTCATGTTTAATGTATTCCATTCCCTTCTTATGCTTCTGAAACTAAATGAATGAGTAAATGAGGTTGAATCCATTGTTTCAGTGCTTTGCCTTTAAATTTGTTTAGTTTTACATGTTTTCGCCTGTTTGGAGAGGATCCATGTTCTCCCTTGCCCTCTTCAGCTCCTTGTCATTCTGATCCATCCATATACCCGATCAAAAGCATCAAGACTACTGCCTACCTCGCCCCAACTCGAATTCTGCAAAGATCTGGCCTTATCCCCGGACCCAAAAATTGTTTTTCCCATTTCTCCAACAAAAAACCCAAAAAATCAAAATCAAACTTTCCTATCTCTTTACTAGCCTAAAATCAGTATTACTTGTTCATTATAACTCATCTCAGCCCCTTTGAAGATCCTTTTCCGAGATAGACCCGGAGAGAGCCCTCTCCTGTCCTCGTAGGGCTAGCTACGAGGCTGAGCGTGGTTTGATGTAGCCTTGAGTTTTACCTTATTTCAGCCTAAGGTAGATTTGAGCGCTAACAGTTTCCAAAAAAGAAAACAGTGAAAAGAAGCTGATCCTAATGTGCTCAAAACCTGGACCAGCGAAGGAAAAGAAAAATCAGCTCTAACATGCTTAAAACTAGAGCTGAAACAAAGAGAAGAAGTGACTCTAATATGCTTAAAACCTGAGTCACAGAGAAAGAAGGATGTTTCAAAACTGCAGATTTCATGCCTTCATAGTTTTGTTTTCAGTTTTCCACAAGTCTTCATTCCAGCAAGTCAGACAGTCTAATCCTGGCTTGGCTGTTTTTCAATTTCCTATCTTAGAATGTAGGAGAAGAAACTCGTTCGACAGTTTAATCCCAACAGGTAGCAGATTAGGTAGAGAAGCATTTGAGGCCAAATGTTTAATCTGGTCTCATGGAGCAATAAGGGTAGATTTAGATTAGGTTTGTTTTCTGTTTTAGAAATAAAATGATTGAAAGGGTCTGCTAGTTCAAATGCGCCCAAGGGAAAATTGTTAGGATTGTAGTTTGGGTAGGTAGCTTGGTTGGGAAAGTTTTTCTGCTGATGTCTCTATCATATTGTGGCAGCTGATCAAAGAAAGGGATGTGCCAATCATCAGGCATTTGGCCTACTCCAAAGATCATTTCTGGTTTCTTGACTCCTTCAAGAAGAAGCCATCCCCATGTGGAGCCATTGTTAGCCCCCCTATGAAATTCTTGACAAGCAAGCTGGGGGCTAGAGTATTGTGGAGCCTTCAAGGAATGCCTTTTCCCTGAAAACCAATCGTCCTTGAAGTCTCTGAGTGCTATGCCTGATATGAATCCTATCTGCTGACCCATTTCTAAAAAGCCTGCATTGCCCCTCATACTCCTGCAAGACACCACTTTTTACCTCCTTTTCCCCTTTGGCAAAACCCCCTCTTTCCCTTTCTTATTTTCCCTATCAGTCCCATAAACCCCCTCCAAATCTTGCCCATACCCTTTGTTTTCCCAAATTCCCCTCTACCTCCCCTATCGTTGCCCTCCCTGGGCCTAAAAGTGCATTAAAAATGAGTTAAAATGATACATTTCATAAATTTGGGCCCTAGCCCCTTTCCCACTAAGCGCCCCGCACCTTGTCCGTCCATGCGACCCAGCGCAGTGACCAAAGCATTAACCCTGAAGGCGCTAGTCCCATGGGTTTTTCGGGCGTTTTTTCCATCTGTCGATATTGTCTAATCGGATGGCCACCATTTAATCCGCAGTCCCCCGTTTTTCCCGTTCATTTCCTACAGCGGGCCATCGCTGTCCGTTTCCCCGTCAGATCGACGATCCAAATCCTTTCCCACTGGCGGACCCCGCAGCGCACTGTTCAAAACCGCCGGATTATTTCGCACCACCCTCACGCGCTGGGCGGTTTTTCTCCAATGACTAGCGATTCCACTCATCATCTGCCACCTGTCTCTTGTACGATTTCGAAACCACCCATTTCCCGCACGTTATCGTTCAGTCCAAACCTCGCAGCGAAATCACCGTCAGCCGTTCGATCTTCAGACGCCCATCCGACGGCCATCAATCAACGAAGCAGCGCACGGGTTAAATCATCTCTGCCATGCCTGATGGCCCACCGTATGTCGCCCTCGCCGTTGATCTCCTCCGCGATCAACGGCCCAAATCTGTCCACCCTCCGATGACCGAGTCCACCCGCCACATTGTAATTCCCCGTGTCTCACCGTACAGTTGCCCATCCGTTCATATATGTTCGTTCCAAGGTCAAAGGTTATTGTTTTTTCCGTTCAAACGTTTGCCCCGACGTTCTCCCATGCATTCTTCGCTGTGTTGTATCTTCCTCTATTGTTGCCTCTGCATTCCTCACCCCCATCCACGTCCAACATACGTCCATCATCGTCATTTCAGACGTGTCCACCACCTCTGTCCATTGCTTTCTCCACAGCTTTCGTGTTTTGCAGGATTGTCAATGGTAATTGACAACCATAATTCGCAGCTTCCGCACAATGACAATGAAAACAAGAAATATAATCTTCAGCGGCTGGAATTTATGAAAAATGACCCGGGAAGATGAACATAGGACATGCATTAAAGAGAACAGGGTTTAAACTTTGAAAAAATCTCCCTGAGCTAACCTGTCAGAAGCAGAAATGGAGCGGAAAAGTGTTTCAGTACAAAGCAAAGGGATTAAGGCACTCTAATGAAGATCCTGAGCCTTAAATCAGTGGTTTAGAAGGCAAAGCACCAGTTGAAGACCCCGAGGATCGATCAAAAGGTCCTGAGCACAAGAAAAAGGTAACATCAGGGTTTATTCATCAGCAGAATGTTTTTCTTCATCAAGTACAGGTCATCCATACAGCTTTTATTATGCACAATGTCCCTGAAGGAATTTCCACCCTAACAACAGCTCCAAAACCGCCAGAGCATTTATATGACATATCTCTTAGTAGTTCATTTCATTTTTGTTCAAAACACCAGAAGTACCACAGCCGAAATATGTTAAAATCGTGTTCAGAGATGATCACTCCTGCATAAAGAGGTGACAGAAATTAAATACTCAGCTTTCAAACAGAATGGGTTTTATCCCTGCATTCATTCTTGTGTTTAATGTTACACCTACCCCCTCGGTCGATCTTCTATTCATCCATTGCTATAAAGCACAGAAGGAAAAGATTGTAAAGGGTTGTTGATGAGATATCAGAGAAATGCAAGAATTTTCCTCTTGAGACAAGTTCTCTGTGTAATATTGTAAGATAGACTGAGATTAGATGTATTCAGACTGAATGTTCAAGCTATGGGCTATGATGTACCTGATTGGTGTTGTTTTAATATGACAAGCATGTTTCTTTGGATCCTGATCTAAAGCAGCTAGTGATGTTTTCCTTTCTCTGTATTTGTGATTGACTTGATTTCATTTCATCACGTTTCACCTGGCTCGCATCAGAAGTTTGGCATAATATTTACCCTTGATAGGTACCTTATGTTGCCGCTCTCCCAGCCTTTTATGTTTTCTGCTTACATGTGTATCTGAATATTGATTTCAATTGATTTAACCAGTGTAGTGGATGTTATTGCCTGCTCTCTGATGTATGAATTAATGAAATCTATGTTTAGACGTTCTTATTAAGATTTATTTGTATGTGTTGAGAACACTGGGGGGCCTAGAACCTTGTCTCTGCCTCCCTAGTATCTTTCTTCCAAATTAGGCCTTTCTAAGATCCCTTGTCCTACCTCTGATTTGGTCCAAGCAGGTCTGGAGTTAAATGACCTCTAACCTGATCTATAGACGGAATTGGATGGTTCTCCTCCTTTCATTTTCTGTCCTTAATGTCCCATTCCAAATATCTCCTTTAAGATCCAAATGCTCTAGATGACTAGCCCAACTGAAAGCTTGCACATTGATTACAAATAAATCCTTTCTTGACTCCATGGCCCAATGGCTTTGATGTTCCCTGAGTTTCCTATCTTAGCCTAACTCCCTCTATGCTCATCCTTGTCTTATATTGGACCTTCCTTTCCTGGTTCCCAACAACCAAACACAAACAATCAAACAACAACCCTGTGCTTATAACTAGCCTAAAACCTTAACATTTGAGCTTCAAAGATATAAAACCTTTGACAATTTTAGAGAGATCCCTCTCTAGGCCTAGGAGGGCTAGATCCTAAGGTCCGAAAGTGGTTCTATGTTGTCTCATCTTTTCGTCTTGTCAACCTGGCCAAAACATGGGAACCCCAACACAATTGATCATCAATTTGCGGAAATAGAAGCTGTCGCATGCACACATTAAAACATAATCAAGCACACATATAACACAGTATGTAATGGGGAAATATTACAGCTGAAAACCCCCAACTATCTGTATATTATAATTATAGAGAACATGTAACAATAAATAGCACAAAGCTCCTCACAGCTCTCAGCACTATCTCACATGCTACACACAAACTAGCTCAGATATGAACAAGTCACAAGTTCAAATCTCTTCCACCTGTCTGCCTACCTCTACTGCGCAATCCAAGATGAATAATGATGAGATCCAAGTTCGAATCCCACTAGCTTATACTGCGCAATCCTCATTGGCAATCTCAATCAATGTGTGTGAAAATCTTATGCACAGGTATAGTCACAACTGATAGTCACACTCACCCTTTCACCCACCTCTAACACTGGTCTCCACTGAACTGTCCATGCACTGCAGTTAACTGATGTATTCTTTAGTTGATTTATGAGTTAGTAATTATTGAATTAATTAATAATTAATTTACACCACTCATCACTAGTTTATTTATCAGTTAGACTAAATACAACTAGTTCAACTAAGTTAAACCAAACACAACTCCATCAACTGTCTCATCAACTCCACCAAACTCTGCCACATGAGTTCTAACTAAAGTCAACCATGAAATAGCTCAACTAAACCCTAGGAAAAGCGTATTTCCTTCATCGGTACATGTGCCACATCGAGCATCAAGCAGAAGTTCTCGAGAGGATAAGATAATGTTTAGAGTCCAAATATTATTAAGGGCTAATAATATTTGACTGACCTATTTTTAGACAGGCAGTCTAAAAATAGACTTCGACCTGTATGTCTAAAAATAGAGGTCCATATGTTTTTACCAACTCGACCAATCATCCAAGAATAACATACTGCAACTCCTAGACCATGCTCCATATGTCTAAAAATAGACATAGTCTAAAAATAGACTTTGCGCCAAAAATAGCCTGCGGGCCCACTTAGTGAAAGGCGACTGCTTTCACTAAGCTCCATCATCTTGTTGCATTTCCATGAGATCCCCCCCCACCCTCCCGACACAAGATTATTCACCAATTACTTCAAAGCCGAATGATTTGTGAACATTTTTTGAAGTGTCCTCCTAACAGATAGTGTCGATACTTCTGTAATGCATAGACCATGGCCAATCCTTCCCGCTCCGTGGTGGCATAGTTGTGCTCCGCACCAGAAAGTTTTCGACTAGCAAATGAAACTGGGTGATCAATGTCTCCATCTCCAAGTTGCATAAGGACCGCTCCCAGGGTGATTCCGGGCACATCAACATGAACATGAAATATCCTCGCCCAATCAGGAAAAATAAGAATAGGCACGGAGACCATATTTTCCTTGAGTAGCTCAAAGCTCTTTTGACACTTGTCATCCAAAAAAATGAGCACTATTCTTAGAGATTTTTGGATCTTTGTGATGACTGGCTTGTGTAGTGTTTCTCGGTTGCAGAGGTACTGCCAGATCGATGATAACTGCAACTTTCACAGGGTCAACCATCAACCCTTGTCGGCAAACTATATGTCCAAGCAATATTCCGAAGGGTACGCAGAAAATACATTTTTTGATATTCAGGGAAATCTGGTGCTTCCGACAGGCATTCAGCATCATGCGCAGGTTCGAAACATGCGTCTTTACTAGGCCAAAAACAGTCCAATCATCAAAGTACACCTCCAAAAATTTATGTATGAACTCTTTGAACACTGGGACTACTACTCACGAGAAGATGGCAGGGGCATTTTTTATTCCAAAAGGCATGACCGTATACTGAAAGGATCCCCATTCGATAGCAAACATATTTTTTCTACGACCTTCAGGTGCGATTATGCTATAATGGTATCGTGAGAACCCATCAATGAATGAGTATGCTTCTTGGCCTCCTACGCTATCCAGGATCTCATCTGAGAACGATGTTGGAAAAGGATCATGTATGCAAGCATCATTCAACTTGTACAAGTCCATGTAGATGTGGATTTCCCCCTTCATCTTCTTTTCCTGAACCACCATGGGACTCACCCAGTCCGACTGTTCGACCGGTTCGATGATACCTGCGGTGAGAATTTTATCAATTTCTTCCCTAACCTTCTGCTTATACTTAGGATTCAGCCGATAAGGGCACTACTTCACAGGGCGCTCATCTGGTTTCAATGTGATGCGCATAACCCCTAAGTCCCCCATGATCCCCTTAAGCTCCGAAAACTTTGTCGGGAATAAGCCTTGATATTCTGTGAGTAATTCTACAACCTTGCCTACTATCTCATCATCCCATTAATCCCAAATTTTAGCCAATTTGGGTTTCTCTTCCTTCCAATGTTAACTTCTCGCAGCTTCAGAGGCTTCATAACATCCACAGTGTGTAATGGAGGTCATGCAACTGCGCGCTCCCCATCTGACTCTAGGATAGAGACATTGCGCGAATCTTCGTCACATTCTTCTATGGTGAAATTGCGGCAGTTGACAATATCCTACATCTGTGTTTCCCATGTTAGTATCTCCAATGCTGCGTAGGGGCTGGATTCACCAAATAAAAAGGTATCTATATCCTGTAGAGCTTCTTCAAGCGCCTCTGTTCCTCCTGTTAATCCAAATGTCCCCATAAATTCATCCTTTAAGGTTTCCTAGTGGCAGGTGCGTTGATGTAGCTCCGCATCTATGTACTATGCGGTGGGAATTGGTCCTAGGGCATGAACAAACATGTGAACCCACTCTTCTATAGTTCGGTCCCACCATTTCTCCATCCAAGCGAACAGATGTTCGCACGAATCCCCTGGTCCAAGGAACATCTTGACGCGCACGATAGTCGAAGGCTCAAATCGCAGGATCATCATATCCCGACATTCCTCCCAATCCTGGAACGCCCCCTTATGCGTGTCCCACCATGGCGCAGGTGTTGCGTGCATGGCTAGATCAAGGGCCCATAGCCTTCGCTCTCTTAAAACCTCAGCTTCAAATGCTCACAGAAACTTCTTAATACTACTAGAACCATCAAAGTAAGGCAGTTCTATTAGCTCAGAGGATATGCATCGGAATTCCCTTGTGATTCGTAGATAGCGCAATGCAGAGACATCATGTAACCGGTTCTGCCAGTTCTCTATCTCCCCATCGGAGTTAGAGAAACACTCGCTATCCTTTTCCCAGCAGAGTATACCATCAGTTATGGGATTGATCCAGTTTTCATCCAGCGCAGTTAAATTATAAATATGATCCACGTCTTCTTCTTCATGTACCGGCTCTGTATATTTTTTGCCTTCTGCAGGGTCTAGTGGTACTATCACCCATGTACCTTCATTTTCAAATACCGTGCTTATTTTCTTCAAATTAATGATACCACCCATATCTATGGCCTAGTCCAATCCTAGGAGTGCAGGATAAGGGTCCGCATCTTCTACAATTTGAATCACTTCGAAGTCAGCCCGGACCATAACCCCTGCAATATCTACCACGATCTTTGGTAACCTCCCCAACGGTATGATCTTCTGTTGATTGGCCATGTGCAGCTGGATGGTGGACCATTCCAGCTTGGGCTCCCCCATTTGCTGCCAAGTTTTCTTAGGTAGTACGTTCGTATCTGATCCTAGGTCTAGAATAACCTGATCCATCTCGTAATCACCAATCTGCGCAGTTAACCGCATCTCCCTACCAGTGCGCCTCTTATGCTTGTGTGTACATCCTTAACTTCCATGGTTGGATTAGTCCATTCTGTGCAGTTATCTATTAGTGCTTGGAGGTTTTCTATGGTCCACTGGTTGCGCAACAGCTTCATACATGCCTGCAATAATGGTTTGACCTCGTCCTCGGCTCTACTATTTGAGGGTTTCGGTGAAGTAGAGGCCTCAGCCTGAGCAAAGTCTTCGTGAGCTGTGACAAAGGTTTCCTTTTCCTTCTGTAAGTCCAGACCTTCCTGTTTGATGGCTACTTTACGGATAAGAGGCTCTACCTCAGCTTCCTCCGTAGCTCCTCCAGTGGCCATGCCGCTGTGTGTTATAACATTAACACTTGGTCCTTCATCTCGAGGTTCCACCTTAACCCTTTGTACATTTTGTGTAGGTGTCTATTGCTTCTCCTACATCTTGGCTATTATAATCGGGAAATCTTCGATCACATGATCTAGCTATCTACAGTATCTGCAGGATTGTCTCGCAAGGTTCGTGTAGTCCCTTGCAAAGTGCCCTATTTCTCCACAGTTATAGAAAATCAGTTGTCCTCTCCCCCTACCCATGCTTCCACCTCGGCCCCTTCCCCTACCCCTATATGGGGATCCACCCATATCGAAGGGGGATCTTGGTGAAGAAGGGTTTGATTGTACCCTATATAGGTTTCCTCTGTCTATCATCATATCATAGGTTTGGCAGTTCTGCTCATCATGTCCTATAGATCTGCAAAACCTGCACCATTGTTGCTTCACTTCTCGAACATATGCAGTAAGGAAACGACAGTGGTTGGTATCATGCAGCCCAACAATGCGATAATCATCGCACCAAAACACTGACCCACTGGGTCTCGCAGCTTCCCTAGGATGCAACAGGCTGGGTCCCCCAACCTGCATGTAGTCTACTAGCAGTGGGCAGTTATCCTTGGTGTGGCCATTCACCCTGCATCATATGCACCACCTTTCTGGGCTAGCCTCTGTTCCTTGTTCCTTCTGCGGATTCTAGATCTCCATGTGTATTGCCTCTAACTGTCCTTGTATTTGTTGTACTCCTAATTGGGTATCGTCTCTTGGCACGATCTCCAGCTTCATCGCAATCTCCAAGGCCTTTTTCTGCGATTCAACGGTTGATGACCCATTGGAACACGTAGGTGGGTCAACAACATAGCAATGAACCACTCCGTGTGCTACCTGTCATCATATAGAAATCCTCCTTCTCTAATTACCTTCTTTAACCATTGGTCTGCTTCCCATACAGACTTGGAAGGTCCTTGTTTGAAATCCTTCAGATTGTTCACTATCTAAGAGTAGGACTTAGGCTTCTTGAATTGTTGTTTCAAGGCATTCTTAATCTCTTCAATGGTCACATTTTCTTGCTAAGCTATGTATCCCATATACCAATCCAAGCCCTTCCTTCAAAGGCAAGGGATAGTTGCGCCCTCTTCACAGCATCACTGGCCACATTCTTCACAGTCCATACCGATCCTGCAACAAACCAGAACTGATCCATGTCTTCATCCCCTACGCCTTTGAATGTAGGTAGCTTCATATGTGAGGTCATCTCATCTTCTAGTGGGGGTGGAGGTACGAGTGAGTTATTACCCCTGTGTTGGCTTGATGGTGGTGTAATTGGAGGTTCTTGCACAACCAACTCCCTCATTGGACTATAGACATATCTATATCCTTCTTGGTTAATTTTCTAGTACTTTCCATTACGTGTTGTACCCTCGCTTTGATCGAAGCTCATTCACTCTGTATGGCTGTACAAAATGATCTTTTTGCACAATAAGATCTTAATTAGTAATGGAAATTTTTTCAGAAACTTACCCTGAAAAACCCTTGAAGAACCTTCATTCTGCCTCATAATAGTGCACAAATTGATCAATTGAAAATTCCGTCACAAATCCTCCTATCACACTGTCCACCCAGTGATCTACCATGTGAGTGATGGTGTTATCAGTGTTTTCTAACTGTTGGATCAGCTCTGGGGTCCACTGCATGACCCGTTCATCCTTCCAACACTTATAGAAGTCTACGAGCCTTGCGAGCCACTCCTGAAGCTCAATCACAAATGTCACAAAGAAAATTTCGTAGATCTCTGTAAAAATGTACTTATTCTTCCACTTCTTTGCGGTCAGCTTTGCACTACAAATTCTTGAACTTTCTTTTCGAACCACTCGTCAATTTCTTTCTTCTTAGGTCTCCAATGTATTATTAGCGTTACCCAATCCCTCTCTCAAAATGCTCTTGGTCCTGGCAATGGAATCATTTGTTGGCTCGCGGGGTCCTGACCCAAATTTGGAGGTTAAGGTTTGCCAACAAACCCCTATACTACTGGCCCTTTCGGCAGTGACCTGCTTGCGCAGGCCAAAGTCTCACCTGAAGCAGTATGGGAGGGTGATGGAACCAGGTTTTTGTATCCTGAGTGAGAGAGTAGGTAAGTAAAGTAGGTCTGCGTTCCCCGCCTGTTGAGTTCGCACTTAAACAAATCTATTCGCAGGCTTATTGACAATATAGTCCACAGTATATCAGAGCTATTCTTATGCACAGATATATTAAATACCTCCACATCCACGTGCGCAATACGAATTATCAGCACATAACACTATAATTGCAGTAATTAACAGATCATAGATACATATACCAGAAACATAGATACTTTCATGGTTCACAACAATTAAAAAGACACTTTCACAACTTAATCATATAGCCCAGGTTCACATCAATCATAAAAAAACAGATCCAGATAGCATCAGATGTCCAACAGTACTTTACATATATATTAATATCAAAATCCACTTACAATCCCAAAATACCGCCTGCGCACACAGCCAACAGGGTCCACACATAGCAGGACTGAGGATCTCTACACACACAGCTAGCAGGAGTCCTTACCCAACAATCCAACAATAGATCTAACAATTCGTTCTTAGCATCAATCTCAATCCTTTCCTACCTTAAGACTAAAAAAGACTCATCTATTTATATCGATTTAGCCTATGCATCCAATGGTCCGCAAAACTGTAGTTTGTGGATTCTTGGTCTACCCTTGACCCATTACAATGCATTCGAGGCTTTGAACCACCTCAAAACCTCTGCGTTAAACTAAAAAATACCAAAAATATACAAAAAGGAAAAAAATCGTAGCTTTAGGAGACCCTGTTCCAAAACCTTGTAATGGATATTGTAGTGGCTGAAATTCCCCCAAAATATGGCATGCTTTTATCAAGATCATGGGGATCCAAAATCCAAGGAACCCTCCAAATGGACATGACATATGCTACCATTCCAGTCTTTAACCAAACAAGAAGACTGTACAGAGAAACTCACATGAAATACATGGTAAGCAACCAAGATAAGCCAAATAACACCCCTCTCTATTATATCCTTTTAGACCTTGATTCATTTATTTTGTACAATGAAGATGCCATTAATGAACAAGTAGATAGAAAAGGTCAAACCAAACACAAAATGAAGAACATAATAGTCAAATTCATAGAAACCATGAAAAACAAAACAATGGAGAATCTGAACTTGAAACTCTTTGGAACATGAGCTTTGATGGCTCTTGTGGCAAAGCTGGTTCAGGTGCAGGTGTTTGGATACACAACACTAATGAGGGTCACTCTTACAAGATGGATTTTTAATGTACAAACAATATTGCAGAATATGAAGCTCTTCTCCTAGGTTTACAATTGCTGAAAAATATACGAGCTAAGACGATTTTCGTTCAGGGAGATTCTGAGCTAATTATTAGGCAAATTAAAGGAGAATATTCAGCCAAAAATCCTAGGTTAAGAGAATATAGAAATGCTGTCTTAGACCTCCTAAAAAAAATTGAAAAATATGAACTTACCTCTATCCCAAGAACTCAAAACAACCTTGCAAATGAACTAGCATTCACTACCAGCACTTTCCAACTGCCTCATGCCAATGAACAATACATGGTAAAGGTCAAAACCAGACTGATAGTCCCTGATAACATAGATTATTGGAAATTTTTTAAAGGTAAAAAACATATTGGAGACTTCTTGCAGTCCAAAAATGAGTTTGAAATGCCAAATTTAGATTTGGATCATGAAGAGGACTGCTCTGCTGAGGAACAAACACACAAAATAGAGCCACCTTATGCTGTTGATATAAATTTGTTAGAACACCCTCATAAGGCATAATTGTGTGAAGATTCAGATCAAAAGGACCTTGAGGTATTGCAATGCAAAGAAAATCTAGTTCCAAGAGGACTTGTCCCCTTAGAAGAACTGTTTGATTTCAATGATGTTGCTGGGAAGCATAAAATAGAATCCACTGAAACATATGTAGAAGAATGAAACATAGGCAGTGAGGAAGAACCTAAAATGATAAAACTGTCCAAAACACTGCCAGCACTTATAAAACATAAATATATTTATTTTTTCAAAGAGTTTAAGGATGCGTTTTCATGGGGCTATGAGGACTTGAAGTCCTATGATACAAACATCCTTCAACATAATATTCCTCTCAAGGAAAACCAGAAACCATTTAAGAAAAAATTGCACAGAATAAACCTTGTCTTATTTCCTCTGGTTGAGAAAGAAATAAAAAAACGTATGATGCTAGAATAATAGTCCCACTCAGGCACTTATAATGGGTCTCAAATCTTGTATCAGTAAGGAAGAAAGAAGGGGAAATTAGGCTATGCATAAACTTCATAAATTTAAACAAAGCCTCCCTGAAAGACAACTACCCTTTAACCAAGATGGATCATATACTGCAAAGGGTAGTAGGCTCCAAAAGAATATCTTTTCTTGATGGTTTTTCAGGGTATAATCAGGTGCTAGTACATCCAGATGATCAGCACAAAACCACCTTCACTACACCTTGGGGCACCTTCATGTATGTCAAAATGCCTTTTGGGTTAATGAATGCCGGGGCCACATTTCAAAGAGCCATGGACATTGCATTTTCTATAGAAATAGGTTAATTCATTGTGATATATCTTGATTACATCACAGTCTACTAAAAAACCGATGAATAACACCTAGATCACTTAAGAAAGGTCTTTGAAAAAAGTAGAAAGTATGGTTTGTATTTAAATCCCAAGAAAAATTTGTTTGGTCTTCAAGAAGGAAAATTTTTAGGCCATATCATATCTGAATAAGGGATTAAGATAGGCCCTAAGAGGATTGAGGGGATATTGTAGATCATTCACTTTAGGAACATCAAAGAGCTAGAATATTTCATTGGAAAGATCAACTTCTTAAGAAGGTTCATACCAAACCTTGCAGAACTCCTAAGAAACATTACTAACATGCTGAAAAGAGGAATATGAGTAAAATGGACCACAGAAGCAAAACAATCCTTTGACTGGGTAAAAAAAGCTCTCACCCAAACACCAGTCCTCATCAGCCCTGATTTCACTAAGGACTTCTTCATTTTCTCATTTGCATTAGAACACACAATTGCTGTAGTATTACTACAAAAGAACATAATGGGACAAGAGAAACCCATAGCTTTCTTTAACAAGGCACTAAGAGATGCACCTCTGAAATATAATATTATGGAAAAACAAGCTTTTTCCTTAATCAAAGCATTAAAATATTTTGAAGTTTACATCTTGCATTCACATGTTATTTCTTTTGTTCCTCATGCAGTTGTTAAGGACATACTAGCTCAGGATCCTGATGGTAAAAGAGGTAAGTGGATTTTTGTCATCTCAGAGTATGATCTAGAGATCAAGCCCACCAAGCTAATCAAAGGGAAAGGACTGGACAAACTAATGGCTAAAGAAAACTTTCAAGCGCTGGAAATAAACATGATACATTCTTGGATAGACAAGAGGAGCTGGTGACTCCACCTATTGAAGAAGCATTTTTGAACTCACTCTGGTACTCTGATATATTATTTGTGCTTTTTAATCTAAATGCTCCTCTTGGTTTGTCCAAAACAAAGGCCAGATTCTTGAAACTAAAAGAGGTAAATTTTTTCATTCTAGATAAAGCTTTATATTGAAAAAATTTCGTTGGTATCTTGCTTAAATGTTTACTTGAAGAAGATGCAGATAGAATCATGCATGAGTTTCATGAAGGAGAATGTGGAGGTCATCTCTATTGGAAAACCACTACCAACAAAATCCTTAGAGCTGGCTTCTATTGGCCCACTCTTTTCCCTGATATTCACAAGCTAGTAGTGACTTGCCATAAATGCCAAATCTTTGAGGGAAAGAGAAAACTACTGCCTTTTCCTTTATAGCCTATTTGTGTTGAAACCCCTTTTCAACAATGGGGTTTATATTTCATTGGAGAAATCCACCCTGCCTCCTCTGCCCAACACAAATGGATCCTCACTTCAACTGACTATTTCACCAAATGGATAGAAGTTATCCCTTCAAAGACTGCCACTGTCTCAGTAATCATCAAATTCCTTGAAACCAATATTCAGTCTAGATTTGGCTGTCCAAGAAAAACCATCACTGATAATGCTGCTGCTTTTAAATCCAAGAGAATGGGGGACTTTTGCCACAAGTATCACATTACATTAGGGAATTATATAGCTTATTATCCTCAAGGTAATGGGTTGGTTGAGTCCTCTAACAAAAGTTTGGTAAATAGCATCAAGAAATTGCTGGAAGAGAACAAAAAGTCATGGCACAGTGAATTAGTACATGCACTATGGGCAGATAGATTAACAAACAAATAATCAATTAACATGTCTCCCTATCAGCTAGTGTATGGCATGGATGCAGTTTTCCCAACATCTTTGGGAGTCCCAGTGATGAAGCTTATTCAAGAGGTATAGTCATAGGAGAATGATATACAAAGCAGGCTGAACCAAACCATTCAATTGCAGCAATCAAGGGAAGAATTATACAACAGAACATAAGTAGTTCAAGAGAATATTAAGAAAATATTTGATAAGAGGACTAAAGTCAATGATTTCTAGATTGAAGACAAAGTTCTGAAATTAAATTCAAGAAGAGAGGAAAAGGGCAAGCATGGGAAATTTGACAATATATGGAAAGGCCCATACATCATCCATTCAACAAGAGGTAATAATGCATTCTTTCTACAAGAATTGGATGGAACAGAATTATATGGAGGTCTTGCCAATGGCAGGATGCTAAAGAATTTTTTTTGTTGAAGTTCTTAGTTTAAAGCTTTATTCATTGTATATAACATTGTTTGAATAAAATATCATAAAGATAAACATAAAAAAAAAAAAAAAGAGGGAAGAAAAAAGAAAAGGTAAAGCCCCATACCAAAAAAGAATATTTCTAAAAGTGTGCAAGTCCAAATGCCACTAATTTTTGATAAAAATTATTCAGCCATACAACTTAATCATGGTTGAATAAATTTAAATTGATTACTGATAAGTTAGAAATGAAGATTTGCTAAACTATTTAAACTTGGATTATCAGTAGACTAGGTTAGGAAAATATATTGGTTCCCAAACCTCAAATCTGAACCAAAGAGAAAAGAGAGGGATGAATGAAAAATTCCAAATTATAGCCCTCAATTTTTTACTTTGTGCAAAAATAAAATCTGTGTGCAGCTTGTCCAAAATTCCACAACTCATGGCAAATCAAACTGCTTAACCTTGATTTGGTCATGTTTTAAATTTTATGTTGATAGATTAGAGAATGAAAATATGTCAAACTGTTTAATCTTGACGGATAAGTAGATCAGGCAGAGAATAAAAGAGCTCATCAGTCTAATCTAATCCTTTGGATGATATAAGGGTAGAAGTAGATATATTGTGCTTTCAAAAGAAAAAATGATGTCCAGGGTTTGTGTTTGGTCAATTTAGTGTGTCCTAAATTGCTGCATTTAATTTGTCAATCCGGGAATCGTAAGCTGATGAAGTGCGGCGCACTATATGTGCAAGATAACCTATTTCTTAACTTTTTGTCGTTTTTGGTTTTCTAAGGTGAAATGGAAATTCTAAGATGAAAACAAGTTTGGTTATGTTTGTTCAAGGAAGTGATATCCCCTATAATGATTTACCAACTTGAAATTTTAAAAGCAAATTGAAAATTACAATGACAAGACTTGAAAGAAAATAAAAATGTACTGCTGAAATGAAAAGGTGCTGCTAATCTAATAAATCAAAACAGTAAACTAGTGAGCATGAAAACCAAACTATTCTTGCTGCCAACTAAAAACAAAAGAAAATATGCTTAAGGAAATTCAAAATTGAAACAAAATAAATCTAAATCAGATTACATCAATTTATCTTCTGACCCTTCATCATTAGTCTAGCTATGATTTTCGGAAGTAATCATAAACAACTTGAGTAACTGATATTTAATTTGCAGAAAGTAAACTAATACTAAACCATACACTCATGATTCAATCCCTCACCATCAGTCCAGCTGTGGCTTTCGGAGGCAACAGAAGATGTCATGCATGATTTAATATATCTAAATTTGCAGAAAAGAAACTAATACTAAACTACACATTTCATAATACAATCCCTCACCATCAGTCCAGCTGTGGCTTTCGGAGGCAACTGAAGATGCTATGAGCAGCTTAATATATCTAAATTTGCAGAAAATAAACTAATACTAAACTACACATTTCATAATGCAATCCCTCACCATCAGTCCAGCTGTGGCTTTCGGAGGCAACTGAAGATGCTATGAGCAGCTTAATATATCTAAATTTGCAGGAAAGAAAACTAATACTAAACTACACATTTCATAATACAATCCCTCACCATCAGTCCAGCTGTGGCTTTCGGAGGCAACTGAAGATGCTATGAGCAGCTTAATATATCTAGTCTAGTAAATCAAAATAATGAACTATTGAGCATGAAAACTAAACTATTCTTGCTGCCAACTAAACATAAAAGAAACTATGCTTAAGGAAATTCAAAATTGCAACAAAATAAATCTAAATCAGATTACATCAATTTATCTTCTGATCCTTCATCATTAGTCCAGCTATGATTTTCGGAAGTAATCATAAACAATTTGAGTAATTGATATTTAATTTGCAAAAAGTAAACTAATACTAAACCATACACTCATGATTCAATCCCTCACCATCAGTCTAGCTGTAGCTTTCGGAGGCAACTGAAGATGTCATGCATGATTTAATATATCTAAATTTGCAGAAAAGAAACTAATATTAAACTACACATTTCACAATACAATCCCTCACCATCAGTCCAGCTGTGGCTTTCGGAGGCAACTGAAGATGCTATGAGCAGCTTAATATGTCTAAATTTGCAGAAAAGAAACTAATACTAAACTACACATTTCATAATGCAATCCCTCACCATCAGTCCAGCTGTGGCTTTCGGAGGCAACTGAAGATGCTATGAGAAGCTTAATATATCTAAATTTGCAGAAAAGAAACTAATACTAAACTACACATTTCATAATACAATCCCTCACCATCAGTCCAGCTGTGGCTTTCGGAGGCAACTGAAGATGCTATGAGCAGCTTAGTATATCTAAATTTAACTACTGAAGCAAATAAGCAATACTTTACAATGACAAGACTTGAAAGAAAATGAAAATGTACTGCTGAAATGAAAAGGTGCTGCTAATCTAATAAATCAAAACAGTAAACTAGTGAGCATGAAAACCAAACTATTCTTGCTTCCAACTAAACATAAAAGAAACTATGCTTAAGGAAATTCAAAAATTGCAACAAAATAAATCTAAATCAGATTACATCAATTTATCTTCTGACCCTTCATCATTAGTCCAGCTATGATTTTCGGAAGTAATCATAAACAACTTGAGTAACTGATATTTAATTTGCAGAAAGTAAACTAATATCAAACCATACATTCATGATTCAATCCCTCACCATCAGTCCAGCTGTGGCTTTCGGAGGCAACTAAAGATGTCATGCATGATTTAATATATCTAAATTTGCGGAAAAGAAACTAATATTAAACTACACATTTCATGATACAATCCCTCACCATCAGTCCAGCTGTGGCTTTCGAAGGCAACTGAAGATGCTATGAGCAGCTTAATATATCTGGATTTGCAGAAAAGAAACTAATACTAAACTACACATTTCATAATACAATCCCTCACCATCAGTCCAGCTGTGGCTTTCGGAGGCAACTGAAGATGCTATGAGCAGCTTAATATATCTAAATTTTCAGAAAAGAAACTAATACTAAACTACACATTTCATAATGCAATCCCTCACCATCAGTCCAGCTGTGGCTTTCGGAGGCAACTGAAGATGCTATGAGCAGATTAGTATATCTAAATTTTAACTACTGAAGCAAATAAACAAAACTGAAATGAACAAAGCAATACTGAAATTAAACAAAAGCTATGAAAAGCAAATTAGTAGCAGAACAATGTTAGTTCCATGTCACTAATCAAAAAGCTATGAAAATGCCCGGGCTGCCTATCTATAACCTGAAACAAGAACACTGATCAGTGATTAACAATCATAAAGCATGAAAGACAGAAATGAAATGGAAATTATGGAAGTGTATAAACATAAATGAAACAAGTGCAATGTATGAACATATGAATGGATTATGACACAATGATTTTCTAAAGAAACGAAATTAAAATTATACACTAATGCACAAAACCTTAGCTGAGCAGGGGCCCTCTACACCAGCCTTGGCAACGGTCCTCAAATACGAATTAAGTTGGAAAACAGAGTCTTCTTATATTAAAAAGCAGTCATTACAGAATGGTAATGTTACGGCACAAGTGCAGCGTAATCACACTACAGAGCAGACTAACAAAAGATAACAGAGACTAACATTCACTAACATCGACTAACTCTATATGCGTATGCAAACGCATTATATATAACAACGAACTATAACTGT
>JAXQQM020082923.1:0-20413 GCA_034641835.2 Pinus albicaulis
TCCGTGGCACTCAGTTCAGCAGAGGCCGAGTACATGGCAGCTAGCTTGGCTGCATGCGAGGCTATTTGGATGAGGAAGATCCTCGCAGGTTTGTTCATGTTGCATTTGGAGCCTACAGTGATCTACTGTGATAACCAGAGCTGCATCAAGCTCTCGGCTAATCCAGTATTTCATGATAGGTCCAAACATATCGACATCAGGTACCATCACATCAGAGATTGTGTTCAGCGGAGGATCATGATGCTTTCATATGTTCCCACGGAGGATCAGGATGCCGACATCCCGACGAAGGCGCTCACCAGGAGCAAGTTCGAATTCCACAGAGGCAGGATAGGGATTGCAGATAATCCATATCTTGCTGAGAGGGAGTGTTGAGAATGCAGCAAGATGATGGAGCTTAGTGAAATGAAGTCGCCTTCACTAAGTGGGCCCGCAGGCAAATTCTGGCGCAAAGTCTATTTTTAGACTATGTCTATTTTTAGACATACTGAGCATAATTTGGGAATTCTACTTGGAGATTCTTGGAGTATGCGACATGTCGGTAAAAATAGATGAGACCCTAATTTTTAGGACCCAGGCTATTTTTAGACTGATCTCCTAAAATATGGAAGTCAAATATTATTTACCCTTAATAATATTTTGACTATAAACAGCAGTTTACTCTCTTGGCGCACTTCAGTTTGAGTCATGGAGGTGGCTCATGCAACTGACACAATGAATCACGTGGTTCCTAGGGTTTGATGGCATCTTGCATGGTTGGCTTCAGTTAGACTTCAGTGGCAGGAGTTTTGGAGGAGTTAACGGGACAGATAGTGGAGTTGTGTTTTGTTTGTTTTAGTTGAACTAGTTGGGATTAGTTAACTAACTAATCAACTAGATATGAGTGGAGTAAATTAAATAATATTTAATTTACTAAATATTAACTCATTAGTCAACTCAAGAACACTTCCGTTCACTACAGTGCATGATCAGTTCAGTGGAGACCAGTGGAAGAGGTAGATGAAAGGGTGAGTAAAGCTATCAGTTGGTAGATTGGTTTTGCATGAGATTTGCATTACACTTGGAGGAATTGTCCATGACAATTACGCAATCAAGGCAAGGGTATTCGAACCCTGAACCTCTTCATATACAGGCCATGATTGCGCAATAGAGGCAAGGCAGTTAGTGGTGTGTTTTGAACCCGAGACTTGTTCAAAACCAAGCTAGATTGTGAGTAACTTCATGAGAGAGTACTGAGTACTTGTGAGGAGTATTGTACTTGTTTGGTTACTTGATTTCTCCATTATAATATACACAATAGCTGCGGGGTTTTCAGCTATAGGCTTTCCCATACATACTGAGTTAATGTGTGAATGATTTGATGTGAGATTGCTTCTGTTATTTCCGCATGTGACAATTAATTGTAGAAGAAGGTTATGTGTTATGTATGCAATTCGAAATTGATATATGACCAGGTTAATCTTCAGTAAATAAGTGATTTATTCAGCTAATTTCTACAGTTCTTACCTCTATTGGATCGCATGACAATCAATGCATTACTGACAATCACCCATTGTAATCCTCTGTGAATGATTTCTGTGATTTCTGCAATTCGATCAACTTCTCAAAATATGGTGGTGCAATCGTAAGGTAAGCATAATTGAATGATTCCCCCTAAAATCCATTGTGACCGTTGTACTGGAAGGGCCAACCCAATCCCAATGAGGATAATTCTTATCCCGGATACAAAAAAGCATATAAAAGCATATAAATGAGAGCGACTACCGAACATGCCCAACCTATGGATAATTTCAAATTTGCGCCATACTTAAGGAAATTAACATCAACTAACAACCAACTTAGGTATGCCTTTAAAGGATAAGCGTAGAATGCAATAGCCACCAATGAAGCAATGAGAATGGGACATCACCTCCATTTGGATTTCATTGAAATAAAATGCCAACTAAGCCCCATATTTACCTTGGGCCTAAGAAATAGAAATGAATTCGGCAAGGCATCAAATTATTAAAACTTAGTACAAATAATAGTTTTTTCATAATTGAACTAAAGATGTTATAATAATAATTTCTTAGTTAAAGTGTTTTCACTACTTTTCTCCCTATCCTCCTCTTGAACTTAAGTGTTCTAAGGACAAACATGAATAATCTATGTTGGAAAGGTTATAGAACATGTCAATTTATACTTGATTTCTCTTTATCTTCTACCTTTAAACGGAATTTTGTTTACAATTTTTTATGTTCAATATTTTTTTATATGTCATATCCTTCTAATTTATATCTTATAGTGTTTCCTTTGCAACATTTGATACAATTGCTAATTGTATTAATTATTATGTAAAACTTGATGAATAAAAATTACCCCATAATAATAAAAATTGTATGCTTAATGAATCAATTATCTTTCAAGATTCAATATATAAGGCAAATTTCAATATATAAGGCAAATTGTAAACCTTATGTTTTCAAGATTCAATATAAGAACTGTAAACCATATGTTTTGAAGATAACCGTGTGTATATCTTTAATTTTCCAGGGGAGTAGTGAACAATATGTTTTTAAGATAAGCACGTGTTATGTTTTAAAGATAAAATTGTGTATATGGAGGCAAAAATCAAAAGGGAGCTTCCTTGTCCTATCCATACACGGGTTTTTTCATGTTAAATCTTTGTTGGAGTTACAAACATTTTATCAATAAAGAATTAGGCTTTTAAAATAAAAAATCTAAATGCAGTTTTACTTGGAAAGTTTTTCTTAGCCATTGGGAATAAAAGTATTCATAAATTTAAAAAAAATAACACAAACTTACATCAAAATTCTGAGCCAAATGGGTTTATGTCTTTACAAGACCATGTACGCATGCACAAAAACCATGAACTACACTATTTTAATGCAGGTAAATTGTGATAACAAGTGAGAAAAAAAAGTCATTTTATATATTTTTATTATTTTGGAGTTTGTAAAAAACTGTGATATTTTTATTTTTAAATATTGTTACAACAGTTGGAATCGAAGAACCAGGGGAAGAAATTATTAAACTCCTCGAGCGGAAAACGTAAATTTAACTCCCCGATTCTCCATTAGAACTTTTTAACTTTTTATATTCCTTGGAAATATTTCTTGGATTCCTCGCTCAAACCATCTCTTTATTTTTTACATTTATTAATTATTTTTGGAATAGTTGTATGAATTAATTTATCCTTATATTTTATTTCCAGTTGTAACAAAAGATTGCAGGGCAAAATTTTTGTCTACACATGAAATTTGTTGTAAGTCAGTTAAATATTGAGAGATACAACATTGTCTAAATAAGTTTTTTACCACATTATAAACTTTGGGGCAAGTCTTGTCATAAAAATTCATTGCAAGTCTACCTCCTTATATAAATACACAAAAAACTCATAATTGTAGTAAACATATTTCTTGTTGGACTTTTTCAACTCAAACAAAAAGTCTCTATGGAAGCTATGAGAGCTATTATAATTACAATATGGAAGTAATACAAAGTATCATAGATGATACATTTGGCATGCCATACTACAAAATATTTGTTTATATAAAATAGTATCATGTTATGCAACCCAACTATAATTAAATGAATTTTTATCGGAGTTGTTTTTAGTGCGACTTTTTGGAGTTTCGGGTGCCGGAATCTGGTGAAACAAATTGAGGTAAAATCTTGATTTCTGTTATTTAAACTGATTTTTTGACTGTATATATGGATTCAATACCTAAAAAACCTCTAGGGCACTTCGATTGTGCAAGGTTACCCATCAAATTTCTATTTTCACTAAATTCCTGCCAGAATTTAAAGAAATTAAGCCGGAAAAAACTACCGTAAAAACCTTCAAAAAGTCGCATTATAGACTACTGCCTTTTTATCTCCATACATCGTCCAACTTATGGATGTCTCGAATGACCACTTATGGTCGCTTACAAGATAAATTTAAAAGATTTAGACCACTATATATATTTTATATAAATAGTAATAATTAGATTTATTTTATTTTTTATTTAGTCAATTATATTTTGGTGAAATTTCATGATGGTTATTAAATTGTTAGGGTTTTATTTTGTAACCGAATTAAGTTTAGAAATTTAGAATAAAAAAAAAAAAAAAAATCATATTCTTAAGGGTTATTGTGGCCCAACATGAATGTGATCTCTTGTACAATTCAGTCATACTTTTTAAAATCATAAGTTAGTCCCACAAATTACAATTAATTTAACAAAAATAAAAAATAATAAATTAAAAACCCTTAAAATTAATAAATTTAATATAAATAAAAAATCAAATTATTAAGATAATTGTTAAGTGCATATGTAAATGAAAATTCATTCAAAATTATGTATTTAAGTTAAAACAATTATCAACTTGATATATAAAACATATTTTTAACATTTAATTCATTTTAATTTTAAATTTATAATAAAATTAAAAAAACAAATAATTTAAATATGAAAATTTAAAATTATATATTATTTAAATATTAATATATTATTTAAATGTCAATATATTTTAAAATATCATTTTATTTATAAAAATTTAAAATTTATATTTTTATTTATATTTATATTTAGTTCAAATAAATTTATATATAATTATAATTTTTAATTAGACTAAATCAAACAAAAAATCTAAAGTAAAAATTGTTAACTCAATCTAATTTTTTTAAGAAGAGTATCTAATGGGTTTTGACCCAACAATATATGTAATTTAAACTAATATTTTATATAATTTTTCTTTGCTATTTTGATATAAAACATGTTCAGCCTCCAGATGTTAAACACCTGCATGCCAGGTAACATAATGATGATAACAACATTGAAAAGCTGAATATTCGTAAACAATGGCCTTAGACAATAAAATTTTCATAAAATTTGTTAATTTTAAAGCATATCAACACAATTTTAAAGCATATCAACAAGTTCAAAATAGTATATAATTATTTTTCTTAGTAATTGTATTATATTTCAAATAACTTTTAAAATATTTAAACAAATCAAAATATTTATATTCATATTAAACATATATGTTATTATTATTATGTAGTTTGATTTATTTTTTTGGTATAGTAATTTATTTTAAATCATTGTCTACCACCAAATTCACTGATACAAAAGTTATAGTAAAACAAAACCAAAATGCTTTAAATTACAAGATTAAACAAAAAAAATTATTTTGATGATGATGATGATGGTTAATGTCCACTGAGACCAATCTTTGGTCTATCGGACCTAAAGAAAAGAGTTATTTAATTTGATTTAAGATTTTATTACTATGCTCAAAAAGTAGAGAAGCTTCCCGAGCTCACTATAATTTTGACATCTTAAAAGGCTAGGAAGGTCAGTATTGCAACAAAGATTATGAAATTGAGCTCTAATGTGGTTGTACGTGGGGCACTCTAAGAGGAAGTGATTTTCATCCTCAATGTTCATATTCTCACAGATATGGCAGATCCTTTCCATCCATGGTGTTTTAGGAACTATACAACGACATGTTTCACTATGGAGCTCATGAGAGTTCGTTTTAATCTTGGCGATATTAATTTTCTTCTTTGAACTAGTTAAAACAAAGAGATACTTTTGATCTTCTAAGGTGGGGTTGATGACCTCCTTATAATATCTTAATTTTCTTTTAGCTGCTACATCTTTCTCACACTACATTTTTTCTTTGAACTTAGAAGTAACAATTTTTTTAATGTTATTAATGTTTTGCAATGCAACATTCTCGTCAATCTCCCAATGGTTTAACCAGGCCCTGGTGTCTTTATACCAACCTCATTTAAGCCTTAGGTGGTTTTGGCTAGAATTTAAAGCTAGCTTAGGAAGTCTATGGTCTCCTATGCTATTGAGCTTGTGCTTGTACAACAGAAGCCTAGTCATAGCTAGGCTCTCAATAGGGGAAATACCCACTTTTATAAGGAGAATAGGATAGGGTGTATTGCTTTTATTTTTAAGGTTATACGTTATAAAACGCTTCTGGATTTGCTCATTCTTTCTCCAGGATTCTCTAGAGATGTTGCCACCCCAAACCTCACATCCATAAAAGATAACAGAAGTGACTAAATTTTCAAAGAGGAACTTCTTTCTATCCCACATTACGAGGTTTGTCGTTTTACAATTATTTTCAAGACCAAAATAACCTTTCCACCCCCCATTAATCCTTTTCTGAATGCTATAGTTCCAGTTGAGCTTGTGATGAATATCAATTCCTAGATACTTGTGAGAAGACACTTCCTCCAAGTTACTATTGTCATACATAAAATTAGCGTAAGTGTCCTTCTTGGATTTGATAATCATAGCTTTTGTTTTGTCAATGTTAACAGACATACCCATGGTAGAGCAGAAATCCTTAAGAAGTCTAAGTTGCTTATGAAGATCAGATGGGCACCTTGCGAGAAGAAAAATATTGTCAGCATAGAGAAGAAGGATGATGACTAACCCAGCTAAGATCGTGTCAACACATCCTTCTTCCTCTAAACAACCTTCTAGCTTGTCGATGTAAATGCCAAATAGGGTAGGGGAGAGGGGGCAACCTTGTTTAACTTCGATATTACACTTAATATCCTTTGACCACCCCTCATTTCTCTTTAACTTGGAAATTACATTCTCGTATAACCTTATAGTGGCCGCTCTTAGCTCGAAAGGAACATTTATCTCTTCTAATCTACCCCATAGGTTATTTCTAGGAACCGTATCAAAAGCCTTTCTAAAGTCCACAAAGCAATAGAAGAGATTGGATTTATCATTGCGGCATTCCTCCACAATGATCCTAAGCATAACGAGGTCGTCCATTGTTGAGTGCTACCTTCTAAAACCCGCTTGGCCTTTAGCCCGCTTACCTTCACTTTCAAGCCAAATGCTCAACTTCTTTTCCAAAATAATACCATATAACTTGGCTAAGAGAGGGCTGATCATAATTGTTTGATAATTAGAGGGGTTATTTGTATCCCCACTTTTAAAAATAGGGATAATGAGGCTTGGTTGAAAAGTTTTTTTTTTTTTTTTTTCTTCTCTAAAAAAAATAATTTTATATTTTAAAATTTTAAAAGTGAAAATATTAAATAACTATGAGTACTATTAAATTAATTTAATTTTATATTATTTTTTTTAAAATTAAAAAAATTAAAATATTAAATAACTATAAGTACTATTAAATTAATTTAAAAATTTTTTCATAAATAAATAATCATTTAATGATAAGTTATTTTTTAATAAAAGTTTAAACAAATTTTTATAGAGAATTTTCAAAAAGAAAATAAAGTTATGACTTTAACAAAATAATTATAAAATTAATTAATTCTAAATAATAACAAGTGATTGACTTAAAAAAGTAGACAAAACTCATTCACATGAAATTAATACAAATCCATATAGCCACCCAAACAACTTTACTAAAAACATTTACATAAACAATACAAGTAATTTGAATTAAGTTTCACACATCCATAAAAATCAATTGCAATCTTGTTACTATAAAGATAAAATCCCTTAACTTCATTTAAAATACTTCACAATATATATCTGAAACATTTAGTAAGAAACCTCACAATCTATTACAAACATTTATATTGCTTCCCAAACATCTTTTATAACATAAATATCTTTTACATAGTTTCAGCACATTGATACAATTCGAGAACGACATACCAACCATGTTTCATGCTTCTTGTTCTTCTGTGTCACGAGAGTATTTTACTATAGAATTTACAAAGCCCAAAAAATTTAGCTCCAAAGCTGCAATGCATCTAGCCTATCCCATGGCAAGTTGTGCAAAACATTGTAACAACTGACACTTCAAAAATTTTAAGTTGCTTGAACATCCATTTATAGCTACCAATAATAGTAAGATAAATAGTTCAAACCTATGCCCTAAGAGTGTAGTCTAAAAAAACCCACAAATTAGCCCTGAAAATAATGGAATTCTCGCAAGATTATGACAAAATTTGGTAGAATGTTTTGAAAATCTAGGTTATAGTTGTCAAACCTTAGGATTTTGGGTGTCCCAGGGGTTCTTGATGGTGCTAAATCCATTTCCACCATAAAAAAATGATTCAAACACTCCATCATTCTAATTTTTTTTAATTTTTTATTTACCGGATTCTGGCAAGAAAATTGTCATCCACGCAAATTTGTGGTGTCGGTAGACAACGCCATGCCCTAAGTCACCAGAGCCTCGATTTTTGCGAGATAGCTTGTGTCCTTGGGGATTTTCCTTCATTTTTTCATATAGATGATGAAATCATTGTTCTTTTACTTCGCCTCAAATGATGGCAGCTCAACCTACCTAAATGCTTAGAGCCTCTGGTTATTCTCGCACCAAATTTCATCATCATGGCCTTTGTGCACTTCAACCGGACCCAAATATGATATGTCAAGATTTCCAGCCTTAGTATCCATAATCACCTCCGATACACTTACGTTGTTGTCACCTTTTTTGAAGGTTCCATTTATGTTCTTCTATGTAATACCCAAATCCTTTGAATTGACAGAACTAGAGCTTCCATGGAAACTTGAATTTCTCAAGTGAGAAGTCGACTTTGCCATTGATTTGTCCTAACACACCATAGCTTGAATCAACCACCAACTGATATTTATGAAACTCTAGATATAATTGTGTTGTTTGCTTCCCTAGGGATTGCATTATAAAGAGATTGCAGAGATAAATGAAATGATTAGCTGCCTTGCTTGAATGGATTAGGAATATTTGATGATATTCACAAATTTTACTCACACAAATAGAGGAATTATGATCCAACCAAAAAGGATAATTAATTCATCACCTTGTGTTATAAAAATATTATATTTGGTATTGCAATAGGGAATGGATAAAGTATTGTCACCTATCCCATCCTAACCCATTGTTGGAAAGAAAAATGAGGGAAGCAAAAAATACCAAAAAATCCACACACAATAACACAAGCTATGACTCTTCATTTATTGATCACACAAACTTGATTGATTACAATGAACCTGGTGAGGGGTATTTATACTTTTTGGACTAGATACTTGCACAAAATAACCAAACATGCACACACACTCTAAATTTTACTTTTCCCAAAACATAACTTAATTCAAACTCACTCGACTTGACTTAGTAAACTGACTCTCCAAATTTAGCCAACTATGGCATGTGGGAGTAATTACAATTCTAATACTCCCCCTTAATTACAACTGTATGAATCAACATAACTCAAAAATGATCTAGCTTGACTCAACATGACTTAACATGACTTAACTATCTCTGTTAGGATTACAATATAAATTGACTCAATTATCACTCAAACATGTCCGCTGGTCTATGTCTCAGCTAGGCTTACAATGACTCAAAACTTTTACAATTTTTCATTTTTCATTTTCTTTTCTTCCAAATTCTATATCCTCGAAATTTCTTCATTTTTGGTTTAGTTTTCTTGTTGTAGGCTCCATATTTCTTTACTTGTTGCTACTGAAATTTTTCTTTGACTTGTCTTAAATTTGCGCTAAAAAACAATCTGATCCTATCTTCTTTAAATTATTCTTCAAAGATTCATTCAACTATGGACAGCTGCCAGAACTCTCCATCTCCATTCTTCCCTTTGTGGCTTGTGCTTCATATTATTTTCTTTCTTTTCTACCATATTTATTGATAGCAAAATATTATCTCTTCTTGAATCCATTGTTGAAAAATGGTTTTAATGCATTCTTCCTTGTTTTCAGAAACTTCCATATCATCCTCTTCACTTTCATCATCATTTACTATTTCTTTCTTCCTGTAATCTACACACTCAAGATCATTATTCATTGTTTCATTCAATTCTTTAATTCCAGTTGTTACTTTAAGACTCACATAATTTTTTCAATTGTTTTATGAATCCATTATTCAATGAACTTCAAATATGCATCAAATTTATTAAGAACTTTGATTTCAACTTCATCTCCCATGCTATTTTGAACACTTGTATATTAAAAAACAATGTTAAAAACATATTTTTATGCTCTTTAGTGAGATATTTCTCTACCTCTTCCTTATGTTGGGTGCAGGAATTACACTCAAGCAAACTCCTCAACACTTAATTTGTCAACCCGAGGGATTCGTAAACTTAGAGGCGAAGCACAGGCAATGCCAGAGATGGTATGAATATTTCTAATGTAAGTTCCTACTTTCTTAAAGGAAAGATTGCAGAATCAAATCAAAAGAGAAAAATACAAATTGAATCATTAAGAAAAATCTAAGACTGGAACGAGAAAGCATGCATTTGCAAGAGAGAATTAAAAATAAAATGCAATCACTTCAGCTAATGGTTGTTTAATCTACTGAGTGTGTATTTTCCATTAGCAGAGACACTTTAGCAGTCTCATTAGATGGGCTCTTAAACCTGCTTCCTTAGAGATTTCCTTCTTGTATTAATCTGTCCTGCACTAGTGAAGGATCAGAGAGTTATGTAGAAGGTATAAATTGTGTCTTCACTGAAGGCTTTTTAATTCATGCAAGGGCTCGAACTTTTCAAGGTTCAGAGCACTCAGATCCTGTGGCAAGAAACTAGTTCCTACACCCGATCAAAGCTTCCTGCACTTAGCTTTTAATTCTTCAAACAAGTGTTCAATTACTGCAAGTGCTAGTTTTTTATTAAATTAAATGGCACACATAAAAGTGAATGTTTATGAGTTTAATAAAATGCAGACATAAAGAAACAATCATTTATCCTGTTGTAAGTGTTTAAGGAAAGAAATAAAATCGCAAAAAGTAGATTAAGAAAACTTGTTGCATCACACCAACGTGCACTGGTGCAGGTTTTCTTCTCCTGCTTGTACCAGGCGGTGGAAAACCAAATAAACAGAACTGCAGGAAAAAAAAATGTCACACCAACTTGCACTAGTGCAGGTTCGCTTCTCTTGCTTGTACCAGGTGGTGGAAAACCAAATAACAGAAATGCAAGAAAAGAGAAATGTCACACCAACGTGCCTAGTGCAGGTTTGCTTCTCCTGCTCATAGCAGATTGGAAATCCAATCTGAAATTAAATGCAGGAAAGTAATTTGCAGGGAAATAAAATGTAACTACTTCACACGAAGGATCCGTTTTCAATAAGACAAGAATGCATGTGCTGGAAATTGAATCACACTTTAATAATTTAAACACACATTACAAGAAATAGAAAATAGGGTAAACGTGCTGGGTTGGTTGCGCCCTAGCCAACCAGCGCATTTCCCTTTCGAAATTAAACGTTGCTCAACAAACCAGTTAATTCATCAGCTTAAAATAATAGAAACATAATTTCTGAAACATGCGGCGGAAGAAAACCTTTTATTAATTTATTGAGGCGAATACATACATTGATACAATGTCCAACCCAGATTCGGGCGATAACAAAAGACTGGTTACCACCTATCAACTTCAATCTAAACTCTGCTCCCAAAATTCTCCTCTTGGTCCTATTTGAATTTTACAATATATAGATCTGTTGGCCGTAGGCCAAAACATATCGTTCAACTAATTCATAAAAAAATGCAGAATTTAGTCTTGGCCTTCAAGATAAGACAATTTTGCAAAACTGGCCGTAGCTAACCAGCTTTCTCCCTTCACGGATTAGTCTCGGCCGCCCTTGAATCATTCGTTGTTGTGGCTGAAATGGCTTAAGACGGGGCAGTGATTGAGGAAGTTCGGATCTGCCACGAAGATATGTTGTGCTGACAATAGTGCAGATCTGATCCTGCACTAAGATCAGCGATCATGATAAGCTCTTTAACCATCACATAACCTTTGGAGATATCGATTAGTTATGAAAGTGATTTAGAAATAAGAAATCATGTGACAGATATTTAATTAGTGCTAAATTGAATTAAAACATGAAAAATAAAGGTTTATACTAAATGTGTCACCATGCTTGGATTGGTGCAGGATGAGGGTGCATAAAGGAGGTGAAACAGGGGTAAATGGTTATAATTTAGGAAGGGAAAAGTAGTAAAAAGAGAGAAAATTAGGGGGCTAACATCCTCCCATCCCTAAGCTGTTGTGTGTCCTCACACAACTCTTTACCTCTGCAAAAAACTTCAAAATTTTGAGTGTTCCAGCTCACTCCTGCTCTGGCATACTATCATCAGTCTGTAGTGTTTCAGACTTCATCATTAGGGGAATTTTGAGGTCTAAAATGGGCCTCCTAAGGAAATAATAAAATAATAGCTAAACCAATAAAATAATATTTATGAATTTGCAATTCAATTTTTGCACCACAATCCATGTGACCATAGTTAAATTCAATTCAAAAGTTGTACCAAAATAAAATTAATAAAAAAATTGTATTGATGTGACTATAAATAAGAATGAGCTTTTCAAGAAGAAGTCATTATTATTGAACAACTAATGCATTTGTCCTTTGTACTTAAATAACTTAAAATAAAATATAAACATAAATTTATAAATTCTTAATTATATTATATGCTATTAATTAAAATGTATATTATTTAAATTGTATAATAACGTGTAATCAATATATTATATAAAAATAATATAATAAAATAAAATAAATGTATAGGGATATGCATTGTTTATCTCAAGAAATATGAAATGACAATAATATATTTTTATTCAAAAAGTGTAAAATGACATTTATTATGAGTACTTACTTTGACTTTAAAAGTACTTAGAGCACTACCATGGTTAACCATGAGTTTTTATCCACCATTGAAAATGTGACAAGTAAGTACTTTTAACTCAAGCAATGCCACCTCAAGCATTAGGGATGATGTCTTCCCCTAAAATGTGATTGGTTCTCATAAAGTGAATTTTGATTGTACATTTTCCTTAGGAGGCCCATTTTAGACCTCAAAATTCCCCTAATGCTTTTTGCTGCTCTTTAATTTCTTTGTCACCTTTTAAAGCCGTTTGAAACATTGTGAAGTCACGGTACTTCCATACCCTGACTTCTCCTTTCTTATTTTGGATCTCTGCCGTGAACTCTTCTTTATTATGTTCTTTTTCCTCTTGTGTTTTGGCTACGAGCTGCTCTAAATTCTGTACTTGAAGCTCGAGCTCAAGTATCTGAGTAGCAGAAGCTACCGAATCTTCTTCCTTTTCTATCTCAACAGGGGCTATATTTTCTTCAGGGACCTCAGTATCCCTTGGAGTTATAGTAAATACTTCTTCCTCTTCCAGTTCTTTTTCTTCTTCTAACTCTTCCAGTTCTTCTTCTTCTTCTTGCTCTTCCGGCTCTTCTTCGTCTTCTTTCTCTTCCGGTTCTTCTTCTTCTCCTTCTACTTCTTTTGGCTCTTCTTTGTCTTCTAACTCCTCTGGTTCTTCCTCCTCTTCTAACTCTTCCGGTTCTTCTTCTTCCTGTGTCGGTTCTTTTTTTTGTGTCAGTTCTTCTGGTTCTGGTTTGTCTTGCACTTGTGCAGGTGGGGATTCAACATTCTGTGGGGACTGCGATTCTGCACCAGGTTCTTCATTCTTTTTTCGGTCCCTAATAAAGTCGGCCAATAGGGTGTCATCTTCAATTTCTACAGATTCTGCTGCATCCGCAAGGACTGACAACAAATCGTCTTCTTCAAGGGTTTGTTCATGCACTGGGGGTGAGGGAGGAGTTTCTTCGATAGGTGCACTCACTGTCTTCTATTTCTTTGGAGATGGGCCCTTTTCTTCTGCTGATTTTCCGGTTCATTTCCTTCTTGAATTGGTGCAAGAAGGACTTCTCTTTACACTTGGACCCTTACTCATGCTAGCAGGGGTCTCTATTTTCTTCTCAGCAACTGTTTTCTTTCCTGCAGAGGGCTTTTTGTCTAGCTACTTCAGCAAATCATTCCAGGTCATACCCTTAATTTCCAATTGTTTCTGGACCATGATTTTGATCAGGCCGTGATGATACAATTTCTTATCGGCCTGGTCCGCCCGTGCTCCCTGCACGCTCTTGGCCATCTTTTCTAAACTCTAAAGCAAAAAGTAAGTGAAATCCATCCTCCACTGGACGTGCAGGCCGGGTTCAAAGTGTTGCAGCATCCTGAAATGATACACAAAGGTGAGGGAGTACCTCCCCTCACAAGTCATGAATTTCTGGAGAATAAAAAGGAGGTCCCGCCATTGTCCCAGCAGGGCACTACGCGGAACTCCTTTCTTCCAGTTTATGTTCATGTTTTATCAACAATAAAATGCTACTAGCGTTTCCTCTAGAGATTTTTATTTTCAAAGTACTGCACACCAGTGTTCTGTAAGCCCGTTGCTGCTGCTATCGATTTTTCCGTGACTTTAAATCTCAGGGGCCCAATATTTACACGACCTTTTTTTAAAAAATTGTGCGAAATGTAGGGCCACTTCACTGTTGTTCCCATCAAATTTCTGCAAAAACAGAAGAAAGCCTAAGCCTCGCAATAGTGCAAGACTATTGCGGAACTCGACAGTCTGATCTATCTCACTGAGGGACGACAGTTCACATCTAACAGGCGTCATCTTTTTTTTACAGTTATGAATAGTAAAAAAATTTTCATGCAATATCGGAAAAATTAACTCTTTATAGATAAGGATCAACCATCCACCATCCCTTCTGTCTTATCACTGATCCATCCCACCAAAATAGCCGTAGATGCGTGGCATGTTTAGAATCGTGTGGGATTGGTACTTGCGGCGGCATGTTTAACAGCTAAGTGAGGTAATCACCATAAGTGAAGGACGTTTAGGATCATGGCAAAAAGAGTAATCATATCCAAGTAACGGTTTAAACATTTTTTCATTCCTTTATAATTCAAAAAACTTTAGCATTTATTAAAAATGATCATGATTCTTAACTAAAAAACACTTTGTACTTTTAAATAATTTTCTCCTATTTAATATGATAGCATAAGTACGTTATCAAATAAGTGAAAAAGGCTTCTTGTAAACTTCTATGATGACCACTTCTTATGACATATGCTCAAAAAACAAATTGTATGTTGTTTCTATCAAGGTGCATGCTTGCACCGATCTGTTTACACTGCTTACTGTACTACTCTGCTGGTACCATTCTGCTTATATTGTTATATAGGATGATATGATTACACTAGTGCAAGCATATTGTCTAAAATCAGAGAATTTAAGTAGAATATAGGCTGGACTTCTAACATAGCTTCCCTCAACTGACGCTAAAAATTTTCTTCGCCCTTCCTTGATGCTTCAGGCATCTTTTTTCTCTTTATGTATGAGATCCTACAATGAATTCATGGGGGAACAAAGAAGTGGGAAAGGGGAAAATTTTAGAATGGGAAGGAATTTTGTTACAGGGACTCCAGGAATAGTACCAAAGAGGGGATAAACAGAAGTGGGATAGGGAAAAAAATTCAAGGGTAAAGTGGGATTTTTACAAAGCGAGTAGGGTAAATTCAGAAGAATGTGGGGAGGTTAATCATTTTGGGATTTAAAGAAGAAAACTGAGGGAATATTACGAAATGGGATATGAAGAAAAGTAGAAAATTTTCTGGAAGGTCTTCCCGCACTGGTGCAAGAAAAAAATAAATGCAGCGAGAATTAAGTGTTACTTGAATAAAAATATTCATGCTAATTACCCCAATGTATAAAGGTCTGCTGAACTTGTTTTTACTCAGTGGTTGCTAGCATATCTAATGGTCAAGCAACATTCTCTTTTTATTAGAAATTTTTGATCTCCGTGTCAGCAAGCTGGTTTTCAGGTTGACCCTTCTGCAATCATGTTAGCAAATTGATTTTCATAATTACAGGAAAATGTTTTTTCTTTAATTAATTAATTTATTTTTTATTAAATTTATTTTTTTTCTTTAAGAAGAAAAAGAGTTCATGTTTTCAAAAGGTTGGTTTTACTGTTTACCACTACCGTCCCAAATTACTGTTGGACTTGCTGTGTAAAATCTTTCTTGGCAAGCAGCTGAAAACACTTCTTTAATCTATGCCCATTTACCAAGAATACTGAATCTTTTCCATCAATAGTTTTGACTTCTACTGCTCCATTCTCGAATACTTGGATCACTTCATAAGGTCCCATCCAACGTGTATGGAACTTCCCTTTAAAAATTTTAAATCTAGAATCATAGAGGAGTACCCAATCACCTGGTTGGAACTGCTTTTTTCTGAATAATCTTGTCATGCCACCTTTTCCGTTGTTGCTAAATTAGGATGTTCTACTGAACAACATCACTGCGAAATTCATCTAACTCATTTAATTGGAGAAGACGTTGTTTTTATGCCTTGGAGAGATCTAGTCCTAACTGGACTATAGTTCTGAAGGTTTTAATCTGGAACTCAATTGGTAACAGAACTTGTTTGCCATATACCAGCTCATATGGTGTATGTCCCATGCTATTTCTCCAAGTGGTTCTGTATTCCCACAAAGCTTCTGGTAATCTTTCAGCCCAGTATTTCCGATGCATATTGACTGTCTTTGTAAGAATGGACTCGATCACTTTGTTTTTAGATTCCACCTAGCCATTTGCTTGCGGGTGATACGGCATGGATTTCCTGTGCCAGATCTTGTATTGCTCCATCATACCCTGTACCAGATTAGAAATAAACTGCGGACCATTGTCAGAGACAATTTCTCTAGGCACATCGAATCTACTAAAGATTTCAGAAAAAAGAAAATCAACAAAAAACTTTTATGTAGCAAAAGAAACAGCTTCAGCTTCTACCCATTTTGTAACAAAATCTGTACAAACCAGGATATGATTTTTAATTAAAGATGTTGGATTTATTGGCCCTATAAAATCAATAGCCCATTTTTCAAAGGCTCAATCATAACTTGGGAGCATAAAGGCATTTAATTGGTTTGATTAGGTTGGCCCATTCGTTGACAGCTATCACATCGTCTGACATACTGTTTGGCATCCTTAAACAAGGAAGGCCAAAAGTAACCAACACACAATACTTTATATGCAGTCCACTTATCAACAAAGTGGCCTTGACATGGTTCATCATGAGCAGATGTCAATATGTCAAACACTTCATCCTCTCTTACACATCTACGGATAATCAGATCTGGACTAGTGTAAAAGAGGTCTCCTTGAATCCAGGAATATGCAGCACTTTTTTGAATAATATTCCACTTTTCACGAGCGGAAAAGTGGGGTAGTGTCTTCCCAACAACCAAGTAATTAGCAATATTAGAAAACCACAGAGAATCTGTAGACATAGCAAAAATATGTTCATTTGGAAAATCATCATTAACAGGAGTTACTTTACCAGGATTATCTAATCTAGAAAGAAAATCTGCTACAAAATTAGATTTCCCTGGTCTATCAACAATAGTAACATTAAACTCTTGTAACAATAGTAACCACCTAGTCACTCTACCGCTTGTCAATGGTTTGTTCATCAAATATTTAATTGCGGAATGATCAATATGTACAAATACTTCATATCTTGTAATATAGTGTCTGAAATTATTAATTGAAAAAATCACAGCTAAAAACTCCTTCTCTGTAACTGTATAATTCAATTCAGCGGAAGACAAATTTTTACTAATATAATAAATAGCATAGGATTGCTTGTTTTCCTCCTATCCTAAAACTGCGCCGATAGCCAAATATGAAGCATCAGAGGAAATGTGAAAAGGCAGGGACCAGTTCGGACCTCGCAAAACTGGTGCCTGTACCAACTTTTCCTTCAATGTTTCAAAAGACTGTTGGAAAGCCGTGGACCAAGAAAATTCACTATCCTTAGCTAGAAGTCGGAAAAGAGGAGCAACTATTTTTGAAAAATTTTCAATGAATCTTCTATAGTAACCAGCATGTCCTAAAAAACCTCTTACTTCCCTTTGATTTTTGGGTGCAGGAATATTTAGAATGATTTTAATCTTTGCTGGATCAACCTGGATACCTTTGTCAAAAATCAAATGTCAAGCACCACTCCCGCTTTGCACATTAATCTACATTTCTTATCACTCAAAGCGAGATGGGCTTCCTGACAATGAAGAAGTACTTTCTCCAAATTTTTGAGAGCTTCTTGAAAAGAATCACCAAACACAGAAAATACATCCATATAAATTTCCACAAATTATAGATCAAAAAATATAGCGAGGACTGCCCTTTGAAAGGTAGCCGGGGCATTACATAAACCAAAGGGAAGGACTTTGTAAGAAAATGTCCCCCATGGACATGTAAAATTAGTTTTATCCTGATCTTCAGGTGCAATCTGTATCTGGTTATAACCACTGAAGCCATCCAAAAAGGAGAAATATTTCTTTTCTGCAAGGGTATCAAGCACCTGATCAATGAAAGGGAGAGGGAATTAATCTTTAAGAGTGGCTTTATTCAATTCTCGATAATCAATACAAATACGCCATCTTCCATCTTTCTTAGGTACTAGTACTAATGGAGAGACCCACTGACTGTCAGAAATAGGATAAATAAAACTAGCATCTAACAGTTTCTGTACTTCTTGTTAGCCCCCATATGAAATTTTTGACAAGCAAATGGGGGGCTGAGTCATTGCTGAGTCTTCAAGGAATGACTTTCCCCTGAAAACCCATCCTCCTTGAAGCCTCCCAATTGCTGTGCCTGATACAATTCTTCCTCTACTAATTCATTCCTCAAAGGAGCCCATTTTTGCCCTCTATCCCTTTGCAAGATATCACCTCCCCCTTCTCCCCTTGACAAACTCCCCTTCAATTTCCCCATCACCTCTTCAAACCCTCCTTAAATCCTGTTTTTGCCCCTGTTTTGACTTTCCCCACCCTTCATTTCCCTATCGTTCCTCCCTTTAGGCTTAAAAATGCTTCAAAATACAGAAAAACCATAATATAAGGCCTAAGCCCCCTTAGCCTTAATCCCGCGCCCCTCCTCCTCCATAGAACCAGGAGCTGCGACCCTTCGCTAAACGTCCGGGCGCTTAACCCCTCAGACCTTTCCTCCGCTCGAAAATCCGTTAAAAACCTTTGATAAACCATATTTTTGGGTAATAAATCAAATGACAAAGGTTTGCCGCCCGTGCATTTCTCGACGAGTCTCCGCCGTCCGATCAAAGGCCGATCCAACGGCGCAGAACGCTCCCAAAGCCGTGGCCCCCGCCTGCTCACGTCATCCTCGAAACCACGCGGTAAATCCCACACCGCCCATCTGCAACAGGCCGTTTTTCGCAAAAGCCAGCGATCCCACTCATTAAATGACACGCGTCCCTTGTACGAAAATGAAACCGCTCATCGCCCGCGCGTTACTGTTCGGTCGATGGACGCCCAGCGGAATTAATATGGACCGACAGATCTTGGAGCCCTCATCCGATGGCTGCCATCTCCCAAAGCTGCACGCTCGTTAACCCGTCTCCGCCGTGCATGTGGCCCATCGCTCGCCATTTCCCATCGTTGATCCCTCAGTGATCAATGGTCCAGATCTACCCGTGCACCGTTGACCATGCTGTTGCCTTCAGGTCTCCACATCATCCGCCCCCGTGTTTTCCCCGTACGCGACGTCAGTCCATGCATCCTCGTACAGTCTCTCATTCCACTCCGTAAAAGCGCCCAAAGTTCGTGTTTTTAATGTTTTTCATATGTTTTCGCTCTCTGAATCATTAACTCTCCGCCAGAGCTCAGTCCATCGTTTTTTTCGTGTTCTCTCCCCAAGCCTCCATCTGCATGGCTGTTTTTCACGTTCGCGTTTTGTCCCCGCCACTGCCATCATCCACTGTCGTGTTTCTCCTCACTGTTTGTTGTTTTGCAGGGGTTCCAAAGGTTGAAGATCGCCATGGTTTTACATGGCAAGCTGCGCTGTCAATATTTAATCCAGGGGTTGATAATGTTATGAAATGGACAAAGAAAGCGGCCAGGGGGATTTTCATCAAGGACGGGAGATAGATTTCAAGCACGGAAGTCTTTCATTTTCATCATATGAGTTCAGAGACCCAAGAGCATTCTTGGAAAGTTCAACTCATATGATATATCTTGGGTCTCTGAACTCATATGATATCTCTTGTGAGCTCAAAAGTTCGAGCTCAGCTTCATATTTGTCAATCACCAAATCAAGAAACATCTTCTTAAGCACAGGTAGATGATTGAGTGCTGAGCCAATAGGGACAACCTTTGGAAGGTCCTCCCATTCAATTTCTGCCAGTACACTCGCTACTCCACTTTGAAACTCTGCTATGAGGCTTGGATCTATTTCCGCACATTGTTCAGAGTCCTCCCTTAGCGAAGTGACTGGATCTTTAGCGTGGATGATGTTGTACTGCAACATGGTCTCCCAGTGGAGTCTTATGTGAAACCAAGATAATCAGTGGCCAGCTGATCACTTGTGGAGTCTTTTTATCATTCAAGAATTGTGGAGTCGCCAGGTGGATGATTCACAACTTACTGTCCACCACAGTGGTTTACCAAATCAAAGCTGACTGATCTGATCCCCAGTATGGTCGCCATTATGTTGGGGTTCCCATGTTTTGGCCAGGTTGACAGAGACCAAAAGATGAGACAACATAGAACCACTTTGGGACCTTAGGATCTAGCCCTCCTAGGTCCAG
>JAXQQM020078474.1:0-21923 GCA_034641835.2 Pinus albicaulis
CAAATCATATTAGAAATAGTTAATAAATTTTTTATTCCATATAATATTATGGTATTGGTATGGATAATATCATTTTCTTGCTAAAAAGATATCAAAATAAAATGTGTAAATTTAGCTTACAGTGAACTCTTTAAACTTCGACAATATTTTATTTTTAGTTTTAGTTTCATCTCATAGTTCAACAACATTTTATTTTATTTTTAATTTTATGAGGCTATAAATAATATCACTACTTAATCATCTCATATTACAATGGCTTTATTTTTAATTTATCTAATTTTCAAATATTAAAAATGAGATATATTTATTTCAAAAATAATTTTAATTAAACATAAAACACTAAAAATAAATTTCTCTAAAATTAAGGCAAAAATGGAGTATCAATTTAAATTTATTAAAATTATGTTTACATACATTTAAAGTCTATTAAACTTCAAGTTAGTGCATGTAATTGAAAGTTATTGGAAAGTAACACTTCATATCCCTTACATTTACATTTATAATTACATGTTTCACAAATTTCTATGATCTATTTTAAATTTGTCATAAAATTTTATTATTTCTTTTGAGACTTTATCTCTAATAAAACATGACATCCTCCTAATATTTAATAATAATAATAATTTGATATAATATTTAAAAATGATAATTATTATTATTATTTAAATAATAATAAAATAAATAATTATTAAATTGATTTATTTTTATAAAAAACAAAAAAATTAAAATATGATTAAAATATTTATTTAAAATATAATATTTATAAATAATTATTAAATTTAAAATAAATAAATATATATATATATATATATATATATATCTATCGTTTTTTAATTTTATTTAATATTATAGTATTGGTATGGATAATATTGTTCTCTAGCTTAAAAAAAATATAAAAATAAAATGTGTAAATTTAGCTTACACTGAACTATTTAAACTTCAACAATATTTAATTTTTATTTTTAATTCCATCTCATGCTACAATGGTTATGGCTATTATTAATATCTCTACTTAATCATCTCATATTTCAATGGTTTTGTTTTTTATTTATCTATTTTTCAAATATTAAAAGTAAGTTATATTTATTTTAAAAACTAATTTTAATTCAACATAAAACACTAAAAATAAATTTCACTAAAATTAACTTAAAATTATGGAGTGAGTGTCAATTTAAATTTATTAAACTTATGTTTAAGTGCATTTAAAGTCCATGTTCAACTTCAAGTTAGTAGCTATGGGAAAGTAACACTTCATATCCCTAAAACAGGAGAAAGCAATATCCAGGGGGGCTCCAACTCTGCTTGAACCTTCTAGCCTATCCTGATTCTACTTCTTATTTTGTTCCTAGGCTTTAACAGCGGATGCCTTGGGTTACAGATTATACATGTTGGAAGTTGCTCGGCTACAGGGTATTTCTCTATTCAGCTTCATCTAAGATCCTTATTGGAACATAACCTTAATCTAAGCTTGATTTTATGTGAGAAATGGGAGGGAATAAATCCTTAGCGTCGTATCAGTAGAAGTACCTGGATATCTAGTAAACGAGTCTGTGGGTATCTAATAAATGAGATGGATACATTCCCTGAATCTTTGTGAGACTTGAGAAGATAAGTTAATGTTGGGACATGATATGTTAGTAAAGATGGAGCTCACTGTGAAAAAGGTCCGACAAAATTTGAAGGTTACCCAAGATAGGTAGAAATCATACAGAGATAAGAAAAGGAATTATAAGGATTTTACGGTAGGGGATAATGTATATGTTTGAGTGAAACCAAAGAAAATCACCTCGCAGTGGAAGGGATGTAAAAAAAATTCCCCTCGATATTATGGACCCTTGACAATTCTAGAAAGAGTTGGACCTGTTGCATACCAACTTGCATCACACACCTACATGTTAGTCTAGACATATTATTAACTGGAAAGAGGCACAGGTAAAGAATTAATAAATAATATTTCCTTGATAATTAATGATGTTTACAAAAGGACCATAAGCTAATGATAATTTTTGATGTGGAATAAGTTGAACTAGAAGGAGAGCTCTTGGTAGAGCCTCTATGTATTCTCGTTCAAAGAGAAACAATGCTAGAGAGGCATGCTATCACCTAGGTTAAAGTGCAGTGGAGTCACTTTAGCCTAGAAGAGGTCAGTGAGGAGGATGAAAGCTTGATGTGAGAATCATACCTTGACATGTTATAAGGGCACAATCAAACATCGAGGAAAATGTTTTTCTCAAGGGGGGGGAGATGTAACACCCTTGCTCATGTAAATAATCTTCATTTACCTTTTACTATGGAAGAATTGGTAATTCAAATTTTGAAGAGGTTGGTAAAATAACTTTGAATATAAAATTGTATTTAATATTTTTATTAGTTTTAAAGTTATGCCGAGTTTCTAGATAGTTAGACAATTACTCCCTCCCCCTTGAGATATTGAATACAAAACATCTCATTTGGGGGAAAGCCATGAGTGGCTAGAGAGGGAAGTAAGAGGAAACAAGGAAAAGAGAAAACCTATGATAAGACATTATGAAGTGAGCAAGTGTACTACTGAAGGGTGTTCTTGAGCTTGTCTGGCTTGGTGGAAACCTTGAAATGAAAATTTTGGATTGGACAAGAGGTATTGAGGTCCCAAAATAATTGTTATCTTAAACTACACTGGAAACTAAAGAGGCTCAGGGGGAGACCAAGACATAATTGCTAGTCACATAGGTTGGGTGATTAAAGGAGTCTCTTCCTGGTTCTATTTCTCTAGCAGAGATAACTAAGACATATAAGTATATTTTATTTGAAACAAATATGAAATTTAGATGTATCTATTTCTGTAAAAAAAAATTCATTTTTCTTGAAATATAAGAAGGGTTTTTTCATAAGTAGGTAAATACATTTGTAAAATTATAGTATAAAAAAATTATTGATAAAGAACAATGCAGGGATAATTTGCATGATTCTCATTGTATTAAAGGTGGATGTGAAACATAATTAAAGAAATATAATAGAAGGTTCTTTTTGTGTTTAAACCAAAGGAAATCGAAATAACTAATTACAGAGTTGGTTTCCAGTACGAAAGATTGAACTTTGTCATTTATTGAAATAAAGTTCTTATTTATATGTATTCTTTTATGTGTTAAGGTAACTAATTCTAAATATTAAGAGGGTTGATAGCACTGAGAAATAAAAGGTATATTTCTGACATATTTAACAAATATCGTTATGGTCTATTTTGGGTGAGCTTGTAAAAATATTGGAAATAGGTTAGTTCTCGTTGGGGAACCAACGTTCCCTTTTAAGGTACTGAGTATAACTTTAAAAAGATAAAAATAAAGCACTGCGATATCACTGCGTATAATGAAGCACAGTGATCTTGAACATAAAAAAAAAAAATTAAACAATTCCACTATGAAGTATGAATGGAAAACTCAAGCACAAATATACCTATATATAAAATTCAAATGTAGTCGCACAGTAATAAGAATCTAATCTGAAAATCTATACAACATGCCCAATATATAAAAATAATATAAAAAATAATGAAATTAACCTTGCGTGTGGAAACTAATAAACTACAAAAAATTCGTTAATTAAGGAAAGAAGGTGTTACACAGCATTTTTTCATCGCCCCTGCAATCCCTCGCCCCGCACATTGGAGGGTCTTTCCCATGACCTATGAACAGTGTCATACTTTGTGAATACCTTCTTTGCATCCTTCTGCATAAGGACATGATTCCTCCTATTGAACATTTCCTCAGAAAGCACTCAAAAACCTATGTTTTGGCATTGGCGCGGGTAGCCAGTTCACCCCTCGTGCCAATGGGGAAGATTTTCAATAGAGCCCATGCCAGCTGGCACTCTATCTCTTTGTTGTGCTTGCGCCATCCTTTTTGGGAATGTTTTTTAACAAATTAGAGGCGGAAATTGTTTTTAACCACCTCAAGAATGACTCATTGCAAGTGGCTAAACTCGATAAGCCATGGATCTCTTCCTTTAGGAAATGGTTGATAGAAAATTCTTTGAAGATAGGACTTCCCTCCATGATTATAGGGATCCTAACCTCTCCTTCTCCCTCTATATAAACAAGCCTTCTCCCTTTACAAAAGCTAGAGCTGAACATATAGCCAAGAAGTTGAACTTGGAGAAGAGATATTATAGCTGAGTAATCACTATAGAGAAGGTTGAACCAAGGAGGATCCCGTAGAGAGAGCCCCGTCTGAATTCCCAACAAGCTTTGTGAGATGTGCTCCACTGGAACCCTGCTGGAGGAGATCGCAACATCGAAGCCTGGTTGTACTCTTCCTTCTTTAAATTAATATACTCGACTATGGTATTGATTCCATCTATGTGTTATGTTTATTTGCGCATTTGATTTAGTCTTCTTCGACTGACTGATAGTTAGGAATGCAAAAAAGTATGTTGTGTATTGTCTTTGTTTCTTCTGTATGTCTAGGTATCTGGGCATGAAAACGAGTGGATCGCGATCTGTCGAATCAGGAGCGAGAGGTAACCATTCTCCCGGATGACAGAACAATGAAAAACCTACAATAAGTGATCTACCAAGTCTTTGACCATTCTTAACTAGGAATTGATGTCACAGCGTGTCTTGTTTGTGGCTAGACCCACTCTAGGGCTAGTGGGATCGCCTCTGTCTGCAGAGGGGATTAACCTCACCAACAAATTGGTGACTCTGCTGGGGATCAGTGTGAGTTTGTCTTTCATCCTTTAGGTCTTCCTCTTGGTATTTTCTTGCTTAGATTGCCTTTTCTGGTTATCTTTACTGAGTCCAAAACCCCTGTTCAGCCCCAGAGGATTAGATCTGACCTCTGGTTTTCCAAAATTTTCATATTTTGAAGGTTGGCTTGATTGGCGCAATTTCCAGTCTGACAGTCATGCCCACTGGCGCTTGTTGCCAGTTTATCACCCACGCCATCCCCTGTCTGGCGCAGATTACAGCCAGATAGTCACGCCATTTCCTGTAGGTGCTAGGGTTTTCCCTGTTTTGGAGTTTTTGGTTAGTATTTGTTTTTCTGGGTGTTTTCTTGACTTGATTTGAATGCTTTGAGATTGTTTGTGGCTGTGAACAACCTCTTCCCTTCAGTTGTTTTCCTAATTCTTTTCAGCATCGTATCCCTAGGGTTTTCTAGTGCTTTGGTATTCTGAGCCTCCTGTAGGAGCTTTGGTCTTTTGTTTCGCAGCCACCTTCATTATTTTCTTGATTGCATTCAGCTCCCTAGATCCATTTTGAGTGATTGCATTTGATGGAATGAGTCTTGCCTCTTTCATTCAGTTTTGGCCACATCAAGCATAGCTCACATTGCTTTTATGGGTCTGCTTCAACATCTTTCTTCGATTTGAGAGATTGCAACATTTGTTTGAGTTTGTGTTTTGCTTTCTTTTGAGTTCATCGAATTGTTTCATTTCGACTTTCGCTTTGAAATTCTCGAACTAGTGTGAAGGTTTATTTTTCATGTCATTTAGTGCACTCTTTTCTCTATTACATTGAATATATATATATATATATATATATATTGAAAACTCTTAACTTTCTCATAGATAGCTCTTCATCAAACGAAATGGTATTTTATGGCATGTAGCTTGCATTCAGGGATTCGTGAGATTCAACATTCAGTAGGACCTTGGAATTGAAACATAAATACAAGATCAACTTAAAATTTATTCAATTAACCTAAGGCAACATTGAAACCTAATGGAATATTTAGTGGTCTAAGTTAGATACATGTTCTGGCGTTTTTAAACCTAGCAGTTGTCGCTCGCCATCTTGCTTCATACAATGCTAGTACAGACTTGCGCTCCCCGTACCGTCGAGTATATAAAGGGAGACCCCTCTAAGTTGCAATCCTTTTATATGTAGGAAGTTGAGTCTACCGCCTTGTAACCATGATACACCAAACACAACATTCAGGGAGACTACCTACACGTACGTCAAGTCCTTGGTTGATTTTTTCTTTCATTTTATAACTAAGGTGTATATGGCAGTTCACGGGGACCTGTTACACCCTTTTACCAAGACTACCTAAGCAGTCATTTTTTGTCTTTATTGACTCCATAAATTTGAAAAGATCATCGAGCACTTGTCCTTTCATGCTTGTTTCAAACTAAAAGAGACTAGATTCATATTTTACTATTTCTGGACTCTTAAAACATGAAACAACAAATGTTTGGTTTCGATTTGGTAAAATATACTACCTATGATTACACACACTTTAAATTTTGATTACTTGGCATGTCTTTGTTTGCCTGGGTTTTGAGCCAAGAGCCTTCCTTTTTTATCTTTTTCCCTTTTCTTTCGTGTGCTACAGTCACAGTGGTGGAACCATCGGTTTCGTCTACTGGTAGTCCTTACACGGACAATTCATCTGAAACTTCGCATACTTCTAGGTTTGTCAAGCTTGAGCAGCCTGTCATCCCGTCAGAGTACCCCTTTGGAGAACCAATTGATATCCATTGGCCTCTTTCCAATGCTTGGTTTGGGTTTGGGGTTGAGGAACATTTTCCCCCTCTCACATCGGGATCACCATTTTTGGCAGATATCATACCTCCTAGCCCTTGTACTCTTTTGCAAGATCTTACGGTGGATTCAGACATGGACTCGTCTGGTCCTAACGAAAGTGAGGGAATTCCAGTTTCTGATGAAGAATACCACCTTTTTCCAGAAGACATCCATCCATACCTTGCTCAATCTTCACCATCGGTGTCGCTTCCAGTTGGATATAGGTCTTTGGGTCAGATTATAGCCTGTATTGCCTCAATGGCAACATCAACTCTGTCAAGGGGTCGGTTCTCCCATCGTAAGGGATGTCACCAATGACACCTGTCTCGTCGACACCTTTTTTTACATCTGTCCCCACCAGGCCTACTATCTGTGTGGTTGCGTCGGCACCGGTTGTTTCCGCTCACTCGTCAGGAGTTTCGGCTTTGGTAGAGACTTCGATTTCCATGGAAATTCTTGATGGCATTTCTTTTGAGGAGTATCGGTTGGCTATTCAGCAGCAGAGCTCCCCATATTAATTAGTCCTCTCGGGATCTCAATCTTCCTTATTTTTCTCATTATGGAGTGCATGGTACCCAGATTTCTTCGCTTCCATTTCAATATGATGAGCATGGCAACCCTATCTATTTTCCTACTCCTGAGGCTTATCAGTACATTAATGGTTTTATACCTACCTTGATTGTGCAACCTTATAACCAACAAGGACAACTTTTGATTCAGTAAGGATATGCTTTTGGCCCACAAGGACAACCCTTTCAGGGATAACCTTCGGCCCAGCAAGGGTATGCGTACGACCCACAAGGACAACCCTTACAGGGACAACCTTCGGTCCAGTATGGATTATTTTATGGCCCACAAGGGCAGCCTTACAATCCTCAAGGTTAACCTTTACAAGCTCAACCTCTGGTCCAACCAGGGCAACCTTAAGGACCAGTCGGGCAACCGGTATATCAACCTGGACCTTCATACAGTCCTAGGGGGCAAATCCATCCATCTCAACCTTTGGTGAAACCACAGCAGCCATATTTTCTGATTGGTCAAAATGTTGCACAGCAAGGGCCATCTTATGGTCCTACCACAGGTCAACCTGGTTATCAGGTACAACCTTCCCCACCGCAACCATCAGGCCAACCTGCTCAACAGGGGCAACCTGGTGACCCTCATCAATCAGGTCAACCTGTTCAACCAAGACAACCTGAAAAACTTGTTAACCTTGCTCAGTCGCCACTCTATTTTATGCCACAGCCAAATCAACCTGTGCGCCTGACCTATTCAGCTCAGCAGGGCCCTACTTATCAGTAGCCCATTCGACCCCAAGGCGGTTATTTTCCTCAAGGTCATTATCGACCGGTTTACAACCAGCCTCAAGGTTATGCTTATTACCCTCAACTGTCAGGCTATACTTATACTTCACAGAAAAATCCATACGATGCTCAATCGGGACCCTCATATACTCAGAATTAGTATCCTGGTTATCAACCCCCGTATCCTGGTTCTTAGCCGCCATATCAACCGAATTATCCGGCTTATACCCCTTATGGTCAAAATCCTTCCGGACAAAACCAATGGGGGTAGATTTATACTCAACCAGGATGGAATATGGGTACGGGTCCTTATAGAGGACCTGATATTCCTTTTAATCCACAATTACCTTTTCTCGCCACGTTGGAGTTACCGGATGTGTCCAAGTTAACAAATGATCCCATTCTTCATAATCCATATTAGCCCCCGATTCCAACGAAGGTTCATGGTGATTCTCCCAAGTTTGAGGGAAAGTCTGGAGAAGACCCCCAAGCTCACATCATGACATACCATTTATGGTGTTCTTCCAGTACTTGGGTGGATGACTCCGTCCTACTTCGTCTTTTCCAGTGCACTCTTACTGGTGCTACTGCTAAGTGGTATATCGAACTACCTCGTGGTATCTTTCAAGATTTCAACACTCTCGCTATGGCATTCCTGACTCATTTCCAGTTGCTGATTCGTTATGAAGTCGGGACGCATCTCCTAACATCCTTGAAATAGGACTAGGTTACCAATATCTTAGACCACATTCATGAATGGAGATGGCGTCATTTCCTGATCAAGTTTGAAATTTCTGATCAGCTTCTTACTCATTGGTTCACTACCTCTTTTGTCAACCAAATTATGAAAGACATTGCCATGGGGGCATGTGTAACCAAGGAACAAGCCATTTCTCGTGCCCAGTACCTTGATTTAGTGTTCTCTCAATCGAGCATTTTTTCCAGCTACCCAATCAGTCAACAGCATTATTAGTTCCATATCTCAGACTTCACGCAAGTCTTCCAATGGGAATTATAAATTGAATTCTTCCAATACTTCTACTTCTTAGTCTACCCCAGATTTTGGTAAAACCTTGGAGGTCAACGTCATTCAGGCCAATCCTATGGACAAGACTTCCAAGGGGAAAAACAAGGGCAAAGGCAAGGCCAAAACCGATGCCCCAAAACCAAAATCGTCTAAATCTCGTGTTGATGGTGGTTCATAGTGAAAACCAAAGTATCCCTATCTAATTTGTGAAGGAGACCAATACACTAAGGATTGTCCTAGATGATCCGAGGTTAGTCAACTGCTCAAAGGCGCTAAGGGAACCCTAGGGATCCTTAAAGAATATTTCCCATCTCAGCAGACCTAGATGGTCGATCAATCTGCACCATCTGCATCGTTGGTCTCTCAAGTATTCATGATGAATGGTTCTGCACCCATTTCCATTGCTACTCGGTCGAAAGATTATGATAGCTTGTGGTAGGCAGCCAGGAAAGAGATCTCCAATGGTCCTCCTCCCCCACCTACCTCTAGTCTTCTTGAGATTGAAAGACCCAGTGTTGAACCCATTTTTTGGCCACCTTATAAAGGTGTTCTCCGGAAATATTCCTATAATTCTAAGGCCCGTGCTATTTAGCAATACAGTATTGTTGACGATTTAGCACAGGCGCCATCCATGATGTCCACGTTGGAAGTCCTCCAGATTTTTCCATCTCAACGGAAGGCATTATTATCTGCCATTGACAATATCGATCCTGCTGATTCTAGTCTTCTCACTTTTGACTTAGAGAATTTCGTCCCTCGACTTCCGCACCAGATTGTGCTTGTCATACAAGTCGGTATTAACGGTCTCAATATCCATAGGGCCGTTGTGGATGAAGGTGCATCCACCTATGTCATGTCATCTACTTGCTTGAATGCTATTGGCTTTCCAGCTCTAACTTCATCACCCAATTCCCTTGAGGCATTTTATGGAAGGGAATCAAAACCCTTGGGTGTTATCGCTAGCTTACCAATCATGTTGCAAGGAAAGACGATCAACGTTGAAGTAGAAGTCATTGATGCTAAACTCAATTACAAACTTCTACTTGGTCACAGTTGGACTCATGCTATGATGTGCGTTTCGTCCACCCTCTTTCGACTTCTAAATTTTCCTCACGAGGGAAAAATCATCACTGTCAATCAGTTGTCTTTCTTTACCTCATCATCCGAGAACAACGTGCCATACGTGGATTAGATTACATCTCCCCCTGACAATGTAGGGCCTGGTCTCTTCAAAGACCCTGCTCTCATGGGTATTTTTCCCTTTCCACCACCAAATACCATTCAAGTTAATATGATCTCTCTGTCAGATGACCCATGGATCATCCCTTCGCCTGAAAAGGTTGATTCATTTGGGGATTCGATGCCACTTAGTCCAGTTGAAATCAATTATTATGAGCTTACAGCTGCATTCGGTTCTTCCCCTTCTGAAGGTGCTCCTTTGAGCATGGCTCTTGAAGTTTATTTTCAATCCCCTTTGCTCGGCGATGCCAATTCACAGGATCCTCTGAAAGAAGTGTTTCCATCCAATGAAGCTATTATGGAAACCATGTCTCTCAAGGATCTACCATGGAGTGATGGGCATCATCGTTCCTCGTTTATGCCCTACCTCGGGGCGATGTCTGACTGTCTTGAGAATTTTGCATCCAAAGTTCCTTCTCTGCCACTTCAAATGCCTATCTTGACTCATGAAGTCTTCATGGAAGGTAACTTGGGTAACATCACTCAAACGATGCCTATCAACATTTCCGTGAAACCAGGAATTGTCGAGAACATCCATGTGGGAGTCACTTGTTCTTCAGATGAAGTCCAAGTGTACACTAGCCTTTTTCGCGAATTTTTCGATGTTTTTACCTGGTCTTACGAAGATATGCCTGGTATTGATCCCAGTATTGTGGTGCACAAGATTCCCACCTACCCAGGTGTGAAGCCTGTGCACCAACGTCTGCGTCTAGTGCATCCTCAGAAATTCGCCGCCATAAAAGTTGAAGTTGAAAAACTTCTCAAAGAAGGTTTCATGTATCCAATGCCTCTGACAGAATGGGTATCCAATATTCTTCCCATGGATAAGAATTAGGGAGAAATTTTTGTTTGTGTTGATTACCGCGATATTAATCGGGCCTGTCCTAAAGATGACTATCCCACCCCTTTCATCGATCAGATCATTGATGATTGTGCAAGGAGTGAGATTTTTTCCCTTACGGATGGTTTTTCTGGCTATAATTAGATCAACATTCTCCCGTTCGACCAACACAAGACCGCTTTTATCTGTCAGTGGGGAAAATTTGCATATAATAAACTCCCTTTCAGCTTGAAAAACACTGGAGCTAAGTTCCATCATGCGATGTCTTATGCCTTTTATGATATTTGTCATATTTTTCAACCATACCCGGATGACCTTCTGGCTCATTTAACTGTGTGAAATGACCACCCGGATCATCTCCACTAGATCTTTCTTCGTTGTAGACGTTACAACATTCGGCTTAATCAGCATAAATGCATATTCTACGTCGATTCTGGTAGACTTTTAGGCTTTATCGTATCTAAAGATGGAATTCGCCTTGACCCGCTGAAGGTTGAGGCTATTGTTAATCTCCCCTCCCCATCCTCATTGCACCAGCTCTAGAGTCTCCAAGGGAAAGAAAACTTCTTACGTTGTTTTATCCCAAACTACACCGAAGTAGCCAAAGGATTCACACGACTTTTAAAGCAGGACGTCCCTTTCTGTTGGGATGAGATTGCTCAGCAGTCTTTTGATAAGCTTAAGACATTGCTCGTCAACACTCCCCTATTACTTCCTCCAAATTACCATCGTGATTTCACCCTTTATCTTGTTGTCACCTTTAGCACGATTGCCATGGTTTTGGTTCAAGATGATGATGACGGTAATGAGCATGTCATTTACTACTTGTCTCGGAACCTTCTCGACCCTGAAACATGTTACGTACATGTCGAGAAGTTAATGTTGGTTGCGGTCCAGGCTGTCCAGCATTTTCGTCACTACATCCTTTTACGCATAGTGACCGTGATTTCTGACTGTAACCCCATGACTTATATTCTGTCTTAACAGTTGCTGGGGGAAAATACTCGAAGTGGATTGTTATCCTCCAAGATTTTTATTTGGAGTTCACTACAGCCAAATCGAAGAAATCACTTGTTTTTTCTAATTTGATTTGTTTTCCCCGCTGACTCTGCTCCTTCTCGATCCAAGGATCATATTCCAAACGAAACTCTTTTTCTAATTATCACCCTCGATCCGTGGTATAGTGATATCATTATGTACCTCTATACCTCTACTTTTAGGTTCGATTTGATGAAGAATTTCTGATGCTGCATTCGGCATCAATCACAACCCTATCGTATCATCGAAGATAACCTTTATCGTGTTGGAGTCGATTTCGTGCTCTGCCGATGTTTGGCCCTTGAGGAGGCTGAGAAATTTTTAAATGACTACCAAAATGGCACCTGTGGTGGTCACATGTCTATTTATGCCACTTCATAGAAGATCCTTCGTACTGGCTATTTCTACCCGTTTATCTTTAAAGACTGCATTGTTGTAGTACGAAAATGTCATGTGTGCCAGATATATCAACGCAAGATGTGTGCGCCACCAGTTCCTTTGCATCCTGCCATTACCATGGGTTCTTTTTACAAATGGGGCATCTATTTAATGACAAATGTAACCCTCGTTCGGCTGGGGGGCATGCCTATATTATCGTTTCCATCGATTATTTCACGAAATGGGCCGAAGCAATGCCTACACTGGCTGTGGACGGTAAGACAGCGGTACAATTCATTTTAAAACATGTTATTACTCAGTTTGGTGTTCCTCAGGCCATCGTCACTGATCATGGTTCTCATTTTCAGGATTATATGATGGCGGAGCTGACATCTAAGTTGGGCCTATGTCACGACAGCTCAATGCCTTATTACCCTCAAGCTAATGGCCAGTTTGAAGCTATGAATAAAGTTCTTGTTACAATGCTTCAATGAGCAATTGGGATCCATAAATAAAATTGGCATCTCATGTTGTTCTCAGCTCTTTGGGCTTACCGAACGTCAATTAAGAGTGTGACCAGATTTACCCTGTTTCAGTTGGTATACGATCTGGAAGCCACTCTTCCGATTGAATGTGAAATCCCTTCACTCAAAATAGCTATGGAATTACTGCCTGATACTTCGCTTGAAGAAGAGTGTCTTCTCTATTAGAGAGATTGGATGAAACTCGTCGCTTGGCTACCTTGGTCATCGAAGCACAGAAGAAGCGAGTCAAAGCCTATTTTGACCAAACAGTTTCCCCTCGTACTTTCATCGAAGGCGATCTCATTTTCTTATACGACCAAGCTCATGACAAGCTAGGGGCAGGAAAATTCCAACCCATGTGGCATGGGCCGTACATCATTAAACATGTGTTACAAAATGGGGCTTATGAGCTTATTGATAATGAAGGTTATCCTTTATCGCAGCCCAGAAATGGGTTGTACCTCAAAAATTATTATGCTTGAGTCATTCATGCATGATATGTGTACATAGGTGATTTTTTCATTTTTTTGCATGTTTTGGTTTGATGTGCTTTGTGAGATTTTTCTGATTATGAGGTCTTGTTTCTTGTGCAAATGTCTATTTCCCCTTATGTCGATTTCGCGGATGGTGCTTCTCGCAGTACCAAGAACTTGTCTTCGGCAGCCTGGGTGATTTATGATATTGTTGGTGAGTTGATTAACTTACAAGGTATTTGTATAGGACCAACTACAAACAATGTCACTGAATATAGTGTTGTTTTGGAACTGTTAACCGAGGAAGTTAACCTTGGCATACGCGCATTGCTTGTGAATTTGGATTCACATATTGTTGTGCTTCAACTTAATGGTAATTATTCAATTCGAAACCCATGCATTTTAAGATTGTATTTGCGTATTCATTTACTTGAAAGACATTTTGATTTCATTACATATCAACATATACAAAGATGAATGAATACATTAACAGATGCAATAGCTAACATGGTGCTAGATAGACATTTGTGCAATTTATAAAAACATCATCATATGTAAATAGACCCATGTGAGAAGATAGATGTATGTATATATATCGACTGATTGCAACGTGTGCATCATAAAACCCAAAAAATAATATATGTTTGTTTCAGTTACATCATGAGAAAACATGTCTCTCAAAATGGTGCAGAAATAAAGCCTAAGTGCCTAATCGGCGTGGTGCTCATGATAGCATGTCACCGCCTGTACCAACTGCCTCAGCAAGCGATGGATATGAATTGACACCCCTACAGTGTGTCTATGATAGGCTCGAAGCACATCATCTAAGCGAGCATAGTCTGGGACCCCATGGGTGATCCCCTCCAGGTTCTGTACTAGCTCCTCCTCGCCACCCTCACCATGACGATCAAAATCGCGAGGAACTCGCCTCGCTACCAGCGACATGCCTGCAGGATGCTCTGGGCCGACATCTACATACATATAAAATTTAACTGTCAGAACATGCATATATACCAAAAAATAATAAAACTGATGAAAATAAAAATGAGTCTCACCTAACTCTTCATCCCAATCCTCTCCCTCCGAGAGCGGGAGGTCAGGATCTCCAGTGAAGTCTGTGCTGGCGTAGGGCCAGTGCTCCATGACAATCAGTTGTCATCGGATCCAATCAAAAAAATCTGGCCTCTAGGACATCTGTTGGCCACCCCTTGCTCTAGGCATCAGTGTGGCCCATCGAGCCATCTGTGGCTCTATGGGTGGCAGCATCGGGACAATAACCTCCAGACACTAGAATATGGGTAATCGTTCCAAGAAGAACGATACCAAAATCGATCCATACCCAAATTGCTTTAGTTTGGTATTCTTGCACTTAGTGAGTTGTCGTTTGATGTTGACAGTTGAGGCCTCGGCCCAGTTGAAGATAGTCGGGTTCATGCACTCTGAGGCAAGAAGTAGTTGTGTCATCATGGCCTCATGCGGTGCTTGCAATCCTGTAGCCCGAGTGATAGTGTGTAGCACTACTCTTAGTGCCAGATCAGGGATAGTTTTGATGTCCACTTTGCCACTCCCTGTTCCTTTTCATGCCCCTCGGCACACCCTGTCAAATACCATCCCCATGCTTTCCCCGAAAGGACGGGTACTAGTCAAGATAGGGACTGCACCTCTACATGACAATCCAGTGATGAAATATACATATAAGACTTCCAATTCAAGCTCTTGATCCCAAAGCACAAACTTCTCCTGATCTTCCTCCCAAATGCTTATCAAGTATTGAATCAATTCGAGTTGAGCCCGGAGACATGGTGTCAGGAAGAACTTCGTGAGCCCACAATTCCTGAGGGCATTCATGCATCGTTCATTTTCCATGGCTTGTTCATCCTCCTCATTGTGTTCTCTCTCTTTCTACTCGATAACCATTTTTTTTTTCTTTTGTACCTGCATGAATTCATTATAGGAACATTGTAAGCCCCCTTGGGTATTAAAATTTGAAATCAATTGGTTGCATTTTCTTAAATTTAAAGTGAATTTTGAGTTGCATGGTTGGTGTGACTGTTTTGCTAAGAGTCGTGCCACTTGGCGTGACCCCTGTGTAAAAAAGGGTCGATTGGCGCGGGTCCATGCCCAAAACCTGCACCAACTGCGATGCCCTAAATTTTACAAATTCTCCCTTAAGGGACCCAAAATGACAACTAAATGCAATAAAATATAGCTCAAAAGATGGCAAATGATGTCAACTCCTACCTGAAACTGAAGAAATCCGGATTGGTCCACTGGTTTTCTCACAATCGTCGCCATAAGATCACAAGGTAAATGGACCACTGTTGCTCCACAAAGAGGTAAAAGTGAAAAGTAAATATTATTTACCATTTATGGTCATTTATAACTTTTCAAAGTCTAAAAATAGGTTTTAAATCATATTTGTTGATTATTCTCATATTATTTTCGAGAAATACGTTTTACACACATCTTTTTGTGCAGCGACAGGTTTCCACATGGTTATGACGAAGAAACGAGTTGTATTTTATACTTTTTCAGACTTGGTAAAAACACGAAAAAGTCACTACTGGAGTCATCTTTCAGCTCTTTTCTGACTCTCTAAAACTGAAAAGATCGCTGATTCTCTTGTCGTTTTGAACTCGTAAAATTGGCTGCGAAATGATATCTACCAAGTATATGTTTACCCCTTTTTTGGGCTACGATAGATTATTTACAAAAAAGGAATACCTTATCCGATCGCGACTAAGAGGATCTCTCGGACACAATTTTCTACCTTTTTGGATCTGAGAGACTATTTACGAAGAGGGCCTTACTGGAGTTTTCTTTTCTGCTTTCTTTTCAAACTCTCTAAACATGAAAAGATGTTGAGTTATCCCTTTGTCAGACTCGTTAACACTAATGACATCGGACTCCATCATGATGACGTTACTCGAGTTCCTCCTTCCTAGGGCTCATAAAATGTACTAGGTTGAATTTGTCTGAAGTAAAAACTTACATCACAAGCACATGCAATCCCCTTCAAGCTTGCTTTCAAAAATAATTGGGGTACTCGCTAGAAATTTGTGGGGGAAAATGGAACCAAGATTGTAGTCGTGTTGGCAGTATGTCGCTCTTGAACATGGCACTTGTCTGCATTCGTTTCGGGTTGGGGATATATCACTTCGTCATTTGTTTGCCTCCATGGGTTTGGGTAATAATTTTTGACCTCTCATCTGCTCTTTGCCATGTCACCATGACCTCAGATCCCTTGATGTCAAATACCGCCAAATCTAGTGTTGTGCCACCAATATGTTCAGGAGAAGTTTGCCTCTAAAGTTTTCAAACTCCCTCTGATTCTCTGTTGGTCTTGATTCACAAACATCATGTTCCTCTATCTCATGTTGATGATGTGGGAAACATTATGGCCCACCTTCGATCAAGGTCACTTCTTGTCAACTCAGCTCATTATCTAAGAGGCTGATCTAGAGACTCCCTTCAGGTACCTTGGAGCCTGTATTTCTCAATGGCAGGTTTTTCACATTCAACGCAAGGTTTACATCATTAGACTTTAATTGACTAACTTTGCGAGTGTTCGACGTTAGATCATTGTTCACACTTTGTGGATTGTACTTTTTGTACCTTGAGATCCATTGTCATCATTGGTGGTTTCTCTCGTGTTTATTAACGACTTTCATCATTGGCTGGTAATCAGACAATTTTCTTGCATGTTCAACTTCAGCTCACATATTCACATGCTCAAATTTGTACTTTGTTTGGGTCGAGATAGAGTGCAAGACCCTGGGTTTGTCTGATAAAATCTAGGCTGTGGGTTATTTGTGGATTACTATGACTTATTATGTGACTCTTCTGATTGGATGGTTGCGACCATACCTGAGTCTATTTTTTAATCCCTACTACTGGATGGTTGTGTCCATACCTTGGATCTCATTGTTTATGTACTCTATTATGGATGGTTGCGCCCATACCACATGTCATGTATCAGATGTATCAAGTTTACTTCTACTTGCAGGTCTTCCGATAGCAGTGTTTGGGTCGAATGCGTTCTCATAAAGCACTTCACCCCTCCCTCTCTCTCAGACCTCATGCTTTAGGGGGCATTTGTTACACAGCATTTTGTCACCGCCCCTGCAATCCCTCGACCCGCATATTGGAGGGTCTTTCTCGTGACCTGTGAGTAGTGTCATACTCTGTGAATACCTTCTTTGCATCCTTCTGCATAAGGAAATGATTCCTCCTGTTGAACATTTCCTCATAAAGAACTCAAAAACCTATGTTTTGGCATTGGTGTGGGTATCCAGTTCACCCCTTGCACCAATGGGGAAGATTTTCACTAGAGCCCACGCCAGCTAGTGCTCTGTCTCTTTGTTGTGCCCATGCCAGCCTTTTTGGGAATGTTTTTAAACAAATTAGAGGCAGAAGTTTCCTTTAACCACCTTAGGAATGACTCATTGCAAGTGATTAAAATCGATAAGCCACGGATCTCTTCTTTTAGGAAATGGTTGACAGAACATTCTTTGAAGATAGGACTCCCCTCCATGATTATAGGGATCCTAACCTCTCCTTCTCCCTCTATATAAACAAGCCTTCTCCCTTTACAAAAGCTAGAGCTGAACATATAGCCAAGATGCTGAACTTGGAGAAGAGATATTATAGCTGAGTAATCGCTATAGAGAAGGTTGAACCAAGGATGATCCCGTAGAGAGAGCCCCGTCTGAATTCACGAAGAGCTTTGTGAGACGTGCTCCCTGGAACCCTGCTAGAGGAGATCGCAACGTCGAAGCCTCGTTGTACTCTTCCTTATTTAAATTCATATACTCAACCATGGTATTGATTCCCTCTATTTATTATGTTTATTTGACGCATTTGATTTAGTCTTCTTCAACTGACTGATAGTTAGGAATGCGAAATAGTATGTTGTGTATTGTCTTCATTTCTTTTTTATGTGAAGGTATTCAGGCGTGAAAAAAAGTGGATCGTGATCTGTCGAATCATGAGCGAGAGGTAACCATTCTCCCAGATGACGCAATAGCGTAGGACCTATGGTAAGTGATCTACTAGTTCTTTGTCCATTCTTAACTATGAATTGATGTCATAGCGTCTCTCGTTTATGGCTAGACCCACTCTAGGGCTAGTGGGATTGCCTCTGTCTGGAGAGGGGATTTACCTCACCAACAAATTGGTGACTCTGTTAGGGATCAATGTGAGTTTGTCTTTCATCCTTTAGGTCTTCTTCTTCGTCTTTGCTTGCTTATATTTCCTTTTCTGCTTATCTTTGTTGAGTCCAAGACCCCTGTTCAGCCCCAGAGGATCAGATCTGACCTCTGGTTTTCCAAAATTTTCATATTTTTAAGGTTGGCTTGTTGGTGCGGTTTCCAGTCTGACAGTCACACCCACTGGCGCTTGTTGCCAGTTCATCACCCGCACCATCCCCTGTCTGGCGCGGGTTATAGCCAGACAGTCACGCCATTTCCGGTAGGTGCAAGGGTTTTTCCTGTTTTGGAGTTTTTTGTCAGTATTTGTTTTTCTGGGTGTTTTCTTGACTTGATTTGAATGATTTCAGATTGTTTGTACTGTGAAAAACCTCCTCCCTTCGGTTGTTTTCCCATTTCTTTTCAGCATCGTAGCCCTAGGGTTTTCTAGTGCTTTGTTATTCTGAGCCTCCTGTAGGAGCTTTGGTATTTTGTTTCGCAGCCACCTTCATTATTTTCTTGATTGCATTCAGCTCCCTGGATCCATTTTGAGTGATTGCATTTGATGGAATGAGTCTTTCCTCTTTCATTCAATTTGGTCACTCCAAGCATAGCTCACATTGCTTGTATGGGTCCATTTCAACATCTTTATTTAACTTGAGAGACTACAACACTGGTTTGAGTTTGTGTTTTGTTTGTTTTGAGTTGATCGAATTGTTTCATTTCGACTCTTGCTTTGAAATTCTCGAACTAGTGTGAAGGTTTATTTTTCATGTCATTTAGTGCACTCTTTGCTCTATTACATTGAAAAATAAAAAAAATAAAAATAAAAATTATTGCATTCTTGTTTGCATTGTGGAATTGGAAAATCTTTTGCATAACTAGCATTGGGCATTCTAGGAAGGATTTCTCATTTTCATTAGCTTGCATTAGGTACTGTAGTGGATGTTACTATGTGTTCTCATCATTTTCTATCACTTGAAACTCTTAAATTTCTCATAGATAGATTTTCATCGAACGAAATGGTATTTTATGGCATGTAGCTTGCATTTAGGGATTCGTGAGATTCAACATTCGGTAGGACCATGGAATTGAAACATAAATAGAAGATCAACTTAAAATTTATTCAGTTAACCGAAGGCAACATTGAAACCTAACGGAATATTTAGTGGTCTAATTTAGAGACGTGTTCTGTCATCTTTAAACCTAGTAGTTGTCGCTCACCATTTGGCTTCAGACATGCTAGTACAGACTTGCACTCCCCGTACTGTTGATTATATAAAGGGATACCACTCTAGGTTGCAATCCTTTTATCTATAGGAAGCCAAGTTTTCCGCCTTGTAACCTTGATACACCGAACACATCATTCGGGGAGACTACCTACACGTATGTCAAGTCCTTGGTTGCCTTTTTATTTCATTTTATAACCAAGGTGTATATGGCAGTTCATGGGGACCTGGTACATCCTTTTACCTAGACTACTTGAGCAGTCATTTTTGGTCTTTACTAACTCCATAAATTTGAAAATATCATCGAGCACTTGTCCTTTCGCGCTCGTTTCAAACTGAAAGAGACTAGAGTCATCTTTGACTATTTCTTGACTCTTAAAACATGAAACAACAAATGTTTGGTTTCAATTTGGTAAAATAAACTACCTATGATTACACACCCTTTAAATTTTGATTACTTGGCCTGTCTTTTTTTTCCTGGGTTTTGAGCCAAGAGTCTTCCTTTTTGATCTTTTTCCCTTTTCTTTCGTGTGCTACAGTCACAGAGGTAGAACCATCAGTTTCATCTACTAGTAGTCCTTACACGGACGATTCATCTGAAACTTCGCATACTTCCAGGTCTGCCAAGCTTGAGTAGCCTGTCATCCCATCAGAGTACCCCTTTGGAGAACCAGTTGAGTTCCATTGGCCTCTTTCCAATGCTTGGTTTGGGTTTGGGGTCGAGGAACACTTTCCCCCTCCCACATCGGGATCACCGTTTTTGGCTGCTATCATACCTCCTAGCCCCCATACTCTTTTGCAAGATCTTACGGTGGATTCAGACATGGACTCGTCTGGTCCTAACGGCAGTGAGGGCATTCCAGATTTTGATGAAGAATACCACCTTTTTCCAAAAGATATCCATCCAGACTCTGCTCAATCTTCACCATCAGTGTCGCTTCCAGCTGGATATAGGTCTTTGGGTCAGATTATAGCTGATATTGCCTCAATGGCAACATCAACTTCGTCAAGGGGACCAGTTCTCCCATCGTTAGGGATGTCGTCGACGACACCCGTCTCGTTGATTCCTTTTGTTACATCTGTCCCCACTAGGCCTACTATCTGTGTGGCTACATTGGCACCAGTTGTCACCACTCAGTCATCAGGAGTTTCGGCTTCAGTAGAGACTTCTATTTCCATGGCAATCCTTAACAGCCTTTATTTTGAGGAGTATCAGTTGGCTGTTCAGCCGCAGAGCTCCCAGACTAATCAATCCTCTCAGGATCTCAATCGTCCTTATTTTTCTCATTATAGAGCGGATGGTACCCTGATTTATTTGTTTCCATTTCAATATGATGAGCACGGCAACCCTATTTATTTTCTTGCTCCTGAGGCTTATCAGTACATTAATGGTTTTATACCTACCTTGCTTGTGCAACTTTCTAACCAAAAAGGAAAACCCTTATTGGGATAACCTTCGGTTCAACAGGGATATGATTTTGGCCCACAAGGACAACCCTTTCAAGGACAACCTTTGGCCCAGCAAGGGTATGTGTACGACCCACAAGAACAACCCTTACAGGGACAACCTTTGGTCCAAAAGGGATTATTTTACGACTCGCAAGAGCAGCCTTACAATCCTCAAGGTCAACCTTTACAAGCTCAGCCTCTAGTCCAACCAGGGCAACCTCCATGACCAGTTGAGCAACTCGTATATCAACCCAGACCTTCATACGGTCCTAGGGGAAAAATCCATCCATATCAACCTTCGGTGCAACCACAATAGCCATATTTTCTGATTGGTAAAAATGTTGCACAGCAAGGGCCATCTTATGGTCCTGCCACAGGTCAACCTGGTTATCTGGCACAACCTGCCCTACCACAACCATCAGGCCAACCTGCTCAGCAGGGGCAACCTGGTGGCCCTCATCAGTCAGGTCAACTTATTCAACCAAGACAACCTGCACAACCTGTTAACCCTGCTCGGTCGCCGCTCTATTCTATGCCACAGCCAAATCAACCTGTGCGCCTGACCTATTCAGCTCAACATGGCCCTACTTATCAACAGCCCATTCGACCCCAAGGCGGTTATTTTCCTCAAGGTCATTATCAACCAGTTTACAACACGCCTCAAAGTTATGCTTATTACCCTCAACAGCCAGGTTGTACTTATACTTCACATTAAAATCCATACGTTGCTCAA
>JAXQQM020067958.1:0-70262 GCA_034641835.2 Pinus albicaulis
ATTAAAGGAAAATTGCGCAGTGCGCGTCGTGGGAGAAGGTGAACTAGCGGTGGGGAAGCTGTGGAGGTGGGATCCATATACGCAAGGGCCGCATTCCCTAGCGTCGACCCCGCCCACCTCTAGCATTTGGATATCGACCTTGGCACAATCACCGGACCGCGAAGTCGACTCGTTGAGGGGCTGGAGGGAGCGCGTCGGGGTTGACCTCTAGTGCTCCCCCTGCGGCAACGCATCCTATGACGCACGCGAGGCATGGGTGCAATCTCAGGCGCAGTGGGCACAAGAGGAGACGAAGAAGCAGAATTCCAATTAACCATACCACTTATCCCACGTATGTGACAGGTTTGGAGTTAACAAATTGTGGATCTATCGGAATGTTTGAACGCTAGAGTTAACGTTTTAATGTTGCACTTATATTGCATGTGACCACAACAAATGTCCGTCAGAGATGTGGTTTGGTTAGCCACCAGACAAATATTTTATGTCATGGTTTTAAAATGTTTCATGTGACCAGCATCTTTTGGGGCGCCGGCGGTCCCCCCCCCCCCCAACGTGCAAACTAATAAAACATAAATAAGTTGAGTGCCCATAAGGGATAAGAAACATTGGTAGAGGAGATGGTGGAGGTCTTTGCTTGGCACGCCAGAGGTCATGGGGTCGAACCCCTTGGACCTCACAAAATTTTACGCAACTGTCCAGGGGACACGTGGTAGCCTCCGGGCGGGCTGGCCAAGTGTCACCCATCCAACGGTCCTCTCAAAAATTCATACAAAACCATCAACATCCCAGAAACTGCTACTTGGCGAAACATGATTGGTTTAGGAAAACAGAATATTCTGAGAATAGGCCACCTTTGCTAATTGTACCTACATGCTGACTGGGCATCCTAGTCACCCCTGTCACAAAAATTTTAGTTGTTTAGGAAAATTATCAGAACACGATATCTCACTCATACGACATCGATTTTTCGAACTGTTTGTGGCGCCGGAATCGCAGCGACGAGATATACCCGGTCACTCAGGTTTGGTATGGTTTCGAGCACTTTAAATTTTAAGAAAAAAAATGATCTCCTAATCACAGATGTAAGTCACTTTTGTGTTTTTGGAAGTAATTCTTGGGCCCATATTCCATAAACGAAACATAAAGCCCCTCAAACCTAAGAGTGGAAAAATCATTTTTGTTGGATATTCTAAAGATTTCAAAGGATATAGACTTCGTCAACCAAAATCCAAAAATATAATCATTAGAAGAGATATAAAATTTGATGAAAATATAGCAGCCTGCGAGCCTAGTTTGCGGATGTGCCACCTTTGGCTTGCGAGCCTGATTCGGCATATGTGCCACCTCTCTATATCTCTTCTATTTCTTATATAATTCCTTCTAGTTCATATGATGACAACGAGGATGACAATCCTCCTCCACCTCTTGAAGATATTCCTTCAACTCCACAACTTCCAAGATGGATTCGCTCTACTTGGGATGCAGTAGGTTCTCTCGCAGGTGACCCTGCAGATCGACGTCATACACGTTCTCAGTTCGAAAGAGCCTCTTCCTTATTGGCTCAATTTCTAGAAAATATTGATCCAAACACCTTTGAAGAAGCTTTAGGTCATCCATATTGGGATGAAGCTATGAATGAATAATGTCATTCCTTATCAGCAAACGATACTTGGGATCTTGTTCCTCTTCCAAAGGGAAGAAAACTTGTCAGATGCAAATGGGTTTACAAAAAAAAGTTTGGATCAGATGGAAAAGTAGATAGACATAAAATTCATCTTGTTACTAAATTATTTTCACAAGTTGAAGGCATTTACTATATTGAAACCTTCTCCCCTATTGCCAAAATGAATTATATCTGCCTTGTTCTTTCCCTTGCTGCCTCCATTGAATGCGAAGTCCATCAGATGGATGTTAAATCTGCCTTCTTACATGGATATTTGCATGAAGAAATATACATGGAACAACCCCTTGGCTTTATCCAAAAATAATCTAGCCTTGCTTGTTGCCTGACGAAGTCTATTTATGGTCTCAAACAAGTTCCTTGGGCTTGGTATGCCAAAATGGATATATTTCTCTTAGATAATGGATTTTCTAGGTGTCATTCTGACAACACTGTCTACACCAAGAAAGTGGGTAGGTCCTTCATCGTCCTTGTTCTTTATGTTGATGATATTATCCTTACTGGTAGTGATCCCAACCATATAAACCATGTGAATTCTAGCCTCAAAAAGAAGTTTGAAATGAAAAACTTAGGACACTTGCATTATTTCCTTGGTCTTCAAGTATTGCAATCCAAAGAAGGTATTACCCTTTCTCATTCCAAGTATGTCTCTGATCTTCTACGCCACTTTCACATGGAAGATTGTAAGCCAGCCCCTTCTCCCTTTCATTCTGGAGTCAAGCTTTCAGTCACTTGTACTACCCCTGAAGTTGATGCTACCTTATATCGTCAACTTATTAGTAATATTTTGTATTTAACCCATACCTGTCCTGACCTTTCCTTTTCCGTTGGTCTTTTTGCTTGGTTTATGCACCAACCTCATGAAAGTCACTGGAAAGCAGCTAAAATAATACTTCGATATATTCGAGGTATAGTTCAGTTCAGGATTCATTACAGTGCAGGATCATCTCCATTGTTGATTGGTTTCACTGATTCTGATTGGGCTAGTGACCCCGATGATCGAAAGTCTACTGCATGATATGTATTCCCTCTTGGTTCAGGACCTATTACTTGGTCTTGTAAGAAACAAAGTGCCTTCTCTATTTCTTCGGTAGAAGTAGAGTATCGTGGTGCAGTTGAAGCCAGCAAGGAAGCCATGTGGATTCGTCAGATCCTGTCTAAATTTGGTCTTCATCAACAGCAACCAACTACACTTTGGTGTGATAATCAGAGTGCCATTCATCTATGAAAAGATCCAGTTCAGCATCAGCGTATGAAACACATTGAGCTTCATATACACTTCATCATAAAGCTCATTCATGACTGCGTTCTTGAAGTAAAGTATTGTTCAACCAATCATCAAGTTTCTGATATATTTACAAAGGCTCTCACATAAGCGAAGTTTACCAAACTTCGATCTATTCTTGGAGTTCATGAAATTTATCATTAAGGGGGGATAGGCTCTCATGCCTCCTTCCTTTTCCTATTGTGTCACCTTTGTAAACCCTTCAATCCTATCCCAAGTTGTTCTTAAGGGGGCATGTTAGGATATTCTGACACATAGGAAATAGTCTCCTTTTCTGTCACCTTTGTAAATCCTCCAATCCTATCACTAGAAAATTTGGCGGAAATTCCGACGGCCAATTCGTCGCTATTCCAACACATAGTCGTTGCAAGAGCGACAATTCGAGGGCGGACAAACCGTGGTTTGTCATGCCGTCACAGTTCCGACGCACGTAAAAAGTGTCGCACTATCGACACTTCTTCCGTCGCTTCCAAACAAGCGTCACTCTTCCGACGTCTCACAAACCGTCGCGCCTCTGACGTTTGTAAACTGTCGCACTTCCGATGAAATGTGGTTCTACGTTTGGAACGTCGCTCTTCCGACGCTTGTAAACCGTCGTAATTCCGACCCAACATGGTCTGACGTTTTAAATGTCGCTCTTCCGACATCTGTAAGATGTTGCAATGCGGACGATATGTCGTCCGACGTTTGGAACGTCGCTCTTACGACGTTTGTAATCTGTCGCAATTCCGACGATATGTGGTCCGACGTTTGGAACGTCGCTCTTCCGACGTTTGTAATCTGTCGCAATTCTGACAAAATGTGGTCCGACGTTTTCATACTGTCTCTCTTCCGACGTTTCTAGGTTGTTGCAGTTCCGACGTCTACAAGGCGTCGGTAGACCGACGGAGGGTTCAATTTTTTTTTTAAAAATTGAAATTTTAAAAGACGAGAAACGTTGTTTTGAATATATTATATGAAGTAAAACAGTCCATGAAAGTGAAATAGCAGTATGTAGAATAGTAAAGAAACAGATAGAGTACCGACGTCCATTGTTCCAAATACAAATTAAAGTACCCAAAACCTTGCAACAGAGAAAAACGCTAATCATAATCATGTGAGGAGTGTGATATGTCCAAAATATAAAAATACCATCAGACCATATCAATAAACCAGCAACATAGACCAGCATCGCTAGTTTTGAAGGCAGAGTGATAAACATTAATCATTTTTTTTTTTCACAAGAGAAAAAACGTTGTTTTGAATATATTATATGAAGTAAAACAGTCCATGAAGTCATTACATTTTCACATCTGAAGATTGGAACCCAAATATCCATCCAGGAAAGTGGAAGTCCCACCCCAGACAATGATAGAAAAATACCCCATGTCACATACAACGACTTGATATAAAACCCAGTAACGGTCCACATGGAGATTATCGACAATCTGAGAAAGCATCCAAATATGCCCGAGACATCTATAAGAAAGTGAAATAGCAGTATGTAGAATAGTAAAGCAACAGATAGAGTACGTACCGACGTCCATTGTTCCAAATACAAATTAAAGTACCCAAAATCCTTGAACAGAGAAAAACGCTAATCATGTGAAGAGTGTGATATGTCCAAAATATAAAAAGACCATCAGACCATATCAATAAACCAGCAACATAGACCAGCATCGCTAGTTTTGAAGGCAGAGTGATAAACATTAATCATTTTTTTTTCACAAGAGAAAAAATGTTGTTTTGAATATATTATATCAAGTAAAATAGTCCATGAAGTTATTACATTTTCACATCTGAAGATTGGAACCCAAATATCCATCCAGAAAAGTGGAAGTCCCACCCCAGACAGTGATAGAAAAATACCCCATGTCACATACAGGGACTTGATATAAAACCCAGTAACGGTCCACATGAAGATTATCGACAATCTGAGAAAGCATCCAAATATGCCTGAGGCATCTATAAGAAAGTGAAATAGCAGTATGTAGAATAGTAAAGCAACAGATAGAGTATCGACATTCATTGTTCCAAATACAAATTAAAGTACCCAAAATCCTGCAACAGAGAAAAATGCTAATCATTTGAGGAGTGTGATATGTCCAAAATATAAAAAGACCATCAGACCATATCAATAAACCAGCAACATAGACCAGCATCGCTAGTTTTGAAGGCAGAGTGATAAACATTAATCATTTTTTTTTTCACAAGAGAAAAACGTTGTTTTGAATATATTATATGAAGTAAAACAGTCCATGAAGTTATTACATTTTCACATCTGAAGATTGGAACCCAAATATCCATCCAGAAAAGTGGAAGTCCCACCCTGGACAGTGATAGAAAAATACCCCATGTCACATACAGGGACTTGATATAAAACCCAGTAACGGTCCACATGGAGATTATCGACAATCTGAGAAAGCATCCAAATATGCCCGAGGCATATATAAGAAAGTGAAATAGCAGTATGTAGAATAGTAAAGCAACAGATAGAGTACCGACGTCCATTGTTCCAAATACAAATTAAAGTACCCAAAATCCCGCAACAAAGAAAAACGCTAATCATGTGAGGAGTGTGATATGTCCAAAATATAAAAATACCATCAGACCATATCAATAAACCAGCAACATAGACCAGCATCGCTAGTTTTGAAGGCAGAATGATAAACATTAATCATTTTTTTTTCACAAGAGAAAAAATGATGTTTTGAATATATTGTATGAAGTAAAACAGTCCATGAAGTCATTACATTTTCACATCTTAAGATTGGAACCCAAATATCCATCCAGAAAAGTGGAAGTCCCACCCCAGACAATGATAGAAAAATACCCCATGTCACATACAATGACTTGATATAAAACCCAGTAACGGTCCACATGGAGATTATCGACAAATCTGAGAAAGCATCCAAATATGCCCGAGGCATCTATAAGAAAGTGAAATAGCAGTATGTAGAATAGTAAAACAACAAATAGAGTACTGACATCCATTGTTCCAAATACAAATTAAAGTACCCAAAATCCTTGAACAGAGAAAAACGCTAATCATGTGAGGAGTGTGATATGTCCAAAATATAAAAATACCATCAGACCATATCAATAAACCAGCAACATAGACCAGCATCGCTAGTTTTGAAGGCAGAATGATAAACATTAATAAAAAAAATTTCAGAAGAGAAAAAATGCTATTTTGAATATATTATATGAAGTAAAACAGTCCATGAAGTCATTACATTTTCACATCTGAAGATTGGAACCCAAATATCCATCCAGAAAAGTGGAAGTCCCACCCCAGACAATGATAGAAAATACCCCATGTCACATACAGGGACATGATATAAAATCCAGTAACGGTCCACATGGAGATTATCGACAATCTGAGAAAGCATTCAAATATGCCCGAGGCATCTATAAGAAAGTGAGATAGTAGTATGTAGAACAGTAAAGCAACATATAGAGTACCGACGTCCATTGTTCTAAATACAAATTAAAGTACCCAAAATCCTTGAACAGATCAAGAAAAACGCTAATCATGTGAGAATTCTAAGTAAAGTTAATCTATTAACATTGCGAATAAAATTACACCGAAGTCAAAAACATTGCCTGGCCATACTCATGGCAAATTTTTCATCAAAAAATTAAGAAGACTGCCCTCATACGGGGAAACCAGTCTTGAACGTTTAATTTACAGAATTCAAAAATATTACAAAGGTCCAGCATAGTAAAATAAACTAAAAGCAGCCCAATTAAGTGGGCCTGCTAAGCAAGAAAAACAAATTAACCAAAATACTCCTCCGGTGGTTCCTCCACGATTCGGCACCATCTTCGGAAGGTCCAAGATCGCTAGGTGCTACCTCCACATGCATGCCACGGCTCCCCTCCTGAAGGCCCGAATGCTGGCCGGCTTTTTCCGAGCTCAGACCCGTCGGACGGGTGCATTCTTCCTCCGTGACTAAAGCCGTGATTCTTGGGCGGTTGAGAGAGCAATTAAAGGAAAATTGCGCAGTGCGCGTCGTGGGAGAAGGTGAACTAGCGGTGGGGAAGCCAGGAGCAGGGGAATCCATACGGTGGCCAGATGCTACAAGCCGACCCCGCCCACTCCTAGTATTTGGATACCGACCTAAGTAATAATCACTGGACTGGCCGGAAGTCATCTCTGTTGAGGTGCTGGAGGGAGTGCGCCGGGATTGACCTCTAGTGCTCCCCCTGCGGCAACGCATCCTATGACGCACGCGAGGCATGGGTGCAATCTCAGGCGCAGTGGGCACAAGAGGAGACGAAGAAGCAGAATTCCAATTAACAGAGGAAGACAGACAGAGACAGAACCGAGAGAAATGCAAATATGTAGCAAGGTCTAGGCAGCAGTTCAGCTGGCCACTTCTCCTTATCGTCACAGTTAGCAGGCAGTGTAATCCAGCAACCGGCTTGTCTGAAAAACCATGGCTAAACGCCATTTTGTCGACCCGACTGCAATGCAATCAAAGGACGCCCGTCATAATTAATCTCTGATCATTAATAATGAGAGCCGAAGGCCCAATCAAATTGGAGCGTGCGGAATCGCTAAGAGGAGTGGAGGTCCGATCTTGAACATTGTTAAAAATTAATTAATGCGGATTTGATGTGAAAACTTAATTGAACAGCGTTAAATGTTAATGCGATTGATATGAAATCGCCATATCCATGTCCCATCGCCTTAAACGCCATCGAATGCACCCGCAGCCGGGAGCAGGGCAAGTTTTTATTGAGGACACGTGGCAGAAATTGATTGGAGTGGATCTTTGTTTGGGCCGCTCGCGCAGTGGAAATCCGGACCCGTAAAATATTAGGGCGAATTTGATAAGAAATTCGTGTCACAAAATTGGCCGACGTCAGCAAGCTATTTTGGAACGCGAATTTGGTTTGAATTATGGTTTATCGCCGTTTGAAGTCCGGCGGGCTCGACTTAAGAACAATTTTGTTTGATCCCATTTTATAAAATTTGTGTTGGTTTTCTTTGATAATACACATATTTATAATAAATCATGGGAATACCACACTAAACATGTGGAAAATTTATATAAATAATTATTGAGAACAATCATTTTTATGTAAAAATATCCAAGGCGAGGTCTGTGTAGAGAACCGGGGTCGTAAAAACTGTTCAAATATAAAAATCCCGCTTAATAAAGAGACAAAATTGTTGTGCTTTCAGAACCTGACCCGAGGATTGGACATGAGTTAACAAACAAAAGGATAGCGGAACCATACTTGCACCCGTGGTCAAGCCCTCTACCAAAACCACGAGCGGAATCACAAAAGCGGGTTGCCCATATCGCACCGCTTTTGCGGAGTAGGCGGTATTTCCTATTCGCGAGCGATTCCATAGGGAATGCAACACGTGGCGAAGTGACCCCCGGAAAACCACTGTTTAACCCACGCCATCGCACGTTAAAGCCCGACGTTGGAAGCCGAGTGAAATTGCCAAGAGTCGTTGATTTGGAGAAGGGCCATCGGATGGTGGTCGCACGTTGAACTTGCCCGGAGGTTAACTAAGGTGTGCGGAGGATAGCCAGGTACGATATGAGTGTTTGATTGGTTATTGATATATATAGGTGGGGCCGGAGTATAATGAAATTGTTTAATTAAATGATTGGCGGATAATTAGCATAAGTTTGGAGCGTGATTGTTGTAAGGCTGGGTGGTGAAATATAGAGCCGAAAGTTCATTACAAGTTATTTATTTAAAAATAAACGTGGAGTATAAATACAAAGTGTTGAAATTTAAACATTGGTTATAAGGCTTGGAGATAATATAAAGTTGGGAATATAAATTAAAGTCCAACCATTGTGGATAGTATTTATTTATCAAATTCTACGAATTTGATAAATAAACCCGAAGAAAGAAGAAGTCAATTAAGACTCGGGCTGGAGGAAAAGAACGGGGTAAACCAAGGGAAAATGCTGACAGAGCGATTGTAGACACACCAGCTCTCCTTAGGGGTCCAATTTCAGTTTTGTTGCGTCACACGATGATCTCTCTTCTCTGGCATTTACTTTTATTGAAGATCACTATTCTAGGAATAAGGAGTTATTTTCTCCAAAAATAACCCTAGCCAAACATTGACAATGCATCAAGGATATCTTTCTATGCTTCATAAGCACATTTGTTCTACTTCTAAATCATGTCTTGGAAGTGGTTGTTATGCTGGAAATTATTCACCAGTTGGTTTCATACCAAAGTCTTTTTCACATTTTCATCATCCAATACATGAAAAAGATAATGGTTTAAAACAACATAAGTATTTGAAATTTTGCAAGAATTGTCTGGCACACTTTGAATATGAATTTTGAAGTCAAGTGCATGATGCTGTATAGGATCAAGTGTCATTTTGAATACCAAATGTTTCACAAAAAACTTCTCAACATGCTACCCTGCAGTAAGGATTAAATGAAAATATTGCATCAACTATTTCCATAATAAAAGTGCACCTCGGCCATAAGACTAAACAACTACAAATGTTGTAGATCTAACAAGACCACACAATCAAATGTATTCTACAAGGCCAATACTGTATGAAAAATGAAAAGGAGTTTGCAACCAAAAATACCTTAGGCAACTAATTCAATTAGATACACCAAACCATCAGCAAAAAGGAAAACCAGCCCACTCAAAAGGCAAGCGTTTACCTCCTTTGACAAAATTTTGAGTTCCGAAACAAGGGCCTTTATTGTCTTGTCAATGCCCCTAGTAATTTGAACGGGGTTTGCACCTGCTGCAACAACCTAAACAAAAAGGTTTCATTTCAAATTATTTTCCACAAATTTAAGATACAACCATTGTCAGCTTTGTATTTCCTAACAAGCTCATAAATTTTGACAAAAGAACCAAAATTTTTTAATACCTGATAGCAATTTTTTCACTCAAAAACTATCTTAGACTCAATAAGCCCAACCCAAAACTAAAAACCAAACACCATAAGACCCTAAAAAAATGAATAGATGATCTTAATCCAGTACTATCGACAAAAAGTTACCTTTACACCCTCACTTATTAAACCCTGTGCTGTTGAATTTTAACTTCAACTGCTGCAGCAGAAGGACGGATGCAACAGCAACATTTTTTTTTGGAGGTTGCTTGCATGCCATCCAGAAATTTAATTCAGCATTTAAAATTCCTGCAAGTTTTTTTTGTAGATGGCCACAGCCATATTTCTGTACAGGATTGTATTTAAACACAACAGCCAGCATTAACGCAATTCACCAACCAGAAATTAAACAAACAGAAATTTACCCGACAGTTTTGTAAATTCAAAAGGAGGACACGTGGAGCATTAATATTTGATCGCATGAAATTGAAGGGAATCTGAAAACCTGAAAACCGGACCCGAATTTTTTATAGGGCACATTGGATTGAGAATTCGAGTTAAAATTAGGCAGACGTCAGCATCCCATTTTGGAATGCGAATTTGGTTTGAAATTCAATCTATTCAGACTTTTGAAGTCCGACGGAAAGGGTTCTTTAATGTTTTGATAGTTTAATATATACATATGTTTTAAATATATGTTATATATATATCATATGCGAAATGAAAGGTGGGCCATAGAATTTAGTTTTAATTTTATTTTTTTAAAAAGAGGGTTTATTATAATATGTTTTATATGTTACGACATATAAAAATAAAAAGGTCGAAAAAGCTTGGTAGTTTTTTTATAGACAGTACGTAAATTTTTTATTACACAGCAGTGTGTAAAAAGTGAAAGACTGAGTGTAACTTTTTAAGTGTGTATGCACAACAGTGCGAAAGGGAAAAACACAGTAGAGTATTTTAGAGACAGAGTATGTTTGTTTTGAATAGACAGTGAGTTGGTTTTATGCACTGCGTTTTGTAGCAGTCATAATTTTGTAATCCCTCTCAGCGAGGAAGTAGTGTAATAGTTTTTTTTTGAGTTATTGAAGGGAATAGAAGTTTGTTTCAAAGTATTGAAACTCTGTCTCCTGTCAAAGAAATTTTTATTTTCTCTGTGTTAGAGGAAGGGAGATTTATTTTCCATTCATTGTTCTAGAATTTTTCAATATTCCAACATGTGCAAGAACAACAGATGTTGTGGTTCCATCCCCAGCTAAATCATTTGTCTTTGCCGCAGCTTGCCTTACCAGCTTGGCCCCAATATTTTCAACCGGGTCCTCTAATTCAACCAATAAAAAGGCCAAAACCATAGCATTGAGATACATTTCATTACACTGTCAATAACAATAAAATTTGACTTAGCCATAACCCTTTCCTTTTATTGTTGTGAAAAGCTTTATGCATTACTCTAATGTGGCTAGTCCATAGGCCAAGTAGACCACTGGGTAACAAATATATTTCCTTTCACCTTTGAGTTTTCAAATTATGCCTACCAAATCTAAGACATTTAAGAGGGGGAACTAATACAACGTTAAAAAGAAAACCAGAGCACACATATACAAATTACCTCCTTAGCTACTATCACACCATCATTAACTATTTTCGGAGAACCATGCTTGCTCTCCAAGACAACATTTTTCCCTTCGCCCCAAGGGTGACTCCAACAAGATCAGCAAGTTTGTTCACACCGCCTGCAAGACAAATTGACAATGCTTTCAGTAAGTGTGCAATTGAATGCCAGACCATATGCCAAAACAACCCTCCATGAAAATTAAAATAACACATTAAAATCGAATATAAGTGGACAAGGAAAGATCCACCGCAGTGAAGTTTCACGTGCAGGTGACCTTCCTTTAAACATAATTTTTTCTCTGACCTGCAATTTTTTTGTCACTGAGCCATCCTTGTTGAAGTACAACTCCCTTTCCATAGCTCTTGTATTAACTACCTTCTCTCTGTCGCGTAATCTCAGAGTCCCTCTTCTGCTTGAGCGATTAAAGGAAATGGGTGAAAAAACTGAAAGAGAAGACAATTGTCTGCCATAATTATCAAACATTGCACCCAACTTCTTCCCCTTTCCATTATTACCCAATGAGGTAGATGTGGCAATTGTTGTCATACCGCCCAAAGCAGAGGCCATCTTCTCTTATGCTGAATATAGAATTACAAGATCTTCATATTAGTATGAACCTTAAAAAACATGACTCCAATTGCTAAAAACCACTTTTAAGTTGTAACAGGCAAACTAAACAACTATCGCAACTTTTGGCAACTTCTGGAGCATTAAGAGAGAAACAACCAAAGAGAAATACAACCACAATCCTCATTTTAATGAGACCTGACTATATATTTGCATTAAGATAATAGAAAGAAATCACGACTATATTAAGGCCAGCACAAAACACCCGTTCAACAGGGTGCCTTCAAAGTTAGTTAGAGCTTGCATATTTTTAATTTAAATTCTTGACCTCAAAAGGCCCATATGAAATGGACATCCATTTGGGATATCTACATCACCTTCCTTATATCCCCAAAACAAATTTTGTCGTCAAGAGTACCCTAAAAGACACCGGTGCGGGATCACTCCACACCATCCCACCCACTAGAAACGGTGAAAAAAAAAACCCAAGAAAACTTCTGAAATATCTCAAGATGACTATATGGGTGGTTCTTATGAATCAACCAACCATTCATAACATGCTCATCAATCCAAACCATGAGTATTATGTGACAATATTCAAGCAGGCACTGAATCAGATTTCTGAAGCTATGTTAGAGAAACCCTAAACTCTCACTGAAAATAGGTGAAATGTGGCACCACTCATAGATTGACATGTGCCAATTGGTACAAGTGGTAGAAAATTGGCATGCTCAAACAACGAGGTGATGCGGGAATGGCATGAGGGAGAAAATATCATAAAATCCCCAAATCTGGAGAACTAAAGCTCATCACCAACCTGAGATTGACAACTTTACATGATGTAACCTATGAAATCGTAAATGGAGAAATCATAGTAACAATAAAGTAACCTATGTAACAATAAAGTCGGATTCATCCGGGGAGTGGTAATGGGAGAAATCATAGTGAACAACAGGAAACATGCAGAGTTGCTTACAATCAAATAGATGAAAAAACACATACAAAAAACCTAGATAATAATCATGAACAAGCTTAATATTGAATTATGAACTGTAAAGGAACTTACAAAATGTGACATTACGAACTTGGTCAAGCGCACAAGCAAAAATATCCTGGACATGACCCCGGTTGACAAGTTGTATTGCTCATGATGCAAGAGGATTTGTACCTGCACTGCCAAGTCAATCAAAATCCATCATTATCTATACAATAAATACAAGTAATTGATGTAGTATATTTTACTCTAAGATGCATTCTTATGATAATGTTAGAACATATGTTGAAAATTTCAAAACATACCTGAATAAGCTCCTCTTCGTTTCAAGAACAATTTATTGGAGTCGCATGAACTTGGAACAAGCCTCCCACGATCTGAAAGAGTAGCAACGAAGTCAACAATGACTTTTTTGTTGCTACGCTGGATCGAGGGAGGTTTGCTCCAAGATTAAATCGCTCCAATAAATTATTCTCTACTAAACAGGGCCAACCACGTGAAGGTGGAAGCTCTTATGGCCCCTCCCCCCTCCTCACATCACTCTCAATTCCCCAATACCCAATATATATTTCATTTTTTACTTTCATGAGCATAAAAAAAAATATTCAATAACTAATAAAAAAACAATTCAACAAAAAGTACGCAAGGAAACATTGCAATTAATGCTTGACATAAAAATAGTATGATAAATGAGTTTTTTATATAACGCAAAAAACGTTCCAAGTATGGCAACGTTTGTCTTATAATAATACAATATTTTACATTGTCAAATTTTCTTTTTCTTCTTCCTATTTTTAAAGCTCCTAATTACATCATCAATATCATCGTGCTCTGCTCCTGTTTCGTGCCTTTCCACCTGCACTGCTGACCTAGTTGCGTATTCACGATGTCTGCGCTCATCCAGTGACGGGGCATCGCCTACAAAAACAGATAATATTAAATTTTAATTGTCAGTTTTTAAATATCATTGAACTAGTTCGGTAATATTAATAAAAAAAATTGCAATGAGATTATTTACCTGGTGCACCAGTTGTCGCTGCTGACCTAGTTGCGTTGTCGATGTCTGGTCTCATCCAGTGACGGGGCATCGCCTACAAAAACAGATAATATTAAATTTTAATTATCAGTTTTTAAATATCACTGAACTAGTTCGGTAATATTAATAAAAAAAATTGCAATGAGATTATTTACCTGGTGCACCAGTTGTCGCCGCTGACCTAGTTGCATTGTCACGATGTCTGGTCTCATCCAGTGACGGGGCATCGCCTCCAAAAACAGATAATATTAAATTTTAATTATCATTTTTTAAATATCATTGAACTAGTTCGGTAATATTAATAAAAAATTGCAATGAGATTATTTACCTGGTGCACCAGTTGTCGCCGTTGGGACTGTTGCCCTGTCTTCCTCTCTGGTGGTAAGATCCTCAAGGGAAACATTCTTTGTCATTTAAACAAAAAACGTTATAAGGACAACCATCAAGGTATAATTAGAAAAAATTATAAGTGGAAATTAATTACCGTCACGGCCCTCACTGATAGTAGCATTGTCGGCCTGGTCCCCACTACAATGATCAGGTTGCACGTGAGGATCATCTACATCTGGCTCTAAAACTGGGTTATTTGCCTCGTCGGTAGTGCTGCTCCCCTGATTTAAACAAAGTTGTTAGACATTAAATTTATGGACGAAAACAAACATATTGAAAGGTTAATGTTTTACCTTATCAGGCATTCTAGATCTTGGGACCTGCCCCAAGCTTCTGTGACGTTCAACTACAGCTTGATAGCCGAAATGGAAAGCGATATTTTTATCTTCCTCTGTAGTTTCTGTTCCGAAGTCATCACCCTACATTACATATGATTGTGTATTTTTAATCATATTTGATAGGATTACAAAAACGTTGAAAGGCGATACAATTAATTATAAGATGTTTAGCTACTTAATTACAATTCTTGCAGCTAATTTCAAGTAGCCGCCCTGGCCTAGCTTGTGATGGCCCTTTTTTTCAATCCTAGTTTTGGTTGCCTTTGAGGTGTCAGGAAACCTAGCATCAAAAGATTGAAGTCAGATATGACGTAGCACACTTTTATTTTAGACATAGAGAAAATTAAAGCTATTGAATTAAAGTTGTAATTTACCTTGCGGGTCCAGTTAGCATTTTTCCTTCTTTCTTGGCCTTTTTCTCTTTTCCGTCATTGATGAGTGCTCTCCACTCCCTCTCCTCAAACTCGTGAGAGGACGCCTTCATATCTAGGGGTTAAATTGCACTACACAGTTCCATAGGATACCCCGTATATTTCAACATTTTCTACCACTCCGAGCCACCGTTGTTCCCATCAAAATGTGCCGACTCCAAAAGGGCTCCTAGATAGTCCATAAAGCTCTTAGATTGAATTTCGGGGAATTCCACCCGTACGTATGGTTGGGCTAAAATTACCAACGCATTATTTCCGTAATCCCGTAGAACTCATTGTTTCCTACAATTAATAAAACCAAAAAAAAAAAGATATTATCATTAATTTAAAAATAAAAATCATGATAAACATGTTTTAGATAAAGTACATGAAATAGTTAAAATATTAAAATTTACCTGGGAGTTGTACATGCTTTATAGGGACACCTTCATCGTTCACCAAAAACGTGCCATTAATGGTCCCCGTGGAGCTGACACGTGTAGCTCCAGGAAACGCAATAATGTAGTTGGCCATATCAGCCTCATCATTGCCAACACGTTCAGCAGTTGGCTGGGTGTCAGCTTGGGCAGGGTGTGTTTCTTGGCTAGCACCTAAAGGAGTAGAAGGTGTACGAGAGGGTTGTTGGGCAATCTCTTGCCCTTGTGTCCCACTACCACCAACACCGGGTTCAACAAATGCCAAAAAACGCTACATACAAAAGAACTTTTTGTTAGTTTAGTCAATGTAAAAATTAAAAATCAAACTATCACAATTCATCTCATGCAGAACAAAAAAAATATCCTTTTGACTTTTTATTATTACCTGATATATTTCTAGCTACCTCATAAGATGTTGTATCCTCTCTTCTGTTTCAGGTGTTTGAGGCACGTCTATCAAAGTATTAAATTCCGACCTTGCATCTCGTGCCTTTTTTTGCAACAAGAACACCGGAGATAGGGATGAAGAAAGCTCTTCCTCAAAGAGGGAATCATCAGGCGTACCATGGCTAGGTGTCTGCATATTTGAACAAAATTAATATTATTTCAATTATATAAATAACTAAAATACCTGAAGATAGAGCAATGCTGGCACTTTACATGTTCTTCCGCTGGCCTCTTTCCGCGATCATCCCGTCTCGGGGTTGTTCCTGCACTGCTCTGATCAGTCTGCCACATTGTAATAAAATTATAAATGTAAAAACTTGAAAACAATATCTAACTTGAAAACACAAAATGAAAACTGAAATAATTTCTAATAAGACACCGGAAGACAGAGTTAGAGTTTCAAATATGCCTTGCATTGAATTCAGTCCTGGAAACATGCCATTGCACATTAAGGCACCCAAACATTCAATCCACGAATGATATATTTAAGTAGGCTTCTCCTATTCTGGGAAAACACCATACCTATAATGCATTCACTTGTATGTATAAAGGGAAAGGAAAACATGTTTTCATACAACGGTGACAAAGGCATCTTGGGGAAAGGTATCTTCACTTTTTATTTATGTTGTTCACCCACACCACTCTCGTGTTTTCACTAATCCTGTTTTGTCATTTTTTGGATTCAAATTAAGTTAAGGCCTTATGTATTTTTTGACCTTTCAGTGTAGTTTTTATAAGTGGCATGTATGGATTTTCCATTAATTCTACACTTTTTCTCTTCATGCGCATGTTTCCCTGGAAATCAAATGCATGATTTAGTCCCATACATTTAACAAGTTGTTGGATCAACTCCATCGAAAATATCATGTTTCCTATTCAATCAAAATTTATCTCAGTTAGGGTAGGTAGGAAGGTTTTCCCTTTGTATTAATAGGGCACTTCTAGCTTGCATTTTTATTATATCTTTCAAATTTAGTGTCGTTTCAATTAGGGCATGATTTTTTGCAACTTTCAATGTGAGAATGAACAAAGACAAATTTTTGTGATGGATGACTGTATATGACTCCATGGCCAGAGGAAAAGGAACTAATCTACTTCTTCAAATATCTATAGTTCTCATTCACCTCATACGAAGATGGTCCCTGATTTTGAGCCAAATGTTGCAGCAAAAAGTTCCCCCTCTCCATAATTTGATATTCAATGGAAATTTCTTAAATTGATGATGGGGCAAGATTATGGAACATTGGCACATACATATGTAATGGAATTCCAAGATCATGATATATGTTTGCATATGTTTATGGCACTGTTCCACCAAGTCCCCTGGAGGTGGGAGCGAGGGGACGAGGGAGCGCGGGAGCGGCCTATGCAAAAGCTCCCTACCAATTTTCAGGAAACGTGGGGGGACGTCGGGGTCATAAAAATTATAAAATTTAATATCTAAAATGTAACTATATTTTTGCAAGGAATGTATATATAGTCATCATACACTTGCATCATGAAAGATAAATCATAAATGATAAAATTACAAATCGATGAATGATGAATCGTATAATTGAAACAAATTTAAAAGTTAAAAGTTAAAACATACATCATACAATCATGCATGTAAGTTTGTAAGTTTGTAACTATATAATCATTAATGTAACTACTAATAATGTACAATGAAAATAAATTTTAAGATATCATATGACATATTATATCAAGATTCAAAATAGAGTTTAAACTGAAGTTTACAACTCAAGTCTGAAACATAAAACTTAAACGCAAATAAGTTATGTCTGAAACATAAAACATAAAACATAACATATAAATATCAAATGATATCATCATACTGATAAATGAGCATAAATGCTCAAGTTAATGCCCCACTAGTCTCTGCATCCAACTTCTGCACGAATATATCAAGATCAACCATGTCACCATCCGAATCAGAATCACTTGGATTCTCAAATATGCTAAGTGGCACATCAAATTTTAACACGAAACCATAAACTAAAAGGGGCGGTGAGGGGACGTGAGGGGGCGTGAGGGAAACGTCCCCCAGAAGTCCCCAAGACCCCGGAGTGCGAGGGGGCGAGGAATCTAGACCCCTAGGTGGGGGGGCGAGACCCCGTGTAACATTGGTTTATGGAGGTGGTGGAGCAAAAAAGAGCTCAAATAGAGCTGAAATTTTTCACATAAAAAGGACTGTGGGCTTGACTAATGGTTCCATTTAAAAATGATATCTAGACAGAGAATAAGTGTAGCATGCAAACATGCATTGAAAATCCATCTGATTTTGCATTGTATTACTTATGATGGATTCAAATTTGGGTTTCAAAATGCTAGGTTATGGCATGATTTTGTCGAGAAACCCTTAGTTGGATTCTCATGTTGGTTTAATTTATATTTTAAGTTTGTTTTACAGTCTTTGGGTGATAGTAACTCATGAACTAGGTTACCAATGTGTAACAATCATATTTCAAGAATAAAGTTGTGATTTTTTTATATTATTATTATTATCTATTAGCTATGAGTATTGACACCTAATGCCTGTAATTTTGACATCTTGATAGCATGGATAATTTCGAAAATGTTTCTAGTAATGTTAACATAATAACTATCATTACGTGTCTTCACTTTTGTCACCATAATAGACCTATGATATGGACTCATCACACAACTTCATATGCTATGTCCCAACAAGTTCAAATTGGTTGAACCTACCTCATAGTGTGGTTATTAAGGACAAGTTGCTTGATATATAACTCGATAGCATAGACCGCATTGCAGTTCTAAAAAGAATCCTCAAGTGTCAAAAAAACTTCACAATATGTTCTACTATAAAGCCTTTTGGGATACCTGAAATAATATATGTATCATTGATGACTTTTGAAGTATGACAAGATCCAGAGGGAAAGGAAATCAATGGAAGAGTGATCCACCAATGAGAACCTAGAATTTAGCATCAGATGAGTTAGAGTCTAGGAAATTGAAACCCTATAATTTTAATTAGTGATGAAGGACTTCACATAGGTAATTATATTTTCATGTAGAATAATCTGTTAATTCAAATTTAAACTACATAATATGAAAGGCATACCATAAATTTTTCCACGTAAGTCCAAACAACCTATAAAAAGGGAAAACCTTCTTTTTCCATGGGAAATAATTTACCTTTCCTTTTTCAAGATAATCTAAATCACAAAAATATGAACTATACTGCACACATTCTTGGATAATGTGAAAGTGGAAAAGGAATACCCTACACAAGTGATGCACACATGTACATTTGAACACTAATAGATTTTGTAGTTGAAATGCAATGCTTGTTTTCATTTAAATGTAGGGTTTTTAAAGCAGGGAGAAATAATGGCTGCCAAATTAATAAGCGTTTCTTTGGGAAAAATTTAAATCTTGTATGGGGTGATGAAGATAATAGAGGGTATTGAATCTTGATTCTTGACATCTAGAGAGAACCCTACAGCCTAACACAATCCAATGGAATTGACCAAAAAAACCCAAACAGAGTCAACCCTACTATAGGAGGAAGGGCCTGCAGTAAGAACTTACCATTTTGCAAGAGCCGTAGGCTAATGTTGTTTCCACAAAGAGCCGAGGGCTAATACCGAGGGTAAATGCTTGCTCAAGAGCCGTAAAGCCACCGTAGGCGAATGTTGTTCGAAAGAGCCGTAGGCGAATCCGTGCGTAATGCCGTCAGGAAGAGTCAGTACACGTCGAGGGCGAAATGTTTCGCAAGCAGCTCAAAAGGCACGTCTTGGGTGAACAGTTATCGCAAGTCAAAGTGCAACGTCGAGGTGAATGCGGCTCCGCAAGAGCGAAGGCGAACGCAGTGATATCGTACGTTAATGTAGCACACATGTACATCGTTAAACACTACTAGATTTTTAAAGCAAAGTCGCACTTTTTTTTTTTGTTTAAATGTAGGGTTTTTAAAGCAGGGAGAAATAATGGCTGCCAAATTAAAAAGCATTTCTTTGGGAAAATTTAAATCTTTTATTGGGTGATGAAGATAATAGAGGGTATTGAATCTTGATTCTTGACATCTAGAGAGAACCCTACAGCCTAACACAATCCAATGGAATTGACCAAAAAAACCCAAATAGAGTCAACCCTACTATAGGAGGAAGGGCCTGCAAGAAGAACTTACCATTTTGCAAGAGCCGTAGGCTTAACGTCGTTCATGAGCCGAGACGAATGTTGTTCTGAAGAGCTTAGGGCTAACGCCGAGGGCGAATGCCAGGGCAATGTCGTTTATATGCAAGATGAGGCACGAAACTACACAACTATGCCGTCTGCTAGTGCGTAGGCGAATGCGCGCGTGATATCAGACGTTAATGTAGCTATTGCGACAAATACGAAACAATAAAATCATTTTTATGTAGCGCGCATATAAGTTTCGAATTTTTATGTAGCGCGCATATAAGTTTGGTATTTTTATGTAGCGCGAAAATAAGTGTCGTTATACCGACGGTGGAAAAGGCATCGCTATTACGACGGGTGCCTCCAAACGTCGCAATGGCGACACCTGGACATTGTGTCGCAGTTGCGACGTTTGGAGTCGTCTCAATAGCGACGCTTTGGGCCATGGTGTCGCAATTGCGACGTCTTCCTCCAAACGTCGCAATTGCGACACGTTTTTAAGTGTCGGTAAATTCTGACATTTGGTCAAAAGCGTTGGAACCAAGTGTCGGAATTTCCACCAAATGTAGTAGTGTATCCCAAGTTGTTCTTAAGGGGGGATGTTAGGATATTCTAACACATAGTAAATAGTTAAGTATAACTTGGTCTAGTGTAGATTTAGGTAAAGTGTGTTTCTTTACTATGTACATTTGTAACTTATAATCCGACGATTACGATATGTAGTGATCTGACGGTTCACTCTCTCCTTGGTATTACCGACACTTGATCTGTGGCTTAACACCCGATTGGTCCATGATCTCTATTTAAAGAGCATGGAGGGTCATTTTTCCGGTATCTGTTTATGATAGAATCTTATGTAAATTTTATTTTTATTTTAATCAATCTCCTGAAGTGGTCGCATTGGCTCAGGTCGTGGACTATTTCCCTCTTCGAGGGTTTTAACCACATGATATACTGGTGTACTGATTTGTGATTTGTTTCTGATCGGTGACCTTTGGTGTTTGATCTAAGGAACTTACCCTGTAGATTCCTACATTCAATGCCTATAGAAGTCACACCAATATAGGGTGACAAGTTATAATTCAATATAGGGACCTATGCCATGGAAAGTGGGACTATCTCTGAAGGGGATAGGGGAAATAACATAGTGCTTATGGATAGCATCATTCAAAAGAGTGTCAAAGATAAAGGAATGGAGTAAATTTAGTGATTAACTTGAGTTGATGCATGATTGTATGTGCTTATTTCATATTAGACATTCATGAAGTCTAATCAAGAGCATGTAGTTATAATAGGGTGCTATATTTGTTAATGATGGAGGTGCATGATTTAGTTGCTATGACCACATGATTTACTCTCTCACCCACACAATAATGTGAATTATATAAGTTCATATTGTTTGATGGTTGTTCATATCATATAGTACAATTAATTAAATTAACCAAGGGGGGAACTAGTGCATGGAATCTTTGCATGGATTACAAGTGGAGACATCTGTGCAATTAAAAGAACACTATTTTAATTATTAAATTGGAAGTTGAAGGATATGAAGGGAGTTATCAGAGCATTTTTCTCTTAGAGCTAGGTAGCCAAGGCTAGAAATTTCTACTAATTAGGAGAATGTGGATATCATATTTCAATTGGATCAAAAGGAAATTTTGAGGTGTTTGAAAGGGAGGTAGAGAAGTTGGTATAGATTTATTATGTGAGGGATCATGAGCTCTTAGTTATAGACTAAAGGGTAGGTTGGGAGAAGATTTTTCCCCCAATTCCAATTGCCATCTTTGATGGATCTATTGTTAGTGTTGGTGTTTTTGGAGCATGGCTACATTGGATTCTTATAGTGAGTTTTTCTTCAACTCCAAATTATAGATATGCCTTCAAACTTTTCCTTTGTTTTCTTAATATTATAAAAGGAATTATTTTCAGTAGTGTGAAATTTTATTTTATGTAAGTAGTTAATTATCGTATGAATAACAATTTGTATATAATTAATTTATTAGTTAACGTGATGAAAATATTGTGGTGGTTGTCTTAGATTTTAAAATTGGTTCGTTATTGTTTCATACTATATTAGTGAATAAAATTCTCTAAAAAAAATTATTGGATTACTAGTTCACACCATAAATCACTTGTTGTTTTTTTTTTTTGTAAGTTAGGCTAAACTATATTAGATCAAAAGAAAACTTTACATAGGCGTTGGGCTGAGATGGTAAGTAGTGCTTAACCAATCCCAGCCTTAGAGGCTTTCAAAATAGTGCAGGTTTGGGGCTGCCTCCTAGGAGGAAACCAACCCCTTAATAGCATCAAACAGTCATTATTTACAAAGTGTGTCGTGAAAAATATAGAAACAAAATATCTGTAGTATGTGCTGAAATAATAGAAAACATAAAAGATTCAAGCAGCCACGTAGTCATGGTGTTCCTTCATCGTCCTCTGTAGCAAGGTCCTCCTCCTTGATGCGGCATCCATATTCCTATGCAGTGGCCTCCTCCTCAGCAGAGGGCATGCACGGGGGCTTTGTAGCAGTTGCGCAGAAGATAGGAGTGATTGGGTACTTAGCATCTAGAACTCGCGTCCAAAATCCATCTGAATCCATGATCCACACGCTTGTATCCTCCTCCGGGGCCTCTTGAACCGGGAGAGGCTCGGTTTCTCGAGGAGTGGGTAGATCAGAGTGCACAATGGTGGATTCCTGGGGCCTCTTCTACCCCTCTAATTCTCTGAAGCTAAGGAAATCTCATCCTGGGCGCGCTAAGACCATTGTGGTGCTTCCCTGTCATGGCTGCCAGAAGAGGAGAGTTCAATGGATTCCAAATGGTTATCATGTCTGCGTTGATAGCGACCCGAGAATGCACCTCTTTGGCTACCCCTGATAGTCTTTTGGCATTGATGTAGAGCCATGGAGGGGCTAACAAGCAGAGAGGGGGAGACTAGTCTAAAAGTGGTGAAGTGTGCAACATGAGATCACGCAACAAAGAATCACAGCGGGGGGGTATGCAACCGAGGGCTATGCAGTAGGGTGTTGCATAGAAGGGGGGGCGCATAGAAAGGGTTCCCTCCTCAGAGAGTGTGCAGCAGGATGAGTCCAAATAAGTGGGGAATTCCAGAGGGAGGCTCGCAGCCAGGGGGGACGCCGCAGGGGGCACGCGGCTTGGAGGGAATCATCAGGAGAAGCACCCTGCAAGCTAGCACTAGGAAGGTGGCGCGCGTGAGGGAGAGCATGTGGGGAAACTAAAGCAGCAATGGAATGAAAAGGGAGGAGTCGGAGAAGGCCCCATAGTTCGACTAGAGCAGTGAAGGGATGACAGAATGAGGAGAGACCGTACATTTTGAAGACTTGTGGCATGAGCACAGATGTTGTGCGATTTTGTGGCACGCTCGCATATGTGAGTTGGGATAGTTCACTTAAGATTGCATGTGATTCAGTGTATGGTAGAAGATCAGGTGCAACAGAGTGCCCATGTGAATGATTGTTGAGAGGAGGTTCCACATCAGGTTAAATCTGGTTGTGCATGACATCTTCAACCTATGCATGGGAAGAATTGGCTTCGCACGTTCACGGCGTGTCACCCACATCTGGGGATGGTTGATCCTTTTGGAGGAGATTTTGGAATTCCTCGCGCAAGGTTTCATCCCCAATATGAGAGAAGTTAGAGTGATATAGCGTTGAATGGCTATCCACTCCTTTGTTTCCAGGAGATCAGCTACAATGTTTTCCTTTCTACGCACATGGTGGAAGGTAATGGCCCTGTGGTGCTGTAGCACCTGTTCCAAGAAATTGAGACGGTTGTTGAGCCTCCATCTGGTAGAGACCTTTGAGGGAGAAGTGCTAAGAATAATTCAGGTGGTTGTTTGAATGATAAGTTGCAAGTCTCCCTCCATTTCCAGTGGAAAAAGTTGAGCTCAATGGCTATGGAGATACCCTAGATGAGTCCCTCCAGCTCCGCGGAGTTTTTGTTGTCCCACCCCAAGTTTCCATAGTAGGCATGTAGGTTTTTTCCATGAGAATATCTAAAAATACCCCCAAACCCTGCTTCCCCTGGCTTTCCTTTGGAGGCTCCATCAAAGCTACATTTGAAGAAACCAGCCGGGGGGGGGTTCCATTGTTTAGGTGTGTGGATTTTTCCTATGCTCAGGGAGGAGTTATCCTTTGGGGGCTTAATGAATATGTGCCATTTGTTCCAAATGGTGCATTCAGCAGTGGTTTTCGGGAGCTTATATTTCCCCCAGTGAGCCATGGTGAGAGTTTCTTCTAAGTTTCTTTGTAGCTTAGCCCAGATTTGCTCTTGATTTTTTGTTGTGCCTTTAAATATCCTATTGTTTCTTTCTTTCCAGAGATTCCAAATGAGTAGACCTGGAATCAGCTGCCAGAGATGATTCAAAAGATTGCTGGAGTAGGGGTTATCCTCCCATTTTCTAATGGCATTGGTGATTTTACCCCTGTCTCGATTGGATCTTCTACATAGTATTTCAATCCTATCCCAAAAAGTGTTGGATATGGGGCAGAGGTACAGCAGATGATTGATGGTTTTGATATCATTCTGACATAGGGGACACCTCGAAGGACCCACAAAACCCCGCTTCAAAATATTCTCCCATGTGAGCACGTGTCTTTTACTGAGTAGCCATAAGAAAGTAGCTACTTTGGGCTAGAGCTTAGTAGTCCATATCTTCTTCCATATCTAATTAGTGGGGCCAGGGTTCGGCTGTTGTAATAGATTATAGGCTTCCTTAGTTGAGTAGTTACCACTTGGAGTATGGCCCCAACGAAGTATGTATGGCCCATGATGAGTTCTGATTCTTCTTTTTGTTGTTAATTCCTCCCAAATGTCTTTGTGTTGTTCATTGTTTCAGTTTTCCTGCCATCTATCTATGTGCAACCAAGTCCTATAACCTTGAGTTGTTTCATTGGTCCAAAAGTCTTGGACGCAATTTTTTTCTCTTACCTATAGGACTATGCTCCAGAGGGGTCGAGGGAAGATTGAGGATAGACTGGGCATTTGCTTCCATGAATCCTTCCAGAATCTAGCTTGAGTTCCAATGCGCGGTTTCCAGAAGCTGTGGGTTTGGATCAACTGTTTTTTTTGGCTAGCTGCATTCCAGATTTGGGATCCTCCAAAAGTAATGTTGAATCTAACTAGCTCCTCCATGGGCCAATTACCTGCATATTTGGCAACCCATATGGTTTCCCACAGTATGTGAGGGTTGGATACACATTTCCACCATATGCTAGCACCCATGATGTTGTTGCTATGCTCTGTATCTCTCAGTCCCAGTCCTCCCTGCACTTTCGGTGTACAAACCTCTTTCTATTTGAACAACGCCCATTTGTTTTTGTCTTTGGATCCCCCCCAAAAGAAGGTTCTTTGTAGATTTTGAATGGCTTTGAGGACCCATTTTGGTACCGCTAGAAGAGAAAAGGGGTATATGGGTAGATACTGAAGTACATATTTGATGAGAACCAAACGTTCAACTATGTTGAGGGAGCGACGGGTCCAGTTGGATAGTTTAGTCTCCATTCTGTCAAACAACTCTCTCCAGGAAGAGTGTTTGATAGCTGAGTCCGTGAGAGGATATCCCATGTATTTGGACAACAGAGAGGATATGGTGAAGCCTAGGATGCGGGTTATGTTGAGCTAGGTGATAAGAGTCATATTGAAAAAGAAGATTTGATATTTTTCAGGGTTGACAGTAGTTCCAGAGGCTTTAGAGAAACAATCGAGTAGGGTTTTGAGGGTGAGAACTTCTTGTACATAGGGGTGCCCCATAATCATATTTTCATCCACAAATTGCTGGTGGGAAATGGGGGGGAGGTTGTGTAAATGAATTCCTTGAAGGTTGTGCGATTGGATAGAACTCTTTATCAGGCAGCCTAGGCCCTCGGCCATAAGAACAAAGAGAAAGGGCGAGACAGGGTCCCCTTGCCTTATACCTCTGAGGGGTTGAATGTTGCCGAGGGAATTCCATTGGTAATAATAGAGATAAAGGGAGAGGATATCAGGCTCATGATCTAGCGGACCCAACTTTGGCTTAAGCCAAAGTCTAGCAGGATTTGCTTTATGTAGTTCCAGCTGAGCTTGTTAAAGGCCTTGGACAGGTCAATTTTGAGGAGCATCCCTGGTTTTTTTGAGGTTTTTAATGAGTGTATGACCTCATGGATTAGTATGATTCCATTAAGGATTTGCCTACCCTCAACATAGCTCATTTTCTCCAGAGAAATGAGAATGGGAAGAAGTTGCTTCAATCTATTAGCTATAACTTTGGAAATGATTTTGTAAATTACGTTCCAGAGTGTTATGGGTCTGTACTTACTTGGAGAAGCAGCATTGTCTTCCTTTGGGATGAGAGTGAGGAAGGTTGCATTGAGAGATAGCAGACTCTAGTGGGTGTTGCATGATTCTTCTGCTATGCCCCATACATCCTCTTTGATAGTGTCCCAGAAGAAATGAATGAAGTTGGTGGTGAATTCGTCTGGTTTGGGGGCTTTCCCTTCTTTCAATTGGAGAACCGCTTGTTCGACCTATGTTAGTGTTGTGGCTTTGAGCAATATCTTGTTGTGATCCTCATTGACCAATTTTTGGATGTGCTGTGTGATTTTTCCAATGGCCTCCCGTCGTTGGATGTTGGGTTCTTTGAGGATGTCGTTGAATTGATTGAGCAGTTCCTCTGTGATGTCCTCATGTTTTTCCATATGCTCCCCATTTTGATTTTTGAGGACTGTGATTCTGTTGTGCATCTTGTGTTGGATGGTGGAGCGATGAAATATTTTTTTGTTTCTTTCTCTATCCTTAAGCCAATATATCCAGGATTTATGTTTCCACGGGATCTCTTCTTGGCTTCTTCTCTCTTCCAGTTGGGTTGTTAAGGACTTTTCCTTGTTCTCTGAGTCTGTTGATTGTCCTTCTGATATGATTTTTTTTTGGAGCTGCTTCATTTTCTCTTCCAGATCTCTTTGGTCTTTGAAGATGTTGCCGAAGGTGTTCTTGTTCCACAATTTCAGTTTCCCCTTGAGCATCTTCAATTTCTGCTAGAACTGAAACAATTTTGTGCCCAAGGGTGGTGTGAGGGAAGCCCACCAATCCGATATAAGGTCTTTGAACCCTGGATGTTTGAGCTAAAAGTGTTAAAAGCAAAAAAAAATTGGGGTGATTGTGCTCAGTCTGAGCCATTAAAGCTGTATCAACTAGTGGTCTGAGCCAGAGGTCGAGATGATGGTGGTTGTGAGCTCTCCTCCTAGGTGAATGAAGTCTTTCGTGATTCGGAAGCGGTCCAGTCTGAAAGTGATTTGATGAGATCCACCTCTTCTGTTATTCCAAGTGAATATGCCATTGGATGTTTTAAGATCTATGAAATGATTTCCTTGGATGAAATTCTTGAATTTGGTGTTGTCCATTTCAAGGTGAGGTCTTCCTCCTTTTTTTCCTGAAGGGTCGTTATCATGTTAAAGTCTCCTCCAATCAGCCAGAGAGAGTGAGTACGTTGGTTGTTGAGATCTGCAATGTTGTCAAGGAGCTCTATTTTTTGCTGGAGAGACTGGGGGAAGTAGACATTCGTGAGGTGTCCATGAATGTTAGTTCCAATCAAGTGAAAGGAATCTTGAATGAAGTGTCGACTGGCCTGACTGTTATCTAGGGTAATGAAGTGGGGATTCTAGATGATTGCTAGGCCTCCCGAAACCCTATTAGTGTCCATCACTAGGGTGTTTCAGCCTTTCCAGAGTCTTTTGAATATTATGTCCAGTGTGTAGCTAGAGCCTTTGGTTTCTTACATAAAGAAGATTGTGGGGTTTTCCTCAGTAATTATTTTCTTTATTAACCTGTGCTTGGAGGGACTATTTATCCCTCTTATATTCCATGAGATGATCTTCATTGAGATGGGTTGGGAACTATAGAGTAGAACCTAATCAACTTGGGGTATCTCCCTGATTCTACTAGCTCTTTGCCCATGATAACTGTCGTTGCAAATCTATTTTTATTCCTCGTTTTCTAGATTCTTTCAGAATGAGTTTGGTGTTCAGGATCGTACCTCCTTGAATGCCAAGGGATGGAATCTATTGAGCTCTAGTAATTACATCCTCCAACTTCTAGATCTGGCATTAAGGGAATCTTGAGGTCTAAAATGGGCCTCCTAAGGAAAATGTACAATCAAAATTCACTTTATGAGAACCAATCACATTTTAGGGGATGACATCATCCCTAATGGTTGCGATGGCATTGCTTGAGTTAAATTTCTTACTTGTCACATTCTCAATGGTGGATAAAAACTCATGGTCAACCATGGTAGTGCTCTAAATATTTTTAAATTCAAAGTAATGTACTCATAATAAATGTCATTTCACACTTTTTGAATAAAAATATATTATTGTCATTTCACATTTCTTGAAAGAAAAAATGCATATCGCTATACATTTATTATATTATATTATTTTTATATAATATATTAATTACATGTTATTATACAATTTAAATAATATAAATTTTAATTAATAGCATATAATATAATTAAGAATTTATAAATTTATATTTATATTTTATTTTAAGTTATTTAAGTACAAAGAACAAATGCATTAGTTGTTCAATGTTAATGAATTTTTCTTGAAAAACTCATTCTTATTTATTGTCACATCAATACAATTTTTTTATTAATTTTATTTTGGTACAAATTTTGAATTGAATTTAACTATGGTTACATGGATTGTAGTGCAAAAAGTGAATTGAAATTTAATAAATATTATTTTATTGGTTTAGCTATTATTTTATTATTTCCTTAGGAGGCCCATTTTAGACCTCAAAATTCCCCTAATGTGCGGAGGAATTGAGAGGAAGTCTTTCTGCTAGCATGCTTCTTTTAACCCCATGAGATCGAGGTCCCCGTATTCAATGCTCTCTGGTTCTTCTTCCATTTCTTTTGGTATTGAATCTAGAACTGTGCCTTTACCTTTTTTTCGCGAGCTGTCCCCTGTGTGCGCAGAGGACTGAGGAATCAGAAAGGCTTCCGGTTGGATTTTGGATTGTTGAGTCTTTGAGGTTTGAGGATTCTCCTGCGAAGGTCGCTCCGAGGCTCTTGGAGGTTCGTTCTCATTCTCATTCAGTTGAGCTAGTGCATCAAAGTTGTTGCTTGATGCTGGAGCTCTTTTTTTATGGTTCGTGTTTGACTTCCTCGTATGCCTTTTCCTTCCAGCGACTTTCGTGAACCCTTCGGTGTATTTTTCTGTTGAGTCATTATTCGATGCAGCTCTTTGATTAAGGAGAAAATATCTGAATAGGTACCCATGTTGGTGAAATTTCCGGCATCTAAATTGTACATGTTCATAATATATTGTTTGAATCCATTCATAATCATCATGGAACAGGCTTACCTCATCATGGAGAGACTTTGTAATGTTCATGTAAACACAGAGCCCGAGTGAAATATTACTTTTCCAGGTTGAAGCGTTTTACCCAGGTGTGCAGGTATATACCCGTGGAGTTAAAAAAGTATGGCCCATCATCTATGATCTGATTATTGTCTTCGATGCAGGTGAAGATCACTTTGAAGAAGCCCTTGGCACATAGCTATACATCAATATGTCACTTGGGCTTCCATTTGGAGGTGATCCAACCTAGGAGGGATTTTTCTGTGGGCCAGAAACCCATGAACTTGCCTATCAGTGCATGGTCCTTCATGTATTGGATTTTTTCATTTATTTGATGAGATGGGAGCTTGATCTTGGTTCTTATAGTGGCCTTGGGTAAGCATGTGGAAGATGTGACTATTGCTTCTTTTTTTGTTTCTGTAGATGGTGATTTTGTTGTGGGAGACGCCCTAGTTAGGTCACGAAGCAGGCCAGAGTTCTGCTAACGATCACTGTCGGCCCTGTTAGTTCCAAAATCCACCTCAGGCAAAAATAAGGCAGAAAAAGGACAACACCATACGTCGCTCAGCCTCGTAGCTAGCCCTACGAGGACAGGAGAGGGCTCTCTCCAGGTCAATCTCAATGAAAATATTCAAAGGGGCTTGAGATGACTAAAACAACAACTGATCTTAGGCTAGATAAACAAATAGGAGGGTTTGATTTTGATTTTTTAGGGGTTTTTGTTGGAAAAAGGGGAAAGACAATTTTGGGGCTTGGGGATGAGGCCAATTTCTTGCAGAGTTCAAGTTGGGGCGAGGTAGGCAGCAGCTTTGATGTCTTAGATCCGATGAATGGATAGAAAAGACTGCTGAGGAGCTTAAGATGGAAAGAGAGTGAAATTATCCTCTTCAAACTGACGAAAAACATATAAAACTAAACAAAATTCTAAAGCAGAGCACCAGCAAATCAATGAATTCTACCTCAATTACTCATTTGTTTAATTCAGAAGCAAAGAGAAGGGAAATGGCATACATAAAAATTAATGAAACTTACAATAACATGAGAAGAACATCATCAAAATTCAGAAACCACAAGGATCCCAACAAGTGCTGCAAAACTCTGGTCTTTCCTTTTCCAAAATCTGAAAATGGATATACAATGAGGTGCCAAACTTTTCCCAAGTATCCAACCTGTCCAACCTTTGAAAATGACTCAGAAAATACATGATATAGACCAGACCAACCCCTTCCCATGCCTCTAGGGATCGATCTCATCCTTCTATGAGCTGTTTCAACCAATTCTAAACATGGAGCTAAAATCTAGGCAGCCAAACAACTTGCCTCTATATGCTAGGAAACTGATCCATTCACTTAATTTTCACTTTTTAGTGAATGAATCCTCTAGAACAAGTAAAAACATGCCAAATTTACATCATATTTACCAAATTACATCAATATAGATCAATCATCACATGAAAAAGTAAAACTAGTCAAAACTGGGCGAATTTCTGAGCTGAAGAGTGAAATTTGGGCAAAATTCCTCTATGCGCCGCGCCCAAATTCTCTATGCATTGCGCCACTTGGATCCTATTTTTGAGTCACTTCTCGATGTCCAAATTGAGCTCATGATAGCTTTTTGGAAATCCATGGATGTTTGCCATCCAACCCAAGTGGAATTTTTCAATTTGGATGTAATTTTCCCCTCCAAAACTGCAATCTCCCAAGACTGGTTCCTGCTGGTGCAAAAAGTGGCAGAAAGGCCATTTTTGGAGTGTTTTTGGCCCTTTAGGCAACCTAGAATTTGATGAAATGCTTTGGCCATTCCTGAACATACATAATATATCATGCAAAACCCAAAAATGCAAAGTTTCCCTCCAGAAGATGTCCCAATCATAAGCGTGCGTCGGGTGGCGCAACGCGTCAGGTGGCGCAACGCGTCGGGCGGAAAAACCTGTTTTGCAACCAAAATTTTCAAAAATGACAAAATCTACTCCAAATTTGCTGAAATTTGGAGTGAAGGTCTCCCATCATGTCTCATGCTCAGCCAAGGAAGCTTCAGCCAAGATTCAGAGTGGATCTGGCCTTTTCCGACGTTCTAGTGCTCTTCTCAACCTTGCGTTCAGGATCTTCATTTTTGCTCTGCAAACGTGTGTGCAGGCCCAATAGTGGTTTTTCATATGTTTGAGCATGTCTTTGTCCCTATTTTCCTTCACCAAGAGCTTCTCCAGATGAATGTTGACGTGCGTAAGGCAAGTCTCTCGCTCAAATGGTGTCATGTCACCTGGTCTCTTTCGGGCCAATTCACGGTCTTCACGGATTTTCCGTAACTCTATGAGTGTCTGCTGATCCTCCAGTTGTTTATTCCGCTGCTCCAAGTAATATATAACCCACTGAGCTCTCTGTAATTTCTCGGTCAGTGTGCCGATCTCAGCTTTCTTCTCGTGGATTATCTCTTTTAGCTTTGAGCTGGGAGAGCTCGCATCAACATCGATGAGTATAAAATCAGTGTCTTCGCCTCCTGAAGGGCCCTCATTGTCCATAGGCTTCTTGCCTCTGTCCTAAACCTGTACCTGTGCTGATGTCGAAGGCGATACCCCTTCCACGCCATGTGGAGATAGTACTCGCGCTGCTGATGAAGATAACGAGACCCCTTCCATGCCATGTGGAGATAGTACTTGTAGAAATTAGCTGAATAAATCACTTATTCACTGAAGATTAACCCGATCATACATCAATTTCGAATTGCATGCATAACACATAACCTTCTTCTACAATTAATTGTCACATGCGAAAATAATAGAAGCAATCTCACATCAAATCAATCACACATTAACTCAGTATGTATGGGGAAAGCCTATAGCTGAAAACCCCGCAGCTATTATGTATATTATAATGGAGAAATCATGTAACCAAACAAGTACAATACTCCTCACAAGTACTCAGTACTTTCTCATAAAGTCACACACAATCTAGCTTACTTTTGAACAAGTCACGGGTTCAAAACTCCCTGCCAATTGCCTTGCCTCTATTGCGCAATCATGGCCTGTATAAGTAGAGATCCAAGGTTCGAATCCCCTTGGCTTGACTGCGCAATTGTCATGGACAATTCCTCCAAGTGTAATGCAAATCCCATGCAAAACTGATCCTCCAACTGATAGCTTTACTCACCCTTTCATCTACCTCTTCCACTGGTCTCCACTGAACTGATCATGCATTGTAGTGAACTGAAGTGTTCTTGAGTTGACTAATGAGTTAATATTTAGTAAATTAAATATTATTTAATTTACTCCACTCATATCTAGTTGATTAGTTAGTTAACTAATCCCAACTAGTTCAACTAAAACAACCAGAACACAACTCCACTACTTGTCCCGTTAACTCCTCCAAAACTCCTGCCACTGAAGTCTAACTGAAGCCAACCATGCAAGATGCCATCAAACCCTAGGAACCACGTGATTCCTTGTGTCAGTTGCATGAGTCACCTCCATGACTCAAACTGAAGTGCGCCAAGAGAGTAAACTGCTGTTTATAGTCGAAATATTATTAAGGGTAAATAATATTTGACTTCCATATTTTTAGGAGATCAGTCTAAAAATAGCCTGGGTCCTAAAAATTAGGGTCTCATCTATTTTTACCAACATGTCGCATACTTCAAGAATCTCCAAGTAGAATTCCCAAATTATGCTCCGTATGTCTAAAAATAGACATAGTCTAAAATAGACTTTGCGCCAGAATTTGCCTGCGGGCCCACTTAGTGAAGGCGACTTCATTTCACTAAGCTCCATCATCTTGCTGCATTTTCAACACTCCCTCTCAGCAAGATATGGATTATCTGCAACCCCTATCCTGCCTCTGTGGAATTCGAACTTGCTCCTGGTGAGCGCCTTCGTCGGGATGTTGGCATCCTGATCCTCCGTGGGAACATATGAAAGCATCATGATTCTCCGATGAACACAATCTCTGATATGATGGTACTTGATGTCGATGTGTTTGGACCTATCATGAAATACTGGATTAGCCAAGAGCTTGATGCGGCTCTGGTTATCATAGTAGATCACTGTAGGCTCCAAATGCAACCTGAACAAACCTGCGAGGATCTTCCTCATCCAAATAGCCTCGCATGCAGCCAAGCTATCTACCATGTACTCGGCCTCTGCTGAACTTAGTGCCACGGATCTCTGCTTCCTGCTGTACCAGGAAACTGCTGTCGACCCAATGCTGAAAACTCCTCCAGAGGTGCTCTTGGTCCGTTGGGCTCCCTGCCCAATCTGCATCAGTGAAACCAGAAAGTTTCACTCCATCCTCCTGTCTGTACCATAGACCATATCCCGATGTGCCTCAGATATAGCGCAATACATGCTTGCCCGCCTTCCAAAAGAGCTTGGTAGGCTTAACCATAGCTTGCGAAAGCTGGTTAACTGCATAGCATATATCGGGTCGAGTATTGACCGGATACATCAACGACCCCACCAACTGTCGATAGACAGTGGCATCCACTACCTCCTCCGAAGTAGCATCTCCCTTCCTCCAACCTCCAGGAAGAGGGGTATCAACAGGCTTGCAGCATGTTGAACCTCTCAGTATCTCGGGCATGCGCACGAGAAACAAACGAGTCCTCCAACTGCTGTTGCCAATTTCCAATCCCGGAAATAATGAAGGATGCCCAGGTCCTTCATCTCCAAACTCTCGTGCAAGATCCTCCTTGCATGAAAGTATCAGCCTTTCGTCGCCCGGTCAAAATCAGATCATCTACATACGATGCGATGATCAACGGCCTCCCCTCCACCACAATGCGGAGTACAGTTGGATCCGCCTCACTCTTGGAGAATCCAAGCCCGGTGAAGTAGCTGTCTATCCGAGTGTACCAAGCACGAGGTGCTTGCTTCAGCCCGTACAATGCTCTCTTGAGTCGGCACACATGCGACTCACTGCTGAAGATCTTGAAACCTTCAGGCTGCTCTATGTACACCTCCTCCTCAATGACTCCGTTGAGGAACGCAGTCTTCACATCCATCTGATGAATGTGCCACCCCATCTGCGCTGAGAGAGCAAGGATCGTCCGTATGGAAGAGTACCTTGCGACGGGTGCAAAAGTCTCCTCATAGTCAATCCCCTCGATCTGTGAAAAGCCACGGGTGACAAATCTCGCCTTGTACTTCTCCACACTCCCGTCAGCTTCCTGCTTCACCTTGTAGATCCATCACGAACCCACCACTGATTTCCCAACCGATCTTGGGACAATCTCACATGCACTGTTCCTGACGATCGAATCATATTCTTCGATCATGGCATCAACCCATGCAGGTTCCTCCACAGCTTCCTCAAAAGAGGATGGCTCTGGAGAACACATTGACTCGCAGAGCATTGTATCGATGTCGTCCGTTATTTGTCTCTGTCTGCCTTGTTGTCTTTGTAGGTGAAGTCTACAACCTTCTACGCATCTAGGAAGCCGGTCGCTCGGCTCTGTAGGTGCGCATGCGCCCTCTGATGGTTGGCACTGCATGGGTGGTTTCTTCCACCTCCTGAACTTCCTCTTGTGGCTGATCCACATCCGAGAGCTCCTCCTTAGGAACTAACAGCTCCTCATCTGCATGCAAGTGTAGCTCCCTCTCAAGCGAACACTGCATGGCTTTCTCCTCCTGAAATTTTATATCCCGTCGCACAACAGTCTTGCGACTGTCTGGCACATACACCCGATAGTTGTGAGGTGTATCAGTGTACCCCACAAATATTCCAACTTCGGCAGTTGGATCCAGCTTCCTTCTCGCATCCTTCGTCACATGCATGTAGACAGGAGAACCAAAAATCCGCAAATGGGAAATATCAGGCCTCTTGCGAGAATAAGCCTCCTCTGGTGTACTCATGCCAAGAACCTTGTGAGGACAACGGTTCTGCACATACACTGCTGTATTGCATGCCTCAGCCCACAAGTGAAGGGGTAGGCCCTGATCATGCAACATCGCCGTGCAGCACCCACGATCGTTCTGTTCTTCCGCTCAGCCACCCCGTTCTGCTGTGGGTTATGGGGTGCGATGAGCTCTCTCCGAATCCCTTCTGCGCTGCAGAAATCCTTGAATTCAGCCGAGATGAATTCACCACCGTTATCACTCCTTAGAGCAATCACCTTCTTCCCCGACTCCTTCTCGACCAGTGCTTTAAACTCACGGAACTTCGCGAATGTATCGCTCTTCTTCTGCATGAAGAAGATCCAGCACTTTCGAGAGAAATCATCAACAAAGATCACATAATACTTGTGCTTTGCTGTCAAAGCAACTGAGAAAGGACCACACACGTCCGTGTGAACTCTCTCAAGGATCGTCGTGGCGCGACTATCCTTCTCGTGAAAGGTGGCTTTCACATACTTCCCTAAAGTACACCCCTTGCACTGATCTGACTGCGCAAGGGTGCCCTTAGGAAGTCCAGTAGAAATCTGCTGCAGAATCTTCAAAGCTCCATGGTGAAGATGGCCCAATCTCCCGTGCCATAGTTCGCCCTCATCATCCCGGCTCACCACATCTCCAGCCTTGCATGCCATAGCTGCGCAGTCATCTACCTGCAACTGATAAAGGTTCTGAGTTCGAACCCCTATCTTCCGGGTCTCTCCAGTAGTCTTACTGCGCAGGAAGGCTTTCCCTTCGCTGAAGACCACATCATAACCCTTATCCTCCAACATTGCTACTGAAATCAGGTTCTTCTTCAATCCAGGTACATGCATGACATCCTTTAAGACAAAGGGTTTACCAGACTCCCTCTGAAAGGATACGGTACCGATACCAGTCGCACTGTATCTACCTTCATCGCCCATCTCGATGTGCATGCCCAAATCCTTGTCCTCCAGATCTGAGAACAACTCCCGATCTCCCGTCATATGAAATGACGCACCGCTGTCCAAGAACCACACCGATCCCATCACACTTGAAACCAAGCATGCAATCGGTGAAAAGTCAAGCTCGAACTGTGAAGCCAAAGCTTCTCCATCTGCAGATCTTCCCGCTTGCTTGTTCTTCTTCTTCTTTGGAAAATTGGTAGCATAATGTCCGTGATCATGGCAGTGAAAACACTTCACTTTCGCCATATCCTGCTTCTTTCCCTTAGCACCAGAATGAGAGGTTTTCTTACCCTTCCCCTTCTTTGCTTTGGACACCAAAGCCCAGTTTTCTTCATCAGCTCCCTTTGATGAAGATCCATCTCGAGTAGTCCTCCTTATCTCCTCCTGCATGAGATCCGCCCAAAGGTGCTCCCATCCTGGCAGCTTCTCCCAACCATTGACACTATCTTGATATGAGTGCCAAGCCTTCGGAAGACCAAGGAGAGCCAGGTCGACCATATCCTCTTCATCGACAGTAACTCCCACACTTCCCAGTTCATCTCTGCATTGAGTGAACTTCGTGAGGTATTTAGCGATACTGTCGCCCTTCTCCATCTTGATGTTCCTGAGCTTGTCTTTGAGCGCCAGCTTCCTTTGGTCACTCTTACTCTGGAATATATCCGTCAAAGCTTTCCACATTAAATATGGAGTAGCCTTTCCATGCAGGCTGGATACAATATGATCCTTGACGCCCTCCAACAGGATCCTTCGACATTTCGCGATCTTCTTTTGCCATGCATTGACCAAAGCTGCATCAGTGGGCTTTGGGACATCCGCATCCACGAACTCCTTCAGACCATTATCTTCTAACACTGCTTCCATGCGATCCTTCCATGCAACATAATTCGAACTGCCTTCAAGAGCATATTTGAGTCGCAAACCGTTGAAAGAAGACATTTTCAACACCGGCACCAAGAAAACAATTCTGCTGCAAAATTCGAATTCCAAACTCCAAGCTCTATCGCTTCCGATCTACACTTGAAAAAAAATTATTTCCAAATCAGAGATTGACTGCAAGGGGCTTTTACCAGACCTTTCACTTTCCGAAGAAAGATGAATCCGGAGGCTTCCTGGCCGTATCTGAGACCTACTGTCAGAAATAAGTTTGCAATGCGTAATAGATCTCGACAATTAATCTTGCTCCGATACCATGCTTAGAAATTAGGCCCGGATAAATCCCTTATTCAACGAAGATTAACCGATTACACATCAATTTTGAATTGCATGCATAACACATAATCTCATCTACAATTAATTGTCACATGCGGAAATAATAGAAGCAATCTCACATCAAATCAATCACACATTAACTCAGTATGTATGGGGAAAGCCTATAGCTGAAAACCCCACAGCTATTGTGTATATTATAATGGAGAAATCATGTAACCAAGCAAGTACAATACTCCTCACAAGTACTCAGTACTTTCTCATAAAGTCACACACAATCTAGCTTAGTTTTGAACAAGTCACTGGTTCAAAACTCCCTGCCAATTGCCTTGCCTCTATTGCGCAATCATGGCTTGTATATGTAGAGATCCAAGGTTCGAATCCCCTTGGCTTGACTGCGCAATTGTCATGGACAATTCCTCCAAGTGTAATGCAAATCCCATGCAAAACTGATCCTCCAAATGATAGCTTTACTCACCCTTTCATCTACCTCTTCCACTGGTCTCCACTGAACTGATCATGCACTGTAGTGAACTGAAGTGTTCTTGAGTTGACTAATGAGTTAATATTTAGTGAATTAAATATTATTTAATTCACTCCACTCATATCTAGTTGATTAGCTAGTTAACTAATCTCAACTAGTTCAACTAAAACAAACATAACACAACTCCACTATCTGTCCCGTTAACTCCTCCAAAACTTTTGCCACTGAAGTCTAACTGAAGTCAACCATGCAAGATGCCATCAAACCCTAGGAACCACGTGATTCCTTCTGTCAGTTGCATGAGTCACCTCCATGACTCAAACTGAAGTGCTCCAAGAGAGTAAATTGTTGTTTATAGTCAAAATATTATTAAGGGTAAATAATATTTGACTTCCATATTTTTAGGAGATACAGTCTAAAAATAGCCTGGGTCCTAAAAATAAGGGTCTCATCTATTTTTACCGACATGTCGCATACTTCAAAAATCTCCAACTGGAATCTCTGAATTATGCTCCGTATGTCTAAAAATAGACATAGTCTAAAAATAGACTTTGCGCCAGAATTTGCCTGCGGGCCCACTTAGTGAAGGCGACTTCATTTCACTAAGCTCCATCATCTTGCTGCATTCTCAACAGTAATCGTCGTGCTGCTGCAAATAAGGCTCTGTGGCCTCTCTGATATGTCACACACACTGGAGCGTTCATAGGCTCAGTCTCAGGAACCTCAAACTGATGTGAAGGCTCTGCCTCATCATGAACAATCTCGGGAGGAGGCTGGGGGGCTGTAAATAAGTCACGAGAGATGAACTCATCCCATGTGATGCCCTGCAAACCAAGTTGATGTACCACAATGATTTTGATGAGCGCGTAATGATAAATGTTGTTATGTTGCTGCTCCGGAGTCTTCTTCTGCACAAGAGTAGTCATACGCTCTATGTTTCGGCACATGAAGTATGGAACATTCATCATTCGTACTCTCGTGAAATGCATCAAAATTCTGATATGATATGCATAAAGGCGCGAGAATCTACCCTCGTAGCTGAAGTATCTAATGATGAGTTTCATTAATGGCACATAAGACTCCTTCAGAAACCAGAACGGGAATACTCTGCTCAACTGCCTCAAATATCCAGGTCTGATGTAAGGCTCATAATATGCTCTATCCAGCTGTTGTCTCTTATTCCACTCCTCACCTATGTTTGGTATCTCGGTCGCCTCAGAAATAGTCTCGGGTGTCAAGGTGAAGTTCACTCCAGCAAGATTTACATGACCATCACGCAAATGTAGGACAAATAAGCGAACCAACTCCAGATGGTGCTGAATCTAAGATATCATTTCACAATACCGAAAACATGAATGTTGCTGAAAGCATGTCATTGCAAGCGGGCAGGCCAGCAATTGAACCAAAGAAGTGGGCTCCTCCCTGACGTGCCTGCCACTCTTATGAGATCTCCTTGGTACATTTAGCTCTGCGGTTGAATCACTGTCCTTCTCATATGACGAATTTTTCTCTGACATGATGCTGAAAACAAGGTATTTGACAAGTATATGTTGATATATGTATGGTGAAAATAAGAGTTAGGTGTATGTTTGAAAATGATGAATTGGTGCTTGCCTTTCAATACCAAATATGCCAAATGTAATAAGGTGCTATGAAGAGATGTCACAATGGGAAAAAGGATTGTCAAGTGACTTTAGGTGTGAGGACAGTCACTGTTTGGGGGGATTAGGGATTTGGGGATTTATAGGTGATGTAGGAATAGGTGATAGTAATGAGGGTAGTTTTTAGGGATAGAAGTGCAATGACAAAGTATACTTGGGTTAAAGTGAAATCAAGGATATTGAAACAGTCCTTGAATCTTTGGTAATCAGGATTTTATCAATGATATGAAGTGGTAACAAGTGATAGGGTTAATTCTTGCACCAATTAAACTCTTTGAATACCTCCTTCAAAAGACACCCAACAGGAGTTAAACTCAAATAGCAAACACACACAACTTGGAGGCAAATGAATTGAATTGATTTGAGTTTGGAGCAAGAATGATGATTTTTAAGCCTTGTCGAGCCTGTGCGCCGCACGCAGACCCAATGCGCCGTGGCCTTTGGGTGCGCCGCGCCAGAAGAAAGTAACACGGAATTTTTCGGCTCTATGCGCCGCACGCTACGGATGCGCCGCGCCTGCCTTCTATGCGCCGCGTTGTCTTCAACACACAGTCGGCCTTTCTCAAAACACAGTTTGGTCTCTCAACTTCCAACTTCGAATTCTCCCTTGGATTTTTTGAATGCCTCTTGATGCAAATGAACAAATAAATTTGAGAAATATCTTGAAAAGAGATGGTTTTAATTTTTTCTTCTCAAAACCCATTTTGTAATGTTTATGACTTTGGCATTTTTTTCATTTAATACAACTTTTGTTTTCTTGTTTCCTCACTGACTTTCTGGAGCTTTGAATGATGAAATTGGTTGATTTCTTGCAGGGCTGATGGCATTGAACAATGGAAAAGGATGACCAGAGTTTGCATGGTGAAGTACATGGCGGAAAAATACATGATTATTACAAAAACAATTTTTGACAATTTCTTATTCAAAACAGAGTTTTGAACAAGAAATGTCCTTGAGCATGTTTGATGATAAAAATTTTGAACTGAAAACTTATTGATAACCTCCTCATGGCCTGCGGGCATGAACATTTCGAAAGACCAAAACCCTAGACCTAGAAACTAAAATGACTCTTTTTTACCAAAACAGCTTGTATAACTGTAAATGACATGAACTGAACTTTGATGAATTTTGAGAAATTTGACCAACCCAGCAGGTACAAGCATGAGGGAAAATGAAAAAACAAAGCCCTTCCGTGAGACAATGGCATACCCCTAACGAAATGCAGATGAATGAGCGGAATGAGACACCTAAACAATGAAATGCAATAAGAGAAATGATCTCTGACGGAGGGATAACAAGACCGACTCTAACATTGGCTCCAATGGGGATGGTAGCTCCAGCTCCTGAGAGGTGCCAAGAACAGCAGATCTTTGGGAGAGCAGACAGTGCCTTCATCAATTGGGAAATGGAGTCACCACTCAAGCTAAAATGCATGACTGAAAACCGACATAAACTAGCTTAACAACAAGACTGAAGACTGACTCACAAATGACTCATGACTGACTTAACTAGAACAAGAACTTACAAAGCTTATTTGAAGGGCAGCAGTCCATCAAGATTTCAAATCCTGATGACAACCGCCTGCATATTAATGAAATATGTACAATCATGTGTAATGGGATTTCCAATGTAACCAATCAAGCAAATGCCTTCTTGATTGATTCTCCTGATCAGATTTCCCGGTCAACAATAGGTACTTGTAACTGGGCATCCAAAAACCTAATTGACCATGATCTCCTTCATCATTGAATACTGCAATAATCACCTTCACTGCTGACTGCAGCAGATTTGCCAGTGGATCCTGAAAAATATGAAGATTTACCTCCTGCTGAAGAAACAAGGTGTCCTTTTCTCTTGATTCTGATCTTTCTTCAGTAAAATTTTGTTCCTAGTCCTCAAAAAACTCTGAAAAAATAGATGAGCAGATCTCCTCTTGGAAAAGCATTTCAAAACATGAAACATAGGAAGAAGAATCTGAAAGGGAATCCTGAATGGTCTGATTTTATGTAGTCTGAATATACCGTAGGTCATCTTCATATGATATGACAGCCAGATTCTCATTACATTCATCAATCATGAGAAAATAAATTTCATATGATTCTTGAAACCCAACACTATCATTTCTATCATCTACCATAAATTCATCAAGAGAAAATTTTTCACTTACTTGAACAAATATATCATCTTGTTGTTCATGAACTGCCTGGATTACCTCTTTATGAAGGCTTTGTTTTGATGACATGAGAACATCTGGATCCATAACTCTGTCTTCTTCATTCCAGATGATCTCAACAGCAGAGTTCAGCACAAGGTATTCTTGATCATCACGATCTGAATCTAGATCTAAAATAGTTGACTTGACATTTTCACATCCTGAAAATGAAACTTGATTTCCCTGCATGTTGTCTTCTTCTGTGGGCAGATCTGAAACGAAACTTTCTCTTCCATCATTTTCAGCCATATGGCAATCTTCAGCTTGCTGATCTAGATAAGTATCCTTCAAGATTTCTTTGTGCTGCTATAACGGATTTTCATACAATGCTTCCATGATTTCTCCGTCCATCAATTCATGTTCCCCATAAAAATTCTCAAGATCTTCAATGAAACTATGAACATGGCTACAACAGTTCTGAACTAAAGTCAAGGATGGATAAGATTCTGTATACTTTTCAAATAACATAGTATGAAAATCCTTTAAACAGTAAATAGAAGCAGGTGGCAAACTTTCATACCAAGATCGAGCTTCATCTTCCAAAGTAGCCATGAACATTTTCATCAAACAGTCTTCAGGAAAATCGATCTTTAATTTATGCACATGAATGTGAAATTTCACCAGATGAAGAGCAGCGTCATTACCTTCCACATTTCTGAACATAGGCAAATTTTGAAGCCAATCCACCTTGGGCATCTTATTTGGAAAACCTGGGATGTGATCTCGGCTCATGGGAGCGTATCTTCTTGCAACTCGATCCATCTTGAAAGTCTTAAAGATACTGATCTCTCTGCAGTGGAGTCACCATGAAGGATTTATTTCTGAATTTTTCAGTGAATGAAGTCGCTAGGTGAATGATTTCAGCCTTGCGGTGTCTGATAGTTGTCCACCATCAACGATCAGATCTGAACTTGATACATGTACTGGGGCAAAACAATCTATAAGTCAAGTGTCACGCTTCACAAGCTAGACCATTTATCTCCCCAGTATGGTCGCCACTATGTTAGTTCCCAAATCCACCTCAGGCTGAAATAAGGCAGAAAAAGGACAACACCATACCACGATCAGCCTCATAGCTAGCCCTACGAGGACAGGAGAGGGCTCTCTCCGGGTCAATCTCAATCAAAATATTAAAAGGGGCTTTAGATGACTAAAACAACAACTGATATTAGGCTAGATAAACAAATAGGAGGGTTTGATTTTGATTTTTTAGGGGTTTTTGTTGGAAAAAGGGGAAAGACAATTTTGGGGCTTGGGGATGAGGCCAATTTCTTGCAGAGTTCAAGTTGGGGCGAGGTAGGCAGCGGCTTTGATGTCTTAGATCCGATGAATGGATAGAAAAGACTGCTGAGGAGCTGAAGAGAGCAAGAGAGTGCAAGGATCCTCTTCAAACTGACGAAAAACATATAAAACTAAACAAAAGTCTAAGGCAGAGCACCAGCAAATCAATGAATTCTACCTCAATTACTCATTTGTTTAATTCAGAAGCAAAGAGAAGGGAAATGGCATACATAAACATTAATGAACCTTATAATAACATGAGAATAACATCATAAAAACTCAGAAACCACAAGGATCCCAACAAGTGCTGCAAAACTCTGGTCTTTCCTTTGCCAAAATCTGAAAATGGATATACAATGAGGTGCCAAACTTTTCCCAAGTATCCAACCTCTCCAACCTTTGAAAATGACTCAGAAAATACATGATATAGACTAGACCAACCCCTTCCCATGCCTCTAGGGATCGAGCTCATCCTTCTAGGAGTTGTTTCAACCAATTCTAAACATGGAGCTAAAATCTAGGCAGCCAAACAACTTGCCTCTATATGCTAGGAAACTGATCCATTCACTTAATTTTCACTTTTTAGTGAATGAATCCTCTAGAAAAAGTAAAAACATGCCAAATTTACATCATAGTTACCAAATGACATCAAGATAGATCAATCATCACATGAAAAAGTAAAACTAGTCAAAACTGGGCGAATTTCTGAGCTGAAGAGTAAAATTTGGGCAAAATTCCTCTATGCGTCGCGCCCAAATTCTCTATGCGTCGCACCACTTTGAGACTATTTTTCAGGCACTTTCCGAAGTCAAAATTGAGCTCATGATAGCTCGTTGGAAAGCCCTGGATGTCTTATATCCAACCCAAGTGGAATGTTTCAATTCGGATGTCATTTTCCCCTCCAAAACTGCAATCTCCCAAGACTGGTTCCTGCTGGTGCAAAAAGTGGCAGAAAGGCCATTTTTGGATTGTTTTTGGCCCTTTAGGCAACCCAGAATTTGATGAAATACTTTGGCCATTCCTGAACATACATAATATATCATGAAAAACCCAAAACTGCAAATTTTTCCTCCAGAAGATGTCCCAATCATAAGCGCGCGTCGGGTGGCGCGAAGAATCGGGCGGAAAAACCTGTTTTGCAACCAAAATTTTCACAAATGACAAACTCTTCTCCAAATTTGCTGAAATTCAGAGTGAAGGTCTCCCATCATGTCTCATGCTCAGCCAAGGAAGCTTCGGCCAAGATTCGGAGTGGATCCGGCCTTTTCCGACGTTTCAGTGCTCTTCTCAACCTTGCGTTCAGGATCTTCATTTTCGCTCTGCAAACGTGTGTGCGGGCCCAATAGTGGTTTTTCATATGTCTGAGAATGTCTTTGTCCCTATTGGCCTTCGCCAAGAGCTTCTCCAGATGAATTTTGACGTGCGTAAGGCAAGTCTCTCGCTCAAATGTTGTCATGTCACCTGGTCTCTTCCCGGCCAATTCACGGTCTTCACGGATTTTCCGCAACTCTATGAGTGTCTGCTGATCCTCCAATTGTTTATTCCGCTGCTCCAAGTAATCTATAACCCACTGAGCTCTCTGTAATTTCTCGGTCAGTGTGCCAATCTCAGCTTTCTGCTCCTGGATTATCTCTTTTAGCTTTGAGCTGGGAGAGCTTGCATCAACATCGATGAGTATAAAATCAATGTCTTCGCCTCCTGAAGGGCCCTCATCGTGCATAGGCTTCTTGCCTGCGGAAGATCTCATATATTTGCGTCTGTTGGTTAGCTTCTATTTCCTATTGGTCCAGCCACTTTGCCTTCTTGCATGTGGAGATAAAAGAAGTCAATTTTCTGTCACAAAAACATCATTTTCATCATTAGTCTAATTGTTCTAGTTTTCATAATCTTTTTTCTCTTTATTGTTAATATGAAGAGGAATTCCCCCAAAATTGTAACATAATTTGAAGTAATTACAGGGTGAGAACATACCTTAATTTGGTCCCAACACATACTGCAAGAGATGGATGGAAAATCATGTGCTGGAGGGCTTGTCAATGGCAGGTTTTTAAAGCACTACTCTTCCTAAATCTTTTGGTCATTCATATCATTGTATGTATTCCATTTTATATGTTTTTTTTCCTAATAATGACAAGCTAAATCATCAAGCTTGAGCTCGAGGTGAAGGCCATTAGAGTTTGAAGACAAAGCTTGGAAATTTCAAAGTTTTTCTTGTTTTTTTCAAGAAAATGGATAATAGCTCTGGAACTACTAGTTATTTAGTGTACCATAGGAGCACACTATCCCAAGTGGAGCCACTGTTATCACTCAAAAAATTCAAAACATCATTTTGACAAGCTTACATAGGTTCATGGGACAAAATAGGGTTTTAGGAGTCATTTTAAATTTGATCAAGGGAAGATTTAGATTTTTTATAGTTTGAAGCTTACCCTAAGGTTTAAACAAAGTCATTTTTAAACTCTTTTCATGTCCAACATTCATCATTTTCCATTGCACTTCATTTCCCAAAGTTTTTGTATCAAAATTGCCTAATTAGCTAAGAAACCACAGTTTCGTAGTGCATTACACAATAAAAGGTCACTTTGTGCAATGAAAGCACTGATAGTTTCGTAGCACAAATAGTAAATTTTTCACTACAGGCACTACGAAAGCACGGTTTTGTAACTGTCTTGTCAGTCGAGTTTTCAAATGTCAAAAACTGTTGGGAATGGGTAGGTTAGATGCCTGTTGAGTCATGTAATGATGAAATCGAAGTACATACCCACGTTTGAAGTCATCATAGTCAGTGTAGGTTATGAATAAGCCATCATTTTGAGTTATGAGAGGACATTTAAGTTTCAAATTCTTTCCTAATTAGTCATTCTCATTCCTTTTGCCTCCATGCGTAATATCTAAGCTCTGAAGCATTATTGTATCGAGCCAAACTTGAGGCTGGTTCTTTCAAAGGATTTACTACATCCATATCAAGTGAGGTTGATGCATTTATATCAAGCGCGGCTCAAACATTTATATCAAGCGAGGCTATGAGGTTCTCTGAAGAACTATGGCAAAGGAAAGAAAAATACACAGAGGAGGAAAATTCTTAAGAGATGAACCTGAAGACATGAAAGCAATAACTGAAGACCCAACAGTAATGGAAGCATTCAAAAGAGAGGGTTGCTTACAGTTTTGTGAGAAATTGCAGGGCTGTCACACACATGTATCCAAGGAATTTGCTATGAATTTCAGTGGAATAACCACTAAAGTGGGGATGCTAAGTTTGTCTATTATGCCAGAGGTCATTGCTTCTATTAAAAAAATTCAAAGAGGTCAATAAACCTGGTTCAAAGGACTCAAATTTAATATGGATCAGTGTAAATAGTTCATGAAGCCTGAGCACATTGAGATGGATCTCAACAATGCGGCTCTAAGAAGCTGCATCAAAGATCATTATTCAAAACTATTGCTCATCATCCAGAAATAATTTACATGCGAAGGCAGATATCACAAGGTTTATTCATACCATTTCAAATTACTTCTGCACTTCACTCGTAAGATTTCCCTCAACTTACCTTTTTATCTGCATAGAATTCTTTCAAAGATGGTTGATAAGGTTCAAGAAAAGTCTGAGGGGAGTGATACATAATTGTTTCATCATGGCTTAATGAAATTATTGGTTTTAGATGAACTTTAAAGGTTGGGCAGAGATTGGTCCTCATTCTTGTTTGTTAATGGTTTTGAGTTGAATACTCTAACTCCTATAAGAAATCCTAAAGCTAAGAGAATTCCATCAGTACTAGAAGCAAAACAAAGCCAACCTTTGGTTGCAAAATCAAAGGAAACTTCAAGAGTAAAGCCAAGTCAAAAAACTGAGAAAAATTCAAAGAAAGTGCAGGTTCTTGACACAAAAACTCCCCTATCTGCAGAAAATAAATCAAAGGCGATCAAACATGCAAAACAAGAACAAGTTGTTAGCAAACAAGGGACCAAAAGAATGACTAGAAGCCAAACAATGGTTTTGAAGGAAAATACAGTAGCTACAAGAGGCAGAGCAGTAAAAAAGGGGAATTTAGAGGATATTCTTCATGACATAGAGGAAAAACCTATTGTTGAAGTTGAATTCATAGGAGAAGATGAGAAGAAGTTGAAAAAGGCCAAGTCTGCAAAGAGATTAGAGTTTGAGGGAGAAGATGCAGGTTTCATTATCCAAGCAAGAAAGCCTATGATAATGCATGCTAGGAAATTGATGGAGAGAAACAAAGAAGTCCAAATACCCACTGAGACAACTCAAACACCTAAGGATATTATTGACCTCTCATAACCCACAGTAAAGGATACAATTAGCAAATTAAAAAAGGGAAAAGAAAAGGTGATAGAAAAGACAGAGTTGCAGCTCCTTGAAGAAAAGTTGAAATTGGAAAATCAAGAAATTTTCGTCTTGAAAAAGGAAGCTAGGAAACACAATGTTAAAAAAATGTGATTTGAAAAGATGAAGGAAGTTTGGGAAAACAGGTTGATGTTGCCTCTAAAGACTTAGACAATACACAAGAGTTTGTCAAGTGGGTAGTTCTAGCAAGAGCAGAAGCTAAACATGTAAGAAAGGTGAACACTCATCTGAGAGTTACCGATAAATGTCTTAAAGATCAGGTAAAGTATTTACAAGAGCATATTGAAATGATTCATAATGAACTGCATAGTAAAGGTATCAAAATGATAGTGGTTGAAGAACCATTAGGTCAACCAATTGTTAATGAGGAAGAAATGCCTCAAGGAACCTAAAATGGAGTTGGTTTATGGTTTGTGGATGATGAAGACATGTTGGTTACAATTTTTTGGAAACTACAATTTTCATTTGACAAAATTATGCAAGAAACTATGTTTTTAGTAGTTTTCTAGCTGTAGCTGCCTGTGCTTAAAGCCTTAGCTTACGAAACTCAGCTGCGTTTTTTTTCTCATATGTTGTTAGCTCCCTATGAAATTTTTGTATGCTAGGCCAAATTGTTGTTGAGTCTTCAAGGAATTTATCTAAAACAAAGTTCTGGAAGCCTTTGTGTCCTTGGTCCTTCGAGCAAATCCTCTCCGTCGGTTCCCTCTTTAAAGCCTCTCTCACACGAAGAAAATGCCCAAAGACCTCTCCTCCCCCTTTGTTTTTCCTCTATTTAACCTCTTTTTATTCCCCCTTTCTCCCCCTTTCTATTCCCCCCATTTACTCTCAAATTCTCCAACCCTTTAAAGTCCCCTCTCAGCCTTTCATGCACTTTTCTTCCCTTATCTCTTATCGTCTCTTCAAACCCCTTACATTAAAATGGGCCCAAAACCCGCTTTCCGATCATGTTATGGGGCTAAGCCCCTTACCGCAAACCCCTTAACCACTTCCCCACATATGACCCCGCGCCAGGACCAAGTGCTCAAGTCCCGACGCTTATCGCAATCGGAACCATCGGCGGGAGGCAAAACCCTTTGTAACGCAAGAAATTCCCGATGCGATTGATTATAACGTTAAGTCCCGCGGTCCGTTCCGCACCGTCGATCTGCTCTGATCGAACGGCTGAGCGCTAATCGCAAGCCCCCCGCCCATCGCAATCGGAGCATGTAAGGCCTGCCCCCCGATTGAAACCTCCCGATTGCATCGCAGCCGTCCGTTCTCCCGCGATCCAACGGTCAGTGCTTAATCGCAACAGCCTCCGATCGCTGATCGCAAGTCTTTCTGTCACCGCCCCGATTAAATCCTGGCCGTTGATCTGCCCCGTGATCCGACGGCCAGCACTTAATCGCTCCTTCTCCTCCGATGGTGTTCCCCACCGTTGATCTCCCCGCCGATCCGACGGTCAGCGCTCAATCGCACCCGTCCCTCCGATCGCAATCGCAACACTCATCGCGCACCTCCCGATTGAGACCCTCCGATTACATCGCAGCCGTCCATCTCCCTTCTGATCCGACGGTCATCGCAGCTCCCGATCCCTCGATCGCACTGACCTTCCGATCTCATCCTGACCGTCCATTCTTCCCGCAGATCAACGGTTCCCGTTTAATCGCACTTTCCTCCCGATCGCTGATCGCAAGTCCTTTTCTCTGCCCTCTGATTGCATCTAAACCGTCAATCTGATCCCCGATCGGACGGTCAGCGCTTAATCGCACTCCCCATCTGATCGCAATCGCAAGCCTTCCCTCTGCCTCCCCGATTAAATCCTGGCCGTCCGTCTATTACATGATCCAACGGCTATCGCTCAATCGCTCATTTCCTCCGATCGCGAGTCCTTCCGTCTCCCTTCCGACTTAATCCTGACCGTTGATCAGTCCTCAGATCTAACGGTCATCGCTCAATCGCATTGCCCCGCTCAATCGCAATCGGAACTTTCAATGGTGCCGCCCCGATTGAGATGCTCTGATTACATCTCCGCCGTTCGTCCTCCCCAAGATCTGACGGTTCTGGTTCAATCGCCCTCCGCCTCCACTGGGTCCCACCTCCATGGCCTCCGCTCCATTGTTTTCTGTGTTTCCTTTGTAATTCGCCCAAAGTTCATCGTTGGGCTTTTACGTTTATTAACTGTCTCCTCCGCCATTTTCACTATTCCTCCACCGCTCCGCCACTGTTCCTCTGGCCTCTGCAGCATTTCTCCGCCACCACTGCCAGGTTCTTAACAGGTGTATCTTATGATGCAGACAACACAGAGAGACCATTTCAGCCGGCCAGCGAAGCAGCAGAAACAAGATTTAAAAGGGATTAATGCTTGTAATTAAAGATTAACAATGTGAACCCTCAAACAAGGATTCAAACACAATGAAGACTTAAGTACGCAAAGAGTCTTATCTACGCAAAGAGTCTTATCCGTGTTTAAATATCAAAGAAGTACTCTCCTCCAAAAGGACACCCTCCTACAAGAAATCTCCATGCCCCTCGAGCCCTGAAACGATTAATTATGCCGACTGAAGCTCATCTAAGACAGTCGGACAGCAGTAATGGCGCATGGAGAGACCTGCAGATCATCCCACCCGCTCATTTATTTCGCTGATGGCCAGCATGGTAGCCCGTACATCCGAGACTTCACGAAACACCGTAGGCACCGACCTCGACACGTAGCCCGAAACGCCCGCGTGCGCGCGCGCGCGTCGCTTTCCGCCATTGGGCGCATGGCGTGAACACTTCCGCCTTACTGTCTTAATGAGATTCATTTATTGTATATCCTACCTCTGTTTCTTCCTCTTCTCCTATAAAAATCCCCGAGAACGAATTGTAAAGGTTGTTGCCTTGCTGGGCATTTTGCTATTAGAGGGATTCATTTGACTGTTAGAACAGTCTTGGGAGAGAGTAGCAGAGTAGTTGTATGTAATAGGCTGGGAGGAGAAGTTGGGACTGTATTAGCCATTGAGCCATATTGTACATGACTGGTTTTGCATCAATTAATCGAGCACATTCATGGATCCCTGTCTATTGCTATCAAGATGTTTTCTTACTCGTTCATTACATTTTCACATCGTTTCATGTTCTTCCTGTAGGCATCGAATAATGGTATAGGATTCACCTGTTAGGTGCCCTAGCTTCTCGCTTCTCCCTACCTTTATTTTTTCTCGCCCATGTGTCTAAGAGTAAATTCAGTGGGGGTTTAACCAAAGGTGGGGCCGGATGTTATTGCCTGTTGGCTGATGTATGAACTCGGGGGTTTGCCTCTTAGATGTTTCTTTGTAATCTTATCTCTGTTTTTCCTTGGAGTTGCTAAAGCAGACCTGGAGTTAAATGACCTCTGGTCTGATCTATAAGCTGCCCCTTTGTCCACCTTTGAGAGCTGCCTTTGAGTATGTCCAAGCAGGTCTGGAGTTAAATGACCTCTGACCTGATCTATAGACAGAAAATTGGCTGTCTTTCCTTCTTTCACTTTCTCTCCTTAATGTTTCATCCCACCATCTGCCTTGAAGATCCTTTAGTGTAGATGACTTGCCCTTTGGAAGCCTTGGCTAGTGGATGCAAGTAATTCCCCTCTCATGACTCCATAGCCCAATGGATGGCACTGTCTAGGCCTATCCTCTTTGCTGAAAGGTCCTACTGCCTTGTCCCTTTCTCCCATTGCTTTCCCAGTCTGTGATCTCATGACTCAACCCAGCAACCCTTCAACCAAATCATTTTAAAACCCCCTCTGTGCTTCATAACTAGCCTAACATCTTGTTTTGAGCTTCAAGGATACATCATTCTTTGCTCTATTTGGAGAGATCCCTCTCCGGGTCCAGGAGGGCTAGATCCTAGGGCCCCAAAGTGGTTCTGATGTTGTCTCATCTTTTGGTCTTGCCAATCTGGCCAAAACATGGGAACCCCAACATAATGGCGACTCCGCTGGGGACAGATCAGTCAGCTTTGATTTGGTAAACCACTGTGGTGGACAGTAAGTTGTAAATCATCCACCTGGTGACTCCACAATTCCTGAATGATAAGAAGACTCCATAGGTGATCAGCTGGCCACTGATTATCTCGGTTTCACATAAGACTCCACTGGGAGACCATGTCGCAGTACAACATCATCCATGCCGAAGAGCCAGTCATTTCGCTAATAGAGGACTCTGTACAATGTGTGGAAATAGATCCGAGCCTCATAACAGAGTTTCGGAGTGGAATAGCGAGTGTACTGGCAGAATTTGAATGGGAGGATCTTCCAAAGGTTGTCCCTATTGGCTCAGCACTCAATCATCTACCTGCGCTTAAGAAGATGTTTCTTGATTTGGTGATTGACAGATATGAAGCTGAGCTCGAACTTTTAAACTCACAAGAGATATCCTACGAGTTCAGAGACCCGAAGGGCCTTTTTGGAAAGTCTCCCGCCCCCTAAAGGAAAATTAATTCCGCTGCTCTTCGAAATACGAGAAGAAGAAGACCCGGTTTTCATAAGCCGCACTGAAGATGCAGTGGAAAGTGCAATAAGCGACGCTGCCCGGGACATAGACAGCCTACCAATCATGGCAGGCCAAAAGGAAGAAAGCATACATCAAGTGTTCGTTGATCCTATGGCAGAATACATGGAGGCCCTGATATGCTCGAACACTCCAACATTGATCCTCAGCACGGGCCAGATTCATCAGGAATGGTCACTACTGATGGTGACCACGATTTTGAAGAACCACGAGCAGAACACCCTGTGGTTATCTCTGACAGGCAGCCAGTGCTCATATCCTTTTTCACTACTACTTGACTGGCTGTATTGGCTTTATCATATCACCTAGAACATCAGAGATTTCCAGTTAGAGTAGGGTAGGTAGGAAAGCTCAATAAAGCTCAGCCTATGAGCAGGGAGATTAGTTGTTTAAATTTCTGTCTTAGAATATAGAGAAGAAACCTGCTAGACAGTCTAATCCTAGCAGGTAGTAGTGTAGGTAGAGAAGCATATGAGGCCAACAGTTTAATCTGGTCTCATGGAGTAATAAGGGTAGAAGTAGAGTAGGTTTATTTTTTCCTGTTTGAAAGATTAATGATGTAAAGGGTCTGCAAGTCCAAATGCACCCAAGAAGAGAAAATGTTAGGACTATAGTGTGGGTAGGTAGTTGTTTGGAAGAATTATGCTGCTGATTGGATGTCTTCATGGTTTGTGGCAGCAGATCAAAGAAAGATATGGATGGTTCAAGCAGTAGGCACCTGGCCTACACCAAGAGATCATCTTCTGGTTTCTTGGCTCCTTCAAGAAGAAGCCATCCCCATGTGGAGCCACTGTTAGCCCCCCTATGAAATTTTTGACAAGCAAGTAGGGGGCTAAATTGTTGTTGAGTCTTCAAGGAATGCATTTCCTCTGAAAACACAGTCTCCTTGAAGCCTCTTTGTGTCCTTTATCCTTTGAGCAAATCCCCTCTACTGGTTCCCCTTTTAAAGCCTCTCTGTTGACGAAAGAAATGCCCAAAGACCTCCTTCCCCCTTTATTTTTCCCTCATTTAACCTCTTTTTATCCCCCCTTTTCTCCCCTTCTATTCCCCCATTTACTCCTCAAATTCCCCCAAAATCCCCTTTAAAGTCCCCCCCTAGCCTTTGCTTAGCCTTTCTTCCACTTTCCCCTTCTATCGTTTCCCTTTTAACCCCTCAAAACCCATCAAAACGGGCCCAAAACCCACTTTCCGACCATGTTATAGGGCTTAGCCCCCTACCGCAAACCCCTTAACCACTTCCCCACATATGACCCCGCGCCAGGACCAAGTGCTTAAGTCCCGGCGCTTATCGCAATCGGAACCATCGGCGGGAGGCAAAACCCTTTGTAACGCAAGAAATTCCCGATGCGATTGATTATAACGTTAAGTCCCGCGGTCCGTTCCGCACCGTCGATCTGCTCTGATCGAACGGCTGAGCGCTAATCGCAAGCCCCCCGCCCATCGCAATCGGAGCATGTAAGGCCTGCCCCCCGATTGAAACCTCCCGATTGCATCGCAGCCGTCCGTTCTCCCGCGATCCAACGGTCAGTGCTTAATCGCAACAGCCTCCGATCGCTGATCGCAAGTCTTTCTGTCACCGCCCCGATTAAATCCTGGCCGTTGATCTGCCCCGTGATCCGACGGCCAGCACTTAATCGCTCCTTCTCCTCCGATGGTGTTCCCCACCGTTGATCTCCCCGCCGATCCGACGGTCAGCGCTCAATCGCACCCGTCCCTCCGATCGCAATCGCAACACTCATCGCGCACCTCCCGATTGAGACCCTCCGATTACATCGCAGCCGTCCATCTCCCTTCTGATCCGACGGTCATCGCAGCTCCCGATCCCTCGATCGCACTGACCTTCCGATCTCATCCTGACCGTCCATTCTTCCCGCAGATCAACGGTTCCCGTTTAATCGCACTTTCCTCCCGATCGCTGATCGCAAGTCCTTTTCTCTGCCCTCTGATTGCATCTAAACCGTCAATCTGATCCCCGATCGGACGGTCAGCGCTTAATCGCACTCCCCATCTGATCGCAATCGCAAGCCTTCCCTCTGCCTCCCCGATTAAATCCTGGCCGTCCGTCTATTACATGATCCAACGGCTATCGCTCAATCGCTCATTTCCTCCGATCGCGAGTCCTTCCGTCTCCCTTCCGACTTAATCCTGACCGTTGATCAGTCCTCAGATCTAACGGTCATCGCTCAATCGCATTGCCCCGCTCAATCGCAATCGGAACTTTCAATGGTGCCGCCCCGATTGAGATGCTCTGATTACATCTCCGCCGTTCGTCCTCCCCAAGATCTGACGGTTCTGGTTCAATCGCCCTCCGCCTCCACTGGGTCCCACCTCCATGGCCTCCGCTCCATTGTTTTCTGTGTTTCCTTTGTAATTCGCCCAAAGTTCATTGTTGGGCTTTTACATTGATTAACCGTCTCCTCCGCCATTTTCACTATTCCTCCACCGCTCCGCCACCTTTCCTCTGGCCTCTGCAGCATTTCTCCACTACCACTGCCAGGTTCTTAACAGGTTTATCCTATGATGCAGATTAGCACAGAGAGGCCATTTTAGCCGGCCTGCGAAGCAGCAGAAACAGGTTTCAAAGGGATTAATGCGCATTATTGATGTAGTTAACGTCTAATCCCACAGTCAAAGGATTCAAGCAAAGTTTGAAGACTTAAGCACGCAAAGAGTCTTATCTATGTTTAAATATCAGCAGAAGTACGCTCCTCCAAAAGGACACCCTCCTACAAGAAGTCTCCATGCCCCTCGAGCTCTGAAACGATTAATTACGCCGACTGAAGCTCGTCTAAGACAGTCGGACAACAGTAATGGCACATGGAGAGACCTGCAGATCATCCCACCCAGTTCATTTATTTCAGCATGGCTAGCACAGAGCTCCAGACATCCGAAGGACTTCACGAAACACCAGAGGTCAAAATCTGACCTGACAGAGCCTCCGAACAGTCTACAGGGTACATACAGTGCTGCATTCTGCCATTAAGCAGTATGGGCGTGAACACTTCCGCCTCACTGTCTTAATGAGATTCATTTATTGTATATCCTACCTCTGCTGCTTCCTCTCCTCCGATAAAAAATCCCTGAGAACGAATTGTAAAGGTTGTTGTTGTTGTTGCCTTGTTGGGCATACTGCTGTTAGAGGGATTCATTCTGACTGTTAGAACAGTCTTGGGAGAGAGTTGCAGAGTAGTTTGTATGTAATAGGCTGGGGGGAGAAGTCTGGACTGTAACAGCCATTGAGCTTATTGTACATGACTGGTTTTGCATCTATTAATCAAAGCACATTTCACAGGATCCTGGTCTATTGCTATTGGTGATGTTTTCTTACTCTGTTTATTACATTTTCAGACTGTTTCATGTTCTTCTGGTAGGCATCAGAATAATGGTATAGGATTCACCCTTGTTAGGCGCCCTATGCTGTCTGCTCTCCCTACTTTTATGTTTTCTGCTCTGTGTGTATCTAAGAGTAAATTCGTGGGGTTTAACCAGTGCAGCGGATGTTATTGCCTGCTGGCTGATGTATGAACTTGGGGGTTTGCCTCTTAGATGTTTCTTTGTAACTTATCTCTGTTTTTTCCTTGGAGTTGCTAAAGCAGACCTGGAGTTAAATGACCTCTCGTCTGATCTATAAGCTGCCCCTTTGTCCACCTTTGAGAGCTACCTTTGAGTATGTCCAAGCAAGTCTGGAGTTAAATGACCTCTGACCTGATCTATAGACAGAAAATTGGTTGTCTTTCCTTCTTTCACTTTCTCTCCTTAATGTTTCATCCCACCATCTGCTTTGAAGATCCTTTAGTGTAGATGACTTGCCCTTTGGAAGCCTTGGCTAGTGGATGCAAGTAATTTTCCTATCATGACTCCATAGCCCAATGGATGGCACGGTCTTGGCCCATCCTCCTTGCTGAAGCCTCCTGCTGTTTTGGTTTCTTTCCTCTCATCACTTTCCCAGTCTATGATCTCCTAACCAACCCAGCAACCCTTCAACCAAATCATTTAAAACCCCTCTTTGTGCTTCATAACTAGCCTAACATCTTATTTTGAGCTTCAAGGATACATCATTCTTTGCTCTATTTGGAGAGATCCCTCTCCGGGTCCAGGAGGGCTAGATCCCAGGGCCCCAAAGTGGTTCTGATGTTGTCTCATCTTTTGGTCTTGCCAATCTGGCCAAAACATGGGAACACCAACAGAAGCCAAATACACATCCCCACCTTCATCTGAGGTGGTTTTTTCCTCTGCAGAAGGAGCATCATTAGATCCCTTTCCTTTCTCAGGAGCTTTAGATCTGCAGTCCTTTTTGTAGTGCCCTTCCTTTCCGCATTTCTAGCATACCTTTACAAACTTTCCAAGAGATTTATATCTCCCTCTAGATTTGGATCTCCCACTCAAAACCTTATTCTTGTTTTTGTTTTGTGACCTTCCTCGTACAGATAAGGCATCTCCATTCTGGCCCTCCATATTTCTCCGTCTCATTTCCTCCGACAGCAAGGCTTAGACAATGTCATCAAAATTCAAGGTAGTTGTATTGTTACCTATTGCAATAACCAGACTATCCCACGAGTCTGGTAGAGAACACAACAAACTGATGCACTTATCTTCATCTGAGATTTTGATATCAAAATATGATAGTTGACTTACCACGGTATTGAAGGCATTCAGATGCTTTGTCACGAGTCTCCATCCTTCATCCTCAGGTTATACAGCTTATTCACCAGAGACTTAGATTGGTACAAAGTCCCAAGTTTTTCCCACAAATTCTTCACCGTAGCTTCCCCAGATACATTCAACAATACTAAATCTGAGACACACAACCGTATTGTGCTCTTAGCCTTCCGATCCAGTTTCTTCCAGTCTTCATCTGACATTTCTGTTTGTTTAGTACCTAGATCTACCACGATCCACTGATCTTTATCCACCAGCAGATCCTCCATCTTGAGCATCCACAACTCAAAACTCTGACCATTAAATTTCTCAATCTCTATCTTTCCGCCGCTTGCCATCTTCTTTCACCGCAAGAATCGATCCCGCATATCTCCCACTGAACAGGGTCTACCTCAGGCCTGAGCAAAAAACCCTCAGTAGCAAAGGCGTCCCCTTGAAGCCGAAACAACTCTGATACCAAATGTAGGTTTTAACCCTGAACAGAAATTATCTACACATGAATCTTATAACAGAAAATAAACAATAGCGAGAGCATAAAACATAAAACAAATAAACACAGAGATTTTCCCCTGGATCCCAAATCGGGACGACCAGCTTGATTTTTCATTATATTCCTTTTAGTGTTACAACACATATATATACATGCCAAAGCATACATAAACCGCAATCCATTAACCCTGTATTAGAACATAACCGTAGCTCCCTTGACTAGATCTACAAAATACCAGGGGCCAAAAACCATGGTACCCCAAAACCATGTGCAAAATCATGCACAAAACATGGGTGGGTCCGCCTATGAGTGGGTCCGCACACCAAACAAATTTTCGCCGGGGCGCTGCCCTGGACCCCAACAGTGGAGGCTGCCTCCCCCCTTGTGACCCCCATGCTGCGCCCGGCGCAACATACAGTGCGTGGGGCTAGTCGTGGAAAGAATATAACACATACCCAACACAATTTTTACAATAATGTATTTACAATGACTTAGTACAAATATACCTTTACAATGATTGTATGCAGTGCTGCCCACTTGAAGGCTTCATATGATGAAATTCTTGCTGCTGTTATGCACCTTGGTTGCTTCTCTTGTCATGCTACCCTCTGCTGCACCTTGCTTTGCTTTTCTTCCATATAAATTTTGGTCCTTTGCAACCCTTGACAACACATGATCTAGCTTTTTCTTTCCTTCTAGGAGCTCGATATTGAATCTGGTGTATCTATGTTATTTAAAATACTCAGTATATGATTTTCAGTCCTATAGTATTCCTCTGAGTAATATTTCCAATGCCACAAGTCTGACCCAATTTGGATTCTTCAAGAGAGAGTTATACCCAATCTCTCACAATGCCCTAATTATGGACTGTTTTAGTAGGGCGAATTGTACGGCATGCCACGTGTCACTATTTCTTTATTTGGCTCTAAAATTGATAGAGTGAAAACTAGATACTGTGCACTATCTACCAATTTTTACAGAATTCCAATCCGATACTCAGAGAGAGAGTTATGATGATTTTACCAAGGTCACTTCTTTGATATGAATTTCAGGAGCCTGCAAAATCCTTGACTTCCATAGATCATATCTCCACAAATATTCCGCACCTTGACCTGAAATTTTTACAGCAGCTTCCTCAGGATTTCAGCTTCACTTCATAAAAATTTCACCTTCTGAACCTTCGTAGAAAAAAAATTTAGAGCGAAAATTCCACGATGACCTGTTTCAGATGGCGAAATCCCTTACCTAAGGAGGAAATGAAGATCACAATTTATATAAATGCTTAATTTGAGAGGGGCTTCAACAAGTAAACGTGGGAGGGATTTTAGGAGCTTAAAAAATATTAATTATGACTTTTCAATGACCCATGCCCCAACCCCATGGTGTTTTAGCCCACTAACTGGGGGTACAAACTTCAAACATGAATATCTCTCAAACCGTGAAGAATTACATGGCGTGCCATATATCAACGGAAACATCTCGACAAGTAGAAACCATCAAAATCATTATTGACCCAGAATATATTAATTTGGTAGGTAAAAATTCCCATGCAATATTTGGTTAGCCCCTGGTGCTGCTTGGGTTAACATCAATGACAACCGCTGATCAACAATCTCCCCCTTTGGCATTGATGACAACACAAGTACTCCCCCTACGATAATGACACCTCTTCCTACAACATTCTCTCCCCCTCTGACATCTCTTTTCATTCCTAGAGACAGCCTTGAATTGTGAAAGACCAGTGCCTAGGACATCTTATATAGCAAGGAGCATATGATATAACAAGGAAGGTTATCAACAAAAAGCTCTCATGCTATTTCATAAAAAACAAGGAATATTAATCTGAATGGGACCAAGACCTTTAGAAACTGACATGGGGAAAGGAATACTGTAGAGGCAATGTGCAAAAATCCTATATAAAAGCAACAGACAATTCAGATACAGCTTACTGTAAAGAGGGCCAATTCAGAAATACCTCAAAGAAATAAATTATCAGAAGGTGTGGCTGCGTATGAAAGATTAAGAGAATACTAGTGTTCATTGAGCTGATATCCAGATACACAATATCACCATCTAATGGGCTTACCAATTTAAGAATCCATACATGACAATAGCGTTTTAAAAACACCCTCCCAAAGAAACTAATATAGCAGAAATATGGTTTAAATGAATAGTGGAACAGTATATCATGCCTGATCCATATTTAAAGCACTTGACTAATCCGAGCATGGGTATCAACTAGGATAAATCCATACCAAAAATTAGTGAGCCACTCGCATTCCAGAAACATGATACAGGAAAGATGGATGAAAAGAAATGATCTATTAAAATAACACATAAGAGAGAAAGTTACACACTGTGAGAAATCAAAGACCAGAATCCTATTTAAAGATGGAACTCCTCCTCACTGAGACCCAACGGGCTCTGTACATTCATATAAGAGATTTTACAAAATGCATACAAAAATTCTTTCACTGCATGATTTTCTGATAAAATCTGGAACCCTAAATCATCTGTTCTTCAGGAGCTTTATAGGAGAAAAAGAAAGCTCGAAAAGGGAGTAGGTGATGAACATTTAATTTGCCTCATTAAGACAAGATCGTGGAAATGTGCACGCCCATACTGCTGGATGACTCTGTAATGTTGTTTGTACTCTGTGGCCTGCTTTCTGAAATAAATGCACTGAGTAGAAGTCTCTTCAGGAACACACCAAAGAAGTAAAATCACATAGAAATTTCGTCCTTTCCTGAAAGAAAATGGTGCTGAAAAGAAAAATTTAGGTATTGTTTTCTACGAATGGTACCCTCTACCTTCTAAACCCTGAATTAAGGTTTAAGATATTCAATGCTGAACGTTGAACTCCTCGATCATTCACTGATATTTCTCTGCTGCTCCATTAATGTTTCTGATCGCGAAACCTGTGCTTTGAATGACTCTGGAGGGTTTGACAGATTTTAACCCTGCTTATTTAATGGAAGTCTTATCGACATACCTTCCCAGGCCTTTCTCCATAATTACAACTTCTGAAAGATGGTCCTTTGATGTGCTCTCTATTACAGTAATAGAGACTGTAAATCATGGCAATTTTCCGCCGTTGTAATCCTGAAAAACCCGCAAACTCGTTAGGAAAACCATGCATGGGGATGGTGGATGTGGCGGGGTCAATGAAAATGGTCGTGCGGACTTGGCGAAATGGTGGAAAAATGCAGGGTGGCGGAAAAAATGCAGAGAAACGATGGAGGATGGACTGGTGAAAATTTTTTAACGTAAAATATGGAAATTTGACTAATGAATGAAATATATAAGGGCGGAGGGAAAAATACAACAAACATGTGGAACGGTGACGGGGCAGAAGACACGTGTCAATGATGGGGAGGTAGGTGATCTAGACCGTCCGATCTCAAGACGAGATCGACGGCTGAAAATGCGTCGGAGGGTGATGAACGGTGGGCCAGGGGTACGATTTCCCCGTGTTAACTCGCGAGCAACATTGTGGAGCGATCGTCGTTGGATGGGCCGTTGTAGATCGGATGACTCACATGCATATCATGCCGGATCTTCTACCGAACTATAACGCGCAATGAGCGGCGGTTTTCAAACAGTGCTCAATGACGCGTGTCACACGATGAATGGCATCGCTCCAAAATGAGAAATATCGCCCGCCTCCAAAAGGCAGTGTGATATAAACCAGCGGGTTTTGTACAGTAAGCGGGTGCACTATGGACCGTTGATTTTGCAGGTTGATCGGACGGATAATACTGCGCCTGTTATATATATGTGATAAGCGCCTTCATGGCTAGCGCTCGGTTTCGACTTTCAGTCATGTGGAGAAAAAGGTGCAGGGGCTAGGGCCGAAAGGTGCTAGGCCTTAAATATATTATAATATGGGATATCAGCCCTTTTATGCAGTTTTGAGGCTGGGAGAAGGTAACGATGAGTAGAAAACGAATCTCTCAGAGGAAAAAGAGGGGGTTTGAAAGGTTTGAGCGAGATTTTTTGTCAAAATTTTAATAGAATGCTGACATGATCAACATTGGCTCCACCTGGGGACGGCACGCTCATCCCTGGGCATGTCGAGAACTTCGCAGACCACCTGATAATATTATGTGCGAACTCTACTCTTCAGCACTTCTACTTTTCTTTTTCATAATTCATCACAACACCCACATTATTCAAACAAGGGTGAAAACAGGAAACTAATATACAGTATAATACATCAGGCTATCTCTTCCTGAATTAGAACTAGAAGTAGGGTTTAAGAAACTGACCATTTACAGGGGCGTGAATTAAGTCTCCCTGTAAATTCTCCAGCCTGAAAGTATTGTTACCTCCTTGTTCCACAATTTTGAAAGGACCGAACCAAAGTGGGTCGAATTTACCATGTTTTCCTTTTTTAGCCCTCCGGATATCCCACCGGAGCACTAAATCACCAATCTGCAAATTCTTGTCCTTTGCATGTTGATCAAAAAGGTATTTCATCTTCTCTTGATATTCAGTCAGCCTTTGACTCACCTGGTTCCATGTTTCTTCCAATTCCACCAGTTGATTTATTCTCCTGGTCATATCATCAGGCTCTTCTTGACTTTCTTGCATGAATCAAGCTACTGGTAGGGATAACTATATAGGGAACACCACTGCCCTCCCATATACCAATTCATATGGGGATTTTCCAGTTGCTCTCTTGCTGGTAATTCTATTTGCCCACAGAGCAAATTTCAACTGGGAATCCCAATTTTTTTTATTTTCATTTATAGCCTTCTTCAGTGCCCTCACCAGGGTTTTATTGGAAGACTCTTCCAAGCCATTTCCATGTGGATAATAGGCTGCAGAGTGAATTAGTGCGATGTTATACTGCTGGAAGAAGCTCACAAACTTTGTATACTTGAAGGCCTGGGCATTATCAGTCACTATTCTGGCAGGGCAGCCAAACCTGGATATGATGTTTTCTTCCATGAATTTTATTATCACAGTGTCTGTTGCATTCCTTGCAGGTATGGATTCCACCCATTTTGTGAAATAATCAGTGGCAGTTAAAATCCACTTATGCTGACCACTCGATGGAGGATGTATTTCACCTAAAAAATCAATTCCCCATTGTCGGAATGGTTCGTCCACGTGCACGGGAATCATGGGCAGAGGTGCCAACTTTTGTCTTTTAGCAAATTTCTGACATTTATCACAAGCTCTAACCCGGGCAAAAACATCTCCAAAAAGCTTGGGCCAATAGAAACCAGCCTTCAGGATCTTGTGAGCAGTGGCCCTCCAGCTGTAATGACCCCCACAGTTTCCTTCATGAAATTCGGCTATAATACTCTCTACTTCATCCTCTGTGAGACACAGGAGTAGGATGCCTGAGGGATCTCGCCAGTATAGCCGGCCATTGGCGACTATGTACTTCTATGATTTCAATCTTAGTGTTCTGTATTTAGCTTTATCACAGCTTGGAGGGCAGCTGAGTGTGAGAAGATATTCTACTATCTCTTTGTACCACTGACTGGTGAGGTACTTTATATGTGTTTCCGGAGTAGCTATTCCAATTCCCTGTCGCTCTTCTTTCTCCTCAGATTCCTCACCTGCTATTATGGACAAATTTATACCCAGAGCTTGATAGTTTGATTCAGATAATATTTTGGCAAACCCTTGTCCTTTGATCAGCTTAGTAGGGCGGATGTCTAATTCATACTCCTGTATCTTGGCAATCCACTTCCCCCTTTTTCCTTCACTATCCCCTTGGATAAGAATATCTTTTACAGCAGCTGTAGACACAAATGCAGTGATATGGGACTGCAATATATACATGCGGAATGCTTTGAGGGATTTTACTAGGGTGTATGCTTTCTTTTCCAATATGTTATATTTCAATTCTGCATCACGGAGCACCTGACTGAAGAAGGCGATGGGCTACTCGTACCCTTCCTCATTTTTCTGCAATAAAACTCCTGCTATTGTATGAGGTGATGCGAAAGAAAAGATCATGAAAGGCTTAGCATAATCTGGTCCAGCTAGCACAGGGGCTTCTGCAAAAGCATTTTTTATTCTGGTAAATGCCTCTCGTGATTCCTGGGACCATTTAACTTCATTATCTTTCTTCAGCATGTCAGTTATATGTCTAACTATTTCAGCATAGTTAGGAATAAACCTTCTCAGGAAATTAATGCACCCTAGGAACACCTGTACCTCCTTTTTATTTCTGGGAAAAGAAATACCATTTATAACCTCTACCCTCTTAGGATCTATCTTCACCCCATCTTTAGTCACAATGTGTCCCAAAATTTTACCCTCTTCTAATGCAAATAAAGACTTCTGAGGGTTTAGAGAGAGACCATACCTTCTGCATTTCTCAAAGGTTCTACGCAGATGCTCAATGTGCTCAGTATCATTCTTCGAAAATATAGTGATATCATCAAGGTAGACTACCAAAAATTTATCTTGCTCCCTAACAAAAGCAATTTCCATGGCCCTCTGAAAAGTGGCCCCTGCATTAATCAACCCAAAAGGCATCCTGGCATACATAAATGTACCCCATGGTGTGGTGAAAGCAGTCTTCTTTTGATCTTCTGGAAGTACAGCCACTTGATTATAACCAGAGAATCCATCCATCATTGACATCCTAGAAGCTCCAACCACCTTCTGCAGGATGTGATCCATCTTAGGCAGCAGGTAATTGTCCTTTAAGGATGCTCTGTTTAAATTTCAGAAATCCACACACAGCCTTATTTCTCCATTCTTCTTTCGGACAGGGACTAGATTTGCCACCCATTCAGAGTACCTCAATGGCACAATTATTTTGGCCTTTAACAATTTCTTAATTTCCTTCTCAATGGATGAAAGCAGCAGGGGATTTATCTGTCTGAGCTTCTGCTTGTGAGGTTTTGCATCTCCCTTTAGTGGAATTTTGTGTTGCATTATATTGATATCAAAAATTTTTAGGTCCTGATAAGACCATGCAAACACATCTTTGTAAGACTGAAATAATTTTTGATATAGCTTTTTATATTCTCCTCGGATCTTCTTGGATAATTTTACAATTTTGGGGTCAGCATTAGTACCAAGATTCAGGTCTTCTACCTAATTTTCTTCTATCATTTTTCCTGGCTATAGTGGGACATCATTCTTGTCAAATAATCTTTCTAGAGGCACCAGCCCTCTAGGTATAATGTTTCCCTTCAATTGCAATACTTTATTACCTGCCATTTTCTTTTCCCAATTTCTTTCTGAAGTGTCTCCAGTCTCTCCTTCTTCATCAACATCAATCTCCATATTGGAGAATTCCCCTATTGTTTCCAAGAATATCTTCATCCTCAAATACCTGCCAATGCTTGATGTTATCTGGGATTGATGGTCGATAACGTACCTCAATTTCATACCTTAAGAGAGGGTTCTGAGGTGGACGAAATGTACTAGCAACCACAGCAAGGGAATCAACCATCCTATTCTGTTCTCGGGGCATGAACTGGATATTGAATGCCAAGAAGAAATGTTCCACCATGTCCCAAAATTCATTCCTATAAGCCCTCAGTCGAGGATGTTTGGTTTGACACTAATTCCTGACTTGTCTAACCACCAGTTTTGAATCTCCCAGAACTTTTAAAATTTGTATATTCATGTTCCTGGCTGTCTGCAATCCTAACATAAGTGCTTCATATTCAGCCACATTATTAGTAGTTTCATATTCCAGTTTGAAGGACAATGGGACCCATTTCCCTGTAGGAGAAATCAATAATATTCCAGCTCCATTACCTTCTCTTGAATTTGCTCCATCAAAATGAAGTGTCCAAATTCTTGTTTCATTGCTCTCTGAGGGCTGCTCAGTCCTGATTTGGCAGAAATATGGTTCATGAGCATAATCTTGATCTTCTTCCAGCATCAAGCATGAGAAATCTCCTTCTTTACTATAGACTGGTGAATTAACAGAGTTATCAGCCTTAGTCACCATCTTGAAAAATCTAGTTTCCCTGTACAACCTCCTCTCTTGGCCACCAAAAACTAGGATAGTGGCATATGTCAAATCCAATTTGATTGACCCACCAATTTTTTTCCCCAAGGACCTTGGTAGCAACATACAAAAATGAGCTCGAATGTCAGCCACCACGATGTCCATTACCAAACTTTTTGTTGGGATTTGGGCCAAATTGACCACCAAATCTTTGATCATCCCCAGGAATTTAACTCTTTTAGAATCAAATGAATAGAGGTCCTTGTATGGATGGGTGATTTGTAATCCTAGTTGTTCCATGACTGAAAAAGGCAATAGATTATGGGAAGCTCCAGAATCTAACATACAGTTATGTAATAGCAGGTCATGAATCACTAGAGACACATAGAAGGGAGGAGTAGAAGCATCTAATTCCTCAACATGTGGGCCAAATACAGCCATGGGTCTTTCTTCTTGAAGGTTGAGACTATCTGGGGTGAGTGCTGCTTCTGGAGGGATCATGAAAGAGGTGACTTGGGATTGATATGCAGGTTGCTTCGATAGTTCAGTCAAGGGAACTGGAATCTTGACCTTCTCAAGTTCTTTTTGCAGACTGAAAACAGGAGAGGACTTCTCTATTACAACCTCTTTTGACTCTTTATTTTCAGCTGATGGTTTGACTTCTTTTGACACAGACTTGGTATTAGGGGGAATGACTACTTTTGAAGAGGAAGGAATTTGATCATTAGACTGAAAAGGTTTGTTTAGAGCCCCCATACCTTTGTCTATGACTTTCTGCATTGTTGACTCCTTCTGAGCAGGTGCTTCCTTCTGGGGTAGGTCTTCTTCTTGATCTCGAGTACGAGTCCTCTTCCTAGAAGATCTGAGATCATATCTTCAATTGAACTGTGCTTGCATGAAATCAACAAATTGCTTGCAATAGTGATCAATCTCTGAGTCTTCTATGTCTCTAGCCTTTTCTTCTTCTTGCAATGAGCACTCGGTGCCATTACTTCCTTGCAAGGGGTATTCTTCTCCGTCACTATTTGAAAAAGCAAGATTTGCATCCTCCAGTCCATAAGCAGTGTCTTCAGTAGGATCATCTTCTGGACCTTCCAAGTACAATGGGTGTGGTACCTGATCTTGTTGTTCCTTTGGTTCCCTTGGAAATATTTGCAGGGGTGGTTTCCTATACTAAGGATTGTAACCTCTGTTTGGAGCATCGTGGAAATTCTTGGAGGCTGAATTCTTGGCCTCCAATTCAAGCTTGACCAGTTTACCAGAAAGGTTCTTAATCATTTTTCTCATTTCTTAAATTCTATCATTAGTTGAGTCTCTGTCTTGGTTAGAGGTAGATACCTCCTCTTTTCCCCTTCTTCTAGTATCTTGTTCAGATTTTCCCTTTGATTTACCAGTGGAGGAAAATTTTTCTTCCAACTCTAGTGAATATGTTTGAGCATCATCCAGAGTAACAGGCTTTCTTTCTCTCAGAGAGAAACCAAATTCTGAATCAAAGGCCGCTACAAACACAACTTTAGCAGCAGTTTGATGAGGTTTCATATCAGCAGGAAGACTCAAATACAATTGATTAAATCTCTTGATAAATTATGACACCCCTTCATTATTTATTTTCTTGAGTGTATTGAACTCAGTAAGACAATGTCCATGATCTTTCTTCTCTCCCCATTTCCTGAGAAAAGTATCTTCCATTATTTCCCAAGTGGTAATAGAACGGCCTGCCAACGTCTTAAACCATTTTCGAGCTTCACCATCAAGAGATTGGACAAATAGCCTTAAGACCACATATAAATGTTCCACATTAAAATTATCTGCAAAAGAACAGAAGACCTCAAGATGTTTTTGAGCATCAATCTCGTTTTCCCCATCGAATCAAGGTAAATCTTCAAATAATCTTGTGGCATATCATTCAACACTTGGGGTAATGCAAGGGGGGCATATTTATTTAGCAAGAACCCTGGAACATTGGCCATTGGAAGGGGTGGAGGTAGTGCAATAGTTTGATGAGTAAGAGGAGGAGGAGGTGGAAGTGGAGTATGAATAACAATAGGAATATACTGGACAGCAGCTTGAGGTGTTGATGGGAACAACGGTCTGTTAATAGCAAATACTTCAGTGACTTCTTTGACCTCTTCGACCTCAAGAGTAGGGTGAAAATTATCTTTATTTATAGCACCTCCTCGGGGTGGACTATCTGAATAGTAATCGGTATCTCCCACAGTGGAGTCGGGAACTAGCACTTGGGCTACTTGAGAAGAAGAAGATGGAAATTTTTCTATAGACAATTCAGGGATTTCAGTGTGGACTGATTTTCTTTCCCTCCAATTTATTCTATGTATGATCTTCTCTGGGTCAGACACTGAAGGTGTCTTTGGCTGAGACGTATTTGACCTCAGGTGTGGCTTTCGAGGAGCCAGGACTGCAAATAAATTTATCTAATGAATGAATGTGGAGTCGCCAAGGTAAGGGATCTACAACTCTCAACTCTCCATACTCACCTACTTGAAGAGTGAATTAGGTTTTGTCGATTCCCAGGGATTTAAATTTTTTCAACTTCGTTTCCCTGACAACGGCGCCATTAAGATGTTTTCATTCCTAGAGACAGCCTTTAGTTGTGAAAGACCAGTGCCTAGGACATCTTATATAGCAAGGATCATATGATATAACAAGGAAGGTTATCAACAAAAATCTCTCATGCTATTTCCTAAAAAACAAGGAATATTAATCTAAATGGGACGAAGACCTTCAAAAACTAACACGGGGAAAGGAATACTGCAGAGGCAATGTGCAAAAATCCTATATAAAAGCAACAAACAATTCAGAGACAGCTTACTGTAAAGAGGGCCAATTCAAAAATACCTCACAGAAATAAATTATTAGAAGGTGTGGCTGCATATGAAATATTAAGAGAATACTAGTGTTCATTGAGCTGATATCCAGATACACAATATCACCATGTAATGGTCTTACCAATTTAAGAATCCATACATGACAATAGCGTTTTAAAAACACCCTCCCAAAGAAACTAATATAGCATAAATATGGTTTAAATAAATAGTGGAACCGTATATCATGCCTGAGCCATATTTAAAGCACTTGACTAATCCGAGCATGGGTATCAACTAGGATAAATCCATACCAAAAATTAGTGAGCCACTCGCATTCCAGAAACATGACACAGGAAAGATGGATGAAAAGAAATGATCTATTAAAATAACACATAAGAGAGAAAGTTACACACTGTGAGAAATCAAAGACCAGAATCCTCTTTAAAGATGGAACTCCTCCTCACTGAGACCCAACAGGCTCTGTACATTCATATAAGAGCTTTTACAAAATGCATACAAAAATTCTTTCACTGCGTGATTTTCTGATAAAATCTGGAACCCTAAATCATCTGTTCTTCGGGAGCTTTATAGGAGAAAAAGAAAGCTCGAAAAGGGAGTAGGTGATGAACATTTAATTTTCCTCATTAAGACAAGATGGCGAAAACGCGCACGCCCATACTGCTTGATGAATCTGTAATGTTGTTTGTACTCTGTGGCCTGCTTTCTGAAATAAATGCACTGAGTAGAAGTCTCTTCAGGCACACGGCAAAGAAGTAAAATCACATAGACATTCCGTCTTTTCCTAAAAGAAAATGGTGCTGAAAAGAAAAATTTAGGGTATTGTTTTCTGCGAATGGTACCCTCTTCCTTCTAAACCCTGAATTAAGGTTTAAGATATTCAATGTTGAACGTTGAATTCCTCGATCATTCACTGATATTTCTCTGCTGCTCCATTAATGTTTCTGATCGCGAAATCTGCGCTTTGAATGACTCTGGAGGGTTTGACAGATTTTAACCCTGCTTCTTTAATGGAATTCTTGTCGACATACCTTCCCAGGACTTACTCCATAATTACAGCTTCTGAAAGATGGTCCTTTGATGTGCTCTCTATTACAGTAATAGAGACTGTAAATCATGGCAATTTTCCGCCGCTGTAATCCTACAAAACCCACAAACTCGTTAGGAAAACCATGCATGGGGATGGTGGATGTGGCGGGGTCAATGAAAATGGTCGTGTGGACATGGCAAAATGGTGGAACAATGCAGGGTGGTGGAAAAAATGCAAAGAAATGATGGAGGATGGACTGGTGAAAGTTTTTAACGTAAAATATTGAAATTTGACTAATGAATTAAATATATAACGGCGGAGGGAAAAATACGACAAACACGTGGAACGGTGACGGGGCGGAAGACACGTGTCAATGATGGGGAGGTAGGTGATTTAGACCGTCCGATCTCAAGACGAGATCAACCGCTAAAAATGCATCGGAGGGTGATGAACGATGGGCCAGGGGTATGATTTCCCTGTGTTAACTCGCGAGCAACTTTGTGGAGCGATCGTCGTTGGATGGGCCGCTGTAGATCGGACGGCTCACGTGCATATCGTGCTGGATCTTCTGCCGAACTATAACGTGCAATGAGCAGAGGTTTTCAAACAGTGCTCAATGACACGTGTCACGCGATGAATGGCATCGCTCCAAAATGAGAAATACCGCCTGCCTTCGAAAGGCGGTGCAATATAAACCAGCGGGTTTTGTATTGTAAGCGGGTGCACTATGGACCATTGATTTTGCAGGTTGATCAAATGGATAATACTACGCCTGTTATATATATGTGATAAGCGCCTTCATGGCTAGTGCTCGGTTTCGACTTTTAGTCATGTGTAGAAAAAGGTGCAGGGGCTAGGGCCGAAAGGTGCTAGGCCTTAAATATATTATAATATGGGATTTCGGCCCTTTTATGCAGTTTTGAGGCTGGGAGAAGGTAACGATGAGCAGAAAACGAATCTCTCAGAGGAAAAAGAGGGGGTTTGAAAGGTTTGAGCGAGATTGTTTGTCAAAATTTTAATAGAATGCTGACATGATCAACAACATCAATGGAAAAGGGTAAGTCCCCCTGAAACACAACCATCTTGCAGACCTGTACACACTTCCACTCCCCGTGACACACAACCATCCTATAGACCTGTAATATACTTCCACTCTCCCTTTATGTTGAGGAGGTAAATCCCCTCTGCGGACAGAGGCGATCCCTACTAGCCCAGCAGGGGTCTAGCAACAAACAAACAATGTCAT